>OU343217.1:300103832-300255463 GCA_910596185.1 Chrysanthemum makinoi | reverse complement strand
AAGCGCTGAGGCATGGTTCCAGTGGTTTCACAGCATATTCTTTGATTGAGTTTGCCAAGTGATTGTGATTCTCCCATTATTTATTTCTGAAGTGAGTGGTAATCTTGCTTACTGCTTACTATATGTGGATGATATTGTGCTTACTGCTTCCTCTGATAGTTTATTATAGGCGGATGTGCTTCTTTGCATAGAGTTGAGTTCTTTTATAGCAATTTAGGTGCTCTTAATTATTTTTTTGGTGTGTATGGGATTCAGGCTGACTCTTGCAGGGATGTTTTGTCACATAAGTAAAGTATCTTTATGGAGATTATTTATGGGCGTGCACGTATAGTTTGGTTGTAACCACCGGACTCTGTTGTGAGAGTCTAAGTTGGAGTCTTTGATGGTGATCAGGTTTGATCCTCGTTATACTCAGTCTTGCGAGGTTCTCTTGATTATCTCACTTTCCTAGGAGCACGGTATTTACATATCTTTGCATGCTTGGCAGAGGTTTGTTTATATATGCATGATCTGTGAGCCTCATTTCACTGCTTTCAAGCGGATCTTACGGTATGTTCAGGGACTTTGGCTTATGGTTTTCTGTTATTTTTCTTCTACTACTTGAGTCATTGGTTGCTTATTAGGATCATTTGATTGGGTACAGTTGTCTACAACTCGCCGGTCTACATCAGTTATTGTGTTTTTCTTGCAACAACTTACTTTCATGGTCCTAGCGTCAGTAGACGAGTTTCCGTGCCAGTGCTTAGAGGTATCGGGGTGTTGCCAATGCTTGTTGAGACATGTTGGCTTGAATTTACTATGTGGCTTCATACACCATTGTCATCACACTCTATGTTTATTGTGATAATGTGAGAGTGCAGTTACTTGTCTTCTAACCTATTCAGCACCAGTACAGCATAATTGAGATTGATATTATTCATTTTGTTCGTGATTTGGTTTACTACTGGTCAAGTTCGAGTTGCATGTTCTTCGCGGTTTTCAGTACCTGATATTTTACCAAGGGGTTACCATCACCTTGTTTAATGATTTTAAATGTGACTTGAGGTGTTGGTCTCCTCCCGCTCAAACTAGCGAGAGTGTTAGTCTATTAGTATTATTATATATGGCCCATTCTATATTGGGCCTATTATATCCTATATAATCTACCAAACATTATTATTCATTCAATATACACAAACTTACAATAAGCGTGTTCCAACATATTTTTTAACGGGTTCAATATCTCTCAAATCAAGTTTAGTTAAAAGAGGGACACATCAAAGGGGTCGAATGGGTCAAACAGGTTGAAAGTCACATTAAGTTTTTGTAGGTCCCTAGTCACGACTAACCATCTGTTGAAACGAACCATTTTGACACTCTTATGAAGCAAACCGATTTTTGATCCTTTTAATCCGAACCCATTTTGACATGCCATCTTGCTAACTCTAATCTCCATGATCCTTTCATACAGGGATGAGTTCATGGGTGCGGGACCTCTATGAATTTTTAGATAGTATTATTTGAAAAAACATCGGTTTTCATATCATCACATCCTTGCAGTAAAACCAAACTAATTTCATAATTGTTGATGTTATAATTATCTTTGAAATGGCCAAGGAAGAAAAGAGCAAGATTTCTTATCGCGGAAGAGCTCTTACCCTCGTAAAATCCCAATTTCTTTGATGTTGGATACGTATTTGAAACCTAAGTTAGAAAATTATCTCAATTGGTGCATAAAGCTTTAGATTCATATCGTACTTCTAAACAAGATATTATAGCTGAGAGTTTGTGGTGTGATCACTTCAGTGTTGCTTTTTCCAAGGAGGTATCCACTATATTTTCGGTTCAAAAAATGATTATTGCAAATGAGACGGTGCAAGCTACCTTTATGTGACTGAAATTTTGACCATATACACATTGTGTCATTTATTGAAATTTTTTGTAAGACTCGCAAGGGTGACACATTTATCCATGTTGGATAATTTTGGCGACTCGTGTTCATTTTTTGGGTAAAAGGGTATTCCACCGGTAAAATATATTACTCCAAAAAACGTTTAAGTACAATGGAATGTGGTTTGACACCACATTAGCAAGCAATCACTTGAAACAACCACTAAATCATCTATGACCAGTATAAATGACAACTAGCTACAACCAACTAGACCACCAAACCAAAACCGATAAAAATAAAACAATCTACTTAAGACAAAAATCTTGAATTCAAGCAGCGAATTGTGCGGAGAGAGACCAAAATCATCATCATCATAATTGTTGTCGCCACAGTCTCCGCTTTCCATTGCTCATAAAGACTTTGCTCCTTACCTCCACTTCCAGAATACAACGTACCAATATGATCATCAAAAACTTCATCATCATCATTTGTCGAGAAACTACCACATTGCCCACAGAATGGGTTACCCACCTTAGCTAATGAATCAACCTTTGTAAGAGGTTTACCATCATCATCAACAAGAGTAACTCTTCCCTCAATAATTAGCTTTTCAAGCTTCCCAATTTTCTCAACAATAGGAGTATTGCTAGTGCTACCATTATGACTCGCGTTCATTAGTACCTTGTGATTCATTGAGATGTACATTAGTAGGACAAATTTGTGACTTTGTTTCTTGAGACCCTCACTAGGAATGTAGGCAACCAAGAGGGCTAAATTCACCAATGTTGTATTCGAGTCTCCTTATTTTACTTAGTCACACGGATGACATCGGAATGAGTTTGAAGGGTACCTTATGTATGAGGCTGGTCACAATCGCATTGTCAACATCGGTTGGTCACATATTAGGACCGACTTTGAAGTCGGGCATCTCCATTGTGGAGTGAGGGTCAAATATCGGTCAAGCATGCAAGAAAAGGAAAATCGGTCAATTTTTCGACCGATAATATACACACCAAAAAATGTCCTATTTGATATTTAAAAAAAAATTAAAAATTAAAAATTTTTTGTCATCGACTGTGGCAACTTGGTCGTGTTTGGTCGTGAGAGAGAGGCGATGTGGCGGCACGGTGACTGGGTCATGTCTGGTCACGATTGTGCTGACTGATTGAGTTGTACAATGGTAAGTGGTAACAGTAAGAGCTTAAATGACCAAACTCATGTGCTCAATAGAGACCATACATGGAGAGCACTTTACTTCATTTTGTAGTATGCGACTACAGAATCAATATGGGCATTGTATGTACGTTAGGGGTTAGGTAAGTTCAGGTGGATTGGTAAAACATTTAGGGATTGGAATGAGCTCCAACGGCGAAATTGGTTTATTAAAATATGGTTGGTGTTATTTTTTGAGTTTTTAAGTAAATATTAATGAAATCATCACTTATCTATAAGATATTTCAATAAATAAATGTTTATTGGTCATATTGACAATCGTAAATAGATAGTTAGGAGCACCCTTAAGTTAAAACATATATTAAAAAGTGTAGAATTTCCATTAATTATCAACGACCTAACATATATGAATTTTTTTGTTTCATAATCAACTTCATAAATGACTAGCTACTTGAGAATATAACTTTAAATCTTTGTTATTTGATCCGTGAAAAACCAGAACCAACACCTTAACAAGGTATAAACATTACAGTAAAAAAAAATCAACTTTTTTTGTTGTAGCATATAAAACTCACGAACACACCCAAAAAAAAAAAAAAAAAAAAAAAATTGATCTTGATTTCGACAATCAAACATTCCTCCATGATCACGTTTGGCTCATGATACCAATTGTTAATAATTAGTATCAAGATCCAAAAGACAATTGAGAGGGTCGGGAAGCTCAAAACAAAAAAAAGGCATGATATTATTAAGGGTGAAAGCTAAAGGTACGCAACGTACTTTTTCAGAATTACACGTCTAGCTAATATATTTTGTTAAGGGTCAAAGCTAGCTAACATACTTTCAAATTTCACTCGATCTAGCTAATATGACCTGTTGTGTAGTAGGTACCGGTCACCTTGGCGAATATTTTGCGCAGTTAGTCCTCTAGGACTAACGACCGTTAGCTAGATGATAACGACCGTTAAAAAAAAACTTTTAAAATTACTTTTTTTTTTAAAATTTCAAAAAATTTTACGTTTTTTTTAATTTAGGTTTTTATAAAAAAATCTTACGTTTTTTAAAAAAATTTTAAATTTAAAAAATTAAAAAATTTTTACGCTTTTTTTAAAAAAATTCGTTTTTTAAAAAAAATTTCGTTTTTTTTAAAAAGTTTTTTTTTTTTTTTTTTTTTTTTTTTTTTTTTTTTAAAAAAAAATTACATTTTAAAAAAATTAATTTTTATATTTTTATGTTTTTATAAAAGTTTACGTTTTTAAAATAAAAATTTTAAAGTTTTTAACGGTTGTTATCATCTAGCTAACGGTCGTTAGTCCTAGAGGACTAAGCTGAAATTTTCGCCAAGTGACCAGTAACCTCTACCAACAGGTCATATTAGCTGATCGTCAGTGAAATTTGAAAGTATGTTAGCTAGCTTTGACCTTTCACAAAATATATTAGCTAGATGTGTAATTCTGAAAAAGTACGTTGCGTACATTTAGCTTTCACCCTATTATTAATGTTGAGATAGAAAGGAAAGATGTGTATTTGATTTAAAGAGAAGAAACAACTAAACACACATAAAAAGAAAGTGAGCTTAACCCATTCATGAGGTAGGGAGGCTTCTTTTTATAACACAAGAGCCTTCTCATCGTTTACCTCATGGGGAGAGATAAACAAAATAACTCTCCAATTCACGTAAAATATCGTCGAGCTTGAATTCTAACACTTGCAATGTATGGTCTTTACTCATTGTAGTATATAAGCGAGGAACATTTCACTTCTTTAGCCTATGTGGGAAAGTGGGATATAAGGTTTTCGTCTCTTTTTGTTCTTTTTGTTTTGGTGGTTGTCGATAATGCAACTAGTTTTGTATTTCTTGAATTACTTGCCATAAAGTTAATTAAGTGTTGCTGGTAAATATAAAAGTTTTTGTCTAAATTGGTGAATAATTTCTTAGTTAAATTTTGTTGTAGTTTATGATCGTGATGAATAATTTCAACGAAGAGTAGTCGATAAGTAAATAAAGGCGACTGGCGATGATCACAGAAAATATAATTCACTTAAATACAAATATACTCACACAAAAATCATTGAATAAAAACATTCTTACACAAAGTTCCTACGACTGGGTCGAGTATACGACCGGAGTCTTTGCAAATTAACATGGTGAACGCTTCTCTTTTGGTGGGGTGACCATGCGAACCCTTGCCATCACGGTGGTTAATTACATCTGTGAGAATCGGTATGGATAGGTAAGGTCGGTGAATCGGTCAAACATTCAGAGATTGAAATGAACACCAAACGGCTATTGGATATACTTAGAAGATTACTAAATATTTAGTTGATTTAACATATGGACAATTTTTGTAAATAAAAACTCAGGAGTACCAGTTTTTTAAGTCACAACAAGTAACAAAAAATTATTTGTTGAGTTAATACGGATATTAAAAAAAGTAGAGAATTTTATAACAATTTTCTGGTACATAACAATTTCAGATTATTTTTTAACTAATACAATAATCTCAAATAAATCATGTAACCGAAAACATGAGAGCATTCTAAACACATGTCACCTTTTTAAAAAAACGAATGTATTAAAAAGAAGCCAAGAATTTTATATCAATTTTCAAATAGACATTTCTCATTAAAGTTAGATTTATTTTCGTTTCTCAATCGCCAATGACAAACACATAACTGAAAACATGGCACTACTCTTGACATGTATGGACATAGAACATTACGATATATTTGGTTGCATAAACATGTATGGACAATCTTTTTAAAGAGAAAGGAATAGAGTACCAATTTTTTAAGTGACATGTATACTAAAAAAAGTTGGAAATTTATATTAGTTTTTCAACACAGAGGGCTTGATTTTTTTTTTGTTCTATAAGACCTGTCATCATTTCTACGGTGAAAACATAACATTATTCTCAACATGGCTTGTTTTTGTACAATGTAGTATATATCCAAGCAAGATTTCACTTCTTTAACCTATCTGGGACTGTGAGATGTAAGGTTGAATTGACTTTATTCGAATAATACTAACATCCATGGCAATTAAGTGACGAAAGCAATTGTCACATATCATCTATGCAGTACAAACTTTACCACTAATTTTCATATGGGTTTACTCTCATGTTTTTTCATTCTTTTTTGTTTGGTTATGACGACAATGCAGTTTGTTTCTGTTTTTGGAGTTACATGCCACGGCGTTAGTTAAGTGTCGTTGGTAATGTGAAGCAACTTATTTTCTCTTGCTATTGGGCCAAATCATGAACCCGTTACGTTTGTTGGAAACAGCTCTCTATGCTTTATATTATTCAATTAGTTTTTTTTATGATATCAAACGGTTTAACTGATCTTTTGTAGTCTAAAATGTGATCTGCATGTACCTTTAAATGTTCGTACTACGTTTTGATTGATTGCATTTCAAATAATTTTACACACAAATGTACCTTTTCATGGGAAGATCGCGTTACTGCAAGAGGACCAAATGACTTTGGATGGTTTCTAGTCTTCCGACCGGATGGTATAGTCAAACGTAAGGCCATCTCTGTTTCTAATCTCCAATCACCTTGTCATCTCATGCTTGCAATAAAACCAAACTTATTTTATGATTTTTGTTGTTATAATTATGCTGAAATGCCCAAGGAAGAAAAGAACAAGATTTCTCATTGCGGAAGAGCTCTTGCACCGGCAGAATCCCACTTTGTTGAGACTGGTTATGTATTCGAAGCGTAAGATATGAAATTATCTCTATTGTTGCATAATGCTTTAGATTATAAGAATTTTTTTTTATAGAAATTAGTTGTTGTAGCACCAACAGGTAATTTTATGTTACTGATCAAGTAACCCAATGGGAAACGTCATTAGTTTGGATTACGCGAAACTCAAACTTGTACGTCTTTTGGTGAGTGCGACACATCTATCCAATTTGGATAATTTTTGTGGTTCACCTACGTTAGTTCCTTGTGATAGATTGAGTTGTACGTGGTACCCGTACTTAAAGCAGGACAAAGTTGTCACTTTGTCTCAAGATACCTTCACTAGAAATGCAGGCAATCGAGAGCTCAAAGACCAGAGATGCACCATAGTCATCAGGATCTGTATTAATAGACCTCACATGGAGAGCCACATGCACCTTAACTCATTTCCATTATAAGTCAGTACGTAAAACTTCACAGTACCACGTTTCTTTCAAACACTAGTAGACATAAACACTATACGATATAGCCCTCATCCCGAAACCACCTAAGACATGATCAACTTTGGAAATAGTTTGGATAACCACTTGTCACTAGCAAGACTTTCCCTACAACGACAGTTATCACATCATTACAAACCCTAACAACAACAAAAACTATTCCATTTGAGGCACTATATCGATGAAAGTATTAGTTAACCATTTGCTGAACTAAGGTGTTTAGGGATCACCCACGAAACAATTAAGGAAACCATACAAATACAAATTAGGCTCCATCCGCACTATTACCGAAACAAAAGTTACATAAGTTAAAATTTAACAAAAACTCCACGTTAGAAATTAAGGTTTTGTTGAAAGCCTCGATACAATAAGATATGATTCGTTTTGAGAATTAGGAAAAGCCAAACTTGAGGTATATTTCAATATTTTAACAAAACCCTTTAGGTTATCAAAAGCCTGGTACATAATTTACCTATGACTAGAAACTTAAGAACGCAAAATTAGAATTCACTTTACACCCACATTTTGACAATACGGATTAACATGGACACTGAATTCGGGACGAATTCCCATTAAGGTGGTGAGACCGTAACAACGCTCATTTTTCGGGTTACTTTTCATATTTTTGAAAAGTTACTATTCACTTTTACTATTCACTTTCACTATTCATCCCGTAAAATTTGTTTTATTTCACATTCTCGTAAGATAAATTATTTTAGTAATGACCTGAGAGTTTGAAAATCGTTAGATCATTTTCGCAAAAGTTATTAAGAAAAACATCGTCTTAAAGTTTCATTTTGGTCGAAACACAATTTCAACATCCCGCGCATAACGAAAACCAACTCTGAAAATTTTCCCCACATCAGATTAATTTTTAGATCACTCATAATTAATATGAGAATTTTTAAGATTTCTTTTAAATGTTACCAAATAAACCCTAAGCCGTGCAGACTAAACTTACGTTTTAAACAAATCTCGATAGACCCATATTTAACCATTCCCGCGGTATTTTCTAAGATGTTTTGACACTTTTACATTTTTGGAAAAGTCAAACATATTTCCCTCCTCCTTTGACCATAAAGAAATTAACCTTGTGCGTTCTACATTTTTGCTTAAATCGCATAACATTTAAACTTCACGTATAACTGTTAAGTTATCCCACGTATAACGAAAACCACATTTTGACATCTCATATCACTTATAGACTAATTTTAGTCTACTTTAAATAAATTCACGGTCATTTCCACGAATCTCGTTCTTTTTCGATAAATTACTGAATTACGCGTTTTTGACCCGTGTTTCCAATTTTAAGCGGCGTTTTTCACCCAATAATATTTATCACTCATTTTATATTTTTAGATGGAGTATAATGATGAGTTTCATCATTCCTACAAGTTTCGTATTTTTACGATACCCGGTTTTACGTTTATGGCTTAACAACTTACGGTTGGCATTTAACGGAACCAAATCATGTTCTAAACTCAAGATAATACCAAAACTATCCACCTAAGTCATCTTATCTTCATTTGGCCGACCTTAGGGGGGGGGGGAGTCATCATTTTGCTGGCATAATCCTAACCATGCTTCATTTAGATCATTACATGTGTCCTAACTTAACCATGGTTAACATTTAACCCAATATATGCTTAACCAAACTTACCCTCCTATAAATAGCAAGTGAAAGACTTCCTAAGAACCCTCAAACTCTGATTTGGGTCGTTCATATCATAAAAATTTCATATCTTCCATAATTTGATCTATAAACTCCAAGTTTATACAAAAAAGTTTCAAGTAGTAAGTTACTACATCAAATCTCTAGCAAGTTTAAGTGATCTTCTTGAGTTTAGATCCACTCAAGTCACTTAGTACTTCATCACCAACTCTTCAAGATCACAAGGGTGCCAAGGTGTAGAAAGCTAGCTCAATTCAAGGTCCTAAGTGTTCAATCAAAGTCCGATCCTTACTAGTTACTCCTTTCTTAATTTTAAGCCAAACGTTGTAAGCAACTAATCACCACCATCATCTCATCTTTATTATTCATAATATTAACAATTTCATGCTATATATATAGTTATTATGTTGATTCATGGTGTACATATACTCAATCACATGTTTTAATTCACATATTGTCGTAAAAGTAACAAACTAGTAAACTAGTCATATTCTACACATTTGAGACCATTAAAACTAATCACATATGGACTTTCTAACTTACATACTAAGGTAGACAAGATAAAAAGGAAAACGTAGCAATTAGAATCACCTAAAACGAGTACACGAGTCAAAAGATACGGCCAAAAGAAGTTAGCAAAACCAAAAGCGAAACTGCGAAATTGAATCTGTTAAGGGTCTGTCTGTTTTGAAAGTGGTAGTTCTGGTCCGAATCATCAAAAAGTTAAGACACGAAAGTTGTCCGGAACGACGTTTTCCTTCAATAGCCAAGAACCCTGGACCCTGAAAACGCTTAAACAGGCCATTATATTTCAAAACTGAAATCGCCTATATATAGTCTCACAACTATACTTTTGTCACAACTAAAAGCAAACCAAGAGTCCTAATGGCCATAAGCCAAGACCACGGCCACGGCTAAGTTCAAGGCTGAGTCTCAAGACCATGTTAGTCAAGACCAAAGCCACAACAAGGCCATGGCTAAAACCTCAAGGCTTATTTACCCAAGACCGTTAACTAAGGTGTTAACCTGGGCAAATCGACACCAACATAAACCAAACGACATAACTTTATATACTTACATTATCAAATGATCATATTTATGAAATGACGATACTTGTGATAACCATTATGATTTCTTAATTATAACCAAACAACCTTGTAACTTGTGTTTACAAACCATATGACACTTATGATATATAAACAAAACATATGTTTTATCTACTAAGTGCTACAATACTAGGGAGCTTCATGTGAGGGGTTTCATTTGGGTAAACGTATCGACGAGTTGCTGGATTTACGATTTAAAGTGTCCTAGCTCCTCTAATGTTTACTACATGACCTTTGAATTATGATGGCCCGAACGGTAGTATGATTTCTATAAACGACATACACAAATACCATGTACTTCATCATGATCAACATAGAGACGTATATAGGCTTGTTATTTCTTTCGCATCATTATTTCAAACCTAAGTCGCAACATCCTATTTTATGTTGCTCGTAGAAGTTCTCACGGAATATCCATCATTCTCATTATACATTTGATATCATTTACTCTGAGGTGAGTTCATAGCCCCACTTTCTACTACTTAATTGTTTTACAAAACCTTGGGGGAGATACATGCTTTATTTTTAAACCGAACACATTGCTTTGAAACTATATGTTTATCCGAACTGAATGTTTATTTATGCTAAGTAACATTATTTCCATACATGAATCGCATTTATATATTTATGTGCATACATAATTGTATCAAACAAAAACGGGCTCAAGAATCATCAGCCGTATCAAACAAAAGCGGGCTCAAGTATCATATACTTGAGGCAGCCGTATCAAACAAAAGCGGGCTCAAGTATCACAACGTATTGAGGCAACCGTATCAAACAAAAGCGGACTCAAGTATCCGCGTGCCCAGAAGCGTCGTATCAAACAAAGCGGGCTCAAGTATCATATACTTGAGGCGTACAAACAATAATATCATTTTGTTTTCAACATTATGAGTGTATAATAATGTAACCGCCTGAACATTATGTGTTCAAGCGATTTCCTAAACTCGTTGAATTTCACTCAACCTTTGTGTTGACATTTAAGCATGTATTTGAGGTCCATATTGTAAGAGGCACGGAGGAGCATATACTCAAGAAGGCTATAAATTTATTATCATTGAAAACTCATTTAATGTATTTTGTAAACAATGGAACCAATTGGGACCCTCATTTTTGTAAACTCGATATTTATATAAATCGAATGATAAATCTTTTTAAGCGACTCCATTAGAGTTAAGTTTTTTTTCTATTATATTTGTTGTGCCATGAAGTAACACCCATTTGAATTCATTGCGTATCCTACAAAATTGGGGGTGTTCACAGAGATTGGTATCGGAAACCACCGATTATAAGAAACGAGGTCTATCGAGACCTAAACTATAACTACTTTTTCAAACAAAAACATTTTATGGCATTCCGTTCTCCGTGCCTTCCATCCTCCAGATGATTATGTTACTTTTAGGTATTTTAAGCTATCTGAAACATACTAGTATATATGAAATATACACTCGACATAATTTCAATCATAAACGTGTACTAAACATACCTCGTATGCACTATTCAGGCATTCTACGGCACAATCATATTTTCCCAATCTCCCAATCATGCATCTACTGCGTGCATTTTAGGTTCTGAAACTTTATCAAGACATTGTAGCGATTACAATGGTCTTTTCTACTTCGAGACATTGAGATACAATGGTCTCATTCAATTTTCAAGACATTATGAGATACAGATGGTCTCCATTACATTCTCCGAGCCCTTAAATCCTGTGGTCTCTATTACATTCTCGGACATTGTAAATCCTCTGATGGTCTCAATTACATCCCGGAACCAGCGTAAATGAAACAATTAACTAATTTATTCCTTAGACATTGTGAGTTACACAATGATCTCTCCATCATTTCTCAGACATTGTGAGTTACACAATGATCTTTCCATCATTTCTCAAGACATTTTGAGTTACACAATGATCTCTCCATCATTTCTCAAGACATTGTGAGTTGCACAATGGTCTTTATTATTTCCTAGACATTGTGAGTTACACAAATGTCTCAACTACTCATCAGATATTGTAAGTTATACAATAGTCTCTAAAAATTATCTTATAAACTTTATTTGATATTGTTTTACGTGAAACCCGTCACAATATATCAATTTTCCTAATGGAAATACAAGAAATGGGATTTCTAAAAGATAAACTAATTCATCATCTACAAAAGCTGAAGTTCAGCAACTTTCTCTACATTCATCAAAGTTCTATTCTGAAACCTTCATTGTTAAAAGTTCGTAATTCTAGCCAAGTATGGACTATTTTAGAATTACTTAAAACTTTCTTTCCACACGTATCTACCCATACTATCTTCTATGCATTGGAATGTGAAAACATAGGTTACAAGTCTTTTATGGCCGGGACTTGCAACTGGATGGTTTGATATCGCCTTTGCTTAGTGGACAATTTCTCAAAAGCTATGGACATATCACGAGTATACCTAATTTAGGTATTTGAAAATTTATCGAACCTCGGCTAAATATAGTCTAGTCACCATATTTTAACCTAGGGATAGTAGAACATAGTCTGACTAACTATGTTCGACTTAAATTTTTCAAACACTGAGAATAGTTATACAAGGATTATATTCAGGTTAATTTCCTACTTAAACTCGATAAACCACCATAATTCATTATAAAGATCTAGAGACACGATAGTGTCTTACCACTCAGCAAAATCTTAACATGTTATTTATACTACCTAATTTCATTCTTGAAAGTTTTCATTTATGAAATAATCCTAACTACTATCTTGGGATAGTCATCAAATCTTCTCATTATTTCATAGAAGTACTAGCCTGTTTAGGTTTCAAGGATATCATTCCGCCATATTCCTTTAAAATCCACTTTTGATTTTAAAACAAACTTGACATCTCTACCTAAGAATAATGGTAAACGTACGCTACACTCTTCTAATCGTCAACATGTCACATCATTATCTGAACTCCATTATAAGTCAGTATGTAAAACTTCGTAGTACCACGTTTCTTTCAAACACTAGTAGACATAAACACTATACGATATAGCCTCATCCCGAAACCACCTAAGACATGATCAACTTTGGAAATAGTTTGGATAACCACTTGTCACTAGCAAGACTTTCCCTACAACGGCTTATCACATCATTACACACCATTTCACATCAACAATATCTTACACCTTTGATTAACAACAGTTACCCTAACAACAACAAAAACTATTCCATTTGAGGCACTATATCGATGAAAGTATTAGTTAACCATTTGCTGAACTAAGGTGTTTAGGGATCACCCACGAAACAATTAAGGAAACCATACAAATACAAATTAGGCTCCATGCCGCACACTATTACCAGAAACAAAAGTTACATAGATGTAAGGCGTTAAAATTTAACAAAAACTCTATGTTAGAAATTAAGGTTTTGTTGAAAGCCTCGATACAATAAGATATGATTCGTTTTGAGAATTAGGAAAAGCCAAACTTGAGGTATATTGGACTCAATAAGATTTTAACAAAACCCTTTAGGTTATCAACTTAAGCCACATGGTACATAATACATTCTATGACCAGAAACTTAAGAACGCAAAAATTAGAATTCGGCACATACACCCACATTTTCCTAGACAATTCAACATCGGATAACACACGAATTCAGGGACGAATTCCATTAAGTGGTGAGACTGTAACAACGCGCATTTTTCGGGTTACTTTTCATACTTTTGAAAAGTTACTATTCACTTTTACTATTCACTTTCACTATTCATCCCGTAAAATTTGTTTTATTTCACATTCTCGTAAGATAAATTATTTTAGTAATGACCTGAGAGTTTGACAATCGTTAGATCATTTTCGCAAAAGTTATTAAGAAAACATCGTCTTAAAGTTTCATTTTGGTCGGAACACCATTTCAACATCCCGCGCATAACGAAAACCAACTCTGACAATTTTCCCCACATCAGATTAATTTTTAAATCACTCATAATTAATTTGAGAATTTTTAAAATTTCTTTTAAATGTTACCAAATAAACCCTGGCCGACGAGACTAAACTTACGTTTTAAACAAATCTCGTAGACCAGACTTAACCATTCATGCACGGTATTTTCTAAGATGTTTAGAAACTTTTACATTTTTGGAAAAGTCAAACATATTTCCTTCCTCCTTTGACCATAAAGAAATTAACCTTGTACGTTCTACATTTTGCTTAAGTCGCGCGAACTTTTAAACTTCACAAATAACTGTTAAGTTATCCCACGTATAACGAAAACCACATTTTGACATCTCATATCACTTATAGACTAATTTTAGTCTACTTTAAATAAATTCACGGTCATTTCCCTGAAATCTCGTTCTTTTCAGATAAATTGCGAATTACGCGTTTTTGACATGTTTTTCCAGTTTTAAGCAGCGTTTTTTCACCCAATAAGACTTATCACTCATTTTATATCTTTAGATGGAGTATATTGATGAGTTTCATCATTCCTACAAGTTTCGTATTTTTACGATACCCGGTTTTACGTTTTATGGCTTAACAACTTACGGTTGGCATTTAACGGAACCAAATCATGCTCTAAACTCAAGATAATACCAAAACTATCCACCTAAGTCATCTTATCTTCATTTGGCCGACCTTAGGGGGGGGAGTCATCATTTTGCTGGCATAATCCTAACCATGCTTCATTTAGATCATTACATGTGTCCTAACTTAACCATGGTTAACATTTAACCCAATATATGGTTAACCAAACTTACCCTCCTATAAATAGCAAGTGAAAGACTTCCTAAGAACCCTCAAACTCTGATTTGGGTCGTTCATATCATAAAAATTTCATATCTTCCATAATTTGATCTATAAACTCCAAGTTTATGCAAAGAAGTTTCAAGTAGTAAGTTACTACATCAAATCTCTAGCAAGTTTAAGTGATATTCTTGAGTTTAGATCCACTCAAGTCACTTAGTACTTCATCACCAACTCTTCAAGATCACAAGGGTTCCAAGGTGTAGAAAGCTAGCTCAATTCAAGGTCCTAAGCGTTCAATCAAAGTCCGATCTTTACTAGTTACTCCTTTCTTAATTGAAAGCCAAAAGTTGTAAGCAACTAATCACCACCATCATCTCATCTTTATTATTCATAATCTTAATAATTTAATGCTATATATATAGTTACTATGTTGATTCATGGTGTACATATACTCAATCACATGTTTTAATTCACATATTGTCATAAAAGTAACAAACTAGTAAACTAGTCATATTCTACACATTTGAGACCATTAAAGCTAGTCACATATGGACTTTCTAACTTACATACTAAGGTAGAAAAGATAAAAAGGAAAACTTAGCAATTTGAATCACCCAAAACGAGTACACGAGTCAAAAGATACGGCCAAAAGAAGTTAGCAAAACCAAAACGCCAAAACTGCCAAATTGAATCTGTTAAGGGTGCATCCATTTTGAAAGTGGTACTTCGGTCGAATCATAAAAAAGTTAAAACACGAAAGTTGTCCGGAACGACGTTTTCCTACACTTAGAAAGAAGCTCGGACCCTGAAAACGCTTAAACAGGCCATTATATTTCAAAAACTGAAACTGCCCTATATATAGTCTCACGACTATACTTTTGTCACAACTAAAAGCAAACCAAGAGTCCTAATGGCCATAAGCCAAGACCACGGCCACGGCTAAGGTCAAGGCTGAGTCTCAAGACCAAGTTAGTCAAGACCAAAGCCACGGAAATGCCATGGCTAAAACCTCAAGGCTTATTTACCCAAGACCGTTAAATAAGGTGTTAACCTGGGCAAATCGACACCAACATAAACCAAACGACATAACTTTATATACTTACATTATCAAATGATCATATTTATGAAATGACGATACTTGTGATAACCATTATGATTTCTTAATTATAACCAAACAACCTTGTAACTTGTGTTTACAAACCATATGACACTTATGATATATAAACAGAACATATGTTTTATCTACTAAGTGCTACAATACTAGGGAGCTTCATGTGAGGGGTTTCATTTGGGTAAACGTATCAACGAGTTGATGGATTTACGATTTAAAGTGTCCTAGCTCCTCGAACGTTTACTACATGACCTCTGAATTATTATGGCCCGAACGGTAGTATGATTTCTATAAACGACATACACAAATACCATGTACTTCATCATGATCAACATAGAGACGTATATAGGCTTGTTATTTCTTTCGCATCATTATTTCAAACCTAAGTCGCAACATCCTATTTTAGGTTGCTCGTAGAAGTTCTAACGGCATATCCATCATTCTCATTATACATTTGATATCATTTACTCTGATGTGAGTTCATAGCCCCACTTTCTACTATTTAATTGTTTTACAAAACCTTGGGGGAGATACATGCTTTATTTTTAAACCGAACACATTGCTTTGAAACTATATGTTTATCTGAACTGAATGTTTATTTATGCTAAGTAACATTATTGCCATACATGAATCGCATTTATATATTTATGTTCATACATAATTGTATAAAAAAAAAACGGGCTCAAGAATCATCAGCCGTATCAAACAAAAACGGGCTCAAGAATCATCAGCCGTATCAAACAAAAACGGGCTCAAGAATCATCAGCCGTATCAAACAAAAATGGGCTCAAGAATCATCAGACGTATCAAACAAAAGCGGGCTCAAGTATCATATACTTGAGGCAGCCGTATCAAACAAAAGCTTGCTCAAGTATCACAACGTATTGAGGCAGCCGTATCAAACAAAAGCAGACTCAAGTATCACGTACTTGAGGCAGTCGTATCAAACAAAAGCAGGCTCAAGTATCATATACTTGAGGCGTGTACCGTACCAAACAATAATATCTGTTTTGTTTTCAACATTATGAGTGTATAATAATGTAACCCACACAAACATTATGTGTTCAACTGATTTCCTAAACTCGGTGAATTTCACTCAACCTTTGTGTTGACAGTTTTAAGCATGTATTTCAGGTCCATATTGTACGAGGCTGGCACGGAGGAGCACAGATACTCAAGAAGGCTATAAATTTTATTATCATTCGAAAACTCATTTAATGTATTTTGTAAACAATGAAACCAACTGGGACCTCATTTTTGTAAACTCTGATATTTATATAAATCGAATGATAAATCTTTTAAAACGACTCCATTAGAGTTCGTTTTCTATTGTTATGACTGTTGTGCCATGAAGTAACACCCAGTTTGAATTCCGCTGCGTATCACGAAATTGGGGGTGTTACAATTATCGGCGTTTTTATTTGTTCGGTTTGTTTCAGATCGTTTTTGAAAATCGATCGTTCGCTTTGATTTAGGCTAGTATCTCTAGCATTTGGAATTTGAAAATTTGAATTTGAAGACGAAAGATTCATTTGGTTTGAAATTTCAAATGGAGTTGAAGTCGCGGTGTAGATTGTTAGAAAGTGATTTAAACTTTAAGGGTTATTTGGTAAATTTGGTAATTTTGTGACTTGTTCTACAAGTTTGATTCTAATTTGAAAACTTTCTTATGACGGTTAGTTTGCCCTATAAATAGGGATTATTAGCATTAGTTTTCTTTGTATGTTCTGAATAATGGTTTAGTACTTTTGGAATTAGATTTTGGTACCTTTTGAATTTGTCTAGGTTTTGTATTTGGTTTGGTAATTTGGAATAAAGCTTCTGCTCGTTTGTCGATTTTTGTTATTTGTTTCGTACTTTGAATTATATCCATTTTAGATAATTCTGGTGAGACGCATCCATTGAATTTGGATCGGAGATCCTAAAATTTTATCAGGGATTTCAAATGGGTTTACTCTCACATTTTTCGATCTTTTTTTGTTTGAAAAGTTGTGATAATGTACCTCGTTTTGAAAAAGTTTATTAATTATTCAATGTTGCAACTAGTTTAGTTTAAGCATTTAAAATGTTAAATATACTTTCCATATCATACTAGTAAAAGATCTTTGTGTGAGTGATTAAGTTCCCTTTGTGAAACATCAATATCTGGATAAATGACCAGACTCAACCTGCGTGAGGTTGGGTGAGTAATTTAGCAGGACTCGTGAGGGTGACACACCGGCACATTTATCCATTAAGAGCGTTTGTATTTTGAAGCTAAATATTAAGTGACAACTCAATTGGATTTGTACATCCTCATGTGAGTTAACTCATACTTTCGTTTTATTTTGTTTGGTTGTGGTCATGGAAAAATAACAATATGATAGAACATACAAAAATGTAAGTTACATTGTTATCTTCGTTAAATAAATTGGTTAGTTGTAGTAAGTGAGTGAATATACGGATCACTCCTACACTGTCTTCGAAGAATCGTAACCCTTCATCCTTATAATGATATATAATTGTACTTTCTTTGCTAACATGGCAACCGTAGTGTTCTACTGTGCAAGTAGCTTAATACAAGCCTTTTAGGAGAACATTTGAAATAAATTCAACAAGCTCTTTTTATGTGACTGATCAGGTTAGTTATCCATTCAGAAACTTCAATAGTTTGGTTTAGGTGAACATGACTCAAAACTATGTGGGGTTTTGGTGCTGACTCGTGAGTGCAACACATCTATCCGATTTGGATAATTCTGGTGGATCGCATAGGCTGGTACCTAGTCACTTTGTCTTTGCTAGAAATGAAGGAAATCAAGAGGGACTCGAGTCGCCTCAAAGCCCTCAATTTATAGTCATTTGGATGTCGTTAAACATCCGGATCAGTTTGAATGGCACCTTTTGCATGAGTGAATTGCTTAAAAGATAGCGTGATGAAGTTAAATATACCATATGCCCATTATGCAAATATTATAGTGCGACATCAACATAATTTAATTTGTAACTTTTGTTATCTTGGAACATACCAATGATGAAAAAATAGAAAGTGATCTAAAAACAGTTATCTAGTTGGCGAAAATACAGCTAAAAAAATGATGTTTCATGAAAATGAAAAACAAAAGTGGCAGTTTGACCCCGTAGAGAATGAAAAACAAGATAAAGTTCACTTACCAACAGACACACGTTCCACACATTACTAAACTCACCATACAATATTTATAACAAGACAACAGGCCCATAGCTTTCAAATCTATTCCATTTCATTCACTTGAGCTCGACTGTAAGTAAAATCATCAAATGCATTTGATTGGTTTACTTACACTTATTAAATATTTAATTTGTTTTTATTAATTGATTGGTTTATTTTTAATAGTTCCAGAATTGCAAGGTTATTTCTAAAGAAAAAGCAAGGTTGGCTGCTATAACAGGTCAAGACCCAACAATATTCGGTTTGAAACGGTCATATCCAGATAAGACCCGGCTATATCCAGCCAAGACCCATTGTCAGCTTCAAATGATTCCACATATCGGGTTTTTATCTTGTTTCGTTGTAGTGCATGGTTTGAATGTATGTATCAATTAAGGACCTGAACCTGAACTTAGTAGTTTCATAATATGGATGCAATACTAATTGCGCTTAGTAAATCAATTATCTCTTGAGCGAATCTAAAACGCATATTATTTGCACGTTATCGATATCACAAACACACATCACTTACAAAGGCATATGTTATGTAACAAAGCTTGATATGAAAGTAAAATGTAGTTTGTTTTGTTTGCAGGGTCTTACATGCAAGTCTCCCTCGCTGCACTTTCTTTTGTTTAGTGGCTTCATGTCAATTTGTCTCGCATAAAAGCATTGTGTCATAATTTAAAATCACTCATAAGTTTATTTAAATGTTGGTTATATCAATCTGCTTAGAGAGTTAAGAGACTTATAATGATTAGCTGAAATTGTGTCTGTAAACTTATGTACAAATTTGATTATCTTACCCCTGAAACTTATCGGCTTCTGCTTATAAGATGCTGATTATATTACTCATCAAACTTCTGTTAAAATCGGATACCTGAACACTGATAAGCTGGTTATTGCGACATTAAGCTTACAGCACATTCGTACATCCCTTAGTATGCTTTTGTAATCTGTTTACATTGTTAACAAATTCTAATATCATGATTTAAGACATCTTTTTTTAGATCGGGAGTTTGGATGTCACACAGACTTTATTTACTTCTTGGTTAATGTAAGGTTAGTATTGTAGTTACATTTGTGGCCAAGAAGTACACCATGTTCTAGCTTGCTATTGGCCACATCGTTGGTTAGAATAGCAAATGGTATATTGATTGTCTCTTCTTTTCTTTCTTCTTTTCTTTCTCTCTCTTCATCACATAATTTCCCAATTCGATCTACATCTTCAAGTCTGTGTTACAATTAAAGATCACCATCTTCTTCGTCTCCTCACCCCGATCTTACCGATACTCTCTGATTGGTAGCCGGACCACCGACGCGTTGCCACGCGCCGCCGCTCCTTCGCCGGAATTTTTATTTTCCGGCTATCTAAAGCAATTTAGCTTGACCTTTCAGCTTTGTTGTTTAACGTGTATTTTCCGGCCTAACCGGAGCTGCCCTAACCCATTTTTTTTCAGACCACGCGTCGGCTTAATTCCGGCAAGTTGGTTTTTCTGTTTGTGTCTCTTTTGCAGGTTGATAGAGGCTCCTTGGACTTAACCTCCGGCAAGAGACGCACCCCAACACTCTACGGAGCCTGAAAACGCTGCCTGCCGCTGTTGACCACCTCCTGCCGCCGCTGACCATCTCCTACCGCCACCACTGCTGACCGGACTTTTTTTCCGGTTGCAGCAAAGCGTTTGTTTTCTTGACACTCTTTTAATCTTTTCTCTTTTATTCATCTACACTTTTTTCTTTCGCTTTCTTTTTCCTTTCTTGACCGTGGCCTTACAGCTTGCGGTCTTAGGGTAGGCTTGTTTGCCGTGGTTTGTTTGTGCCCTTGGTTGGTTTGGTTTTCTTGGTTTTAGGGTAGGGTTGTTTTTGTTGCCTTGTTGTTGACTATTGGGGTAGGATAGACGCTTTGGTTAGCAATGATATTCTGAGGTCATGTCTTGCCGATTTGGGCGGGGTAGTCGGGGTACGCGGGGTAGATGGGGTTGGCGGGGATGGAGGAGTAGGCGGGGTGAGTGAGGTAGGAGGTGTAGGAGGGTCTGGTGGGTTTAGGGGGTAGGGGTTTGGCTAGGGTAGCGTCCTCTCGTAGGATTAGGGTGGGTAGTTGGAATGTTGGGTCCTTGACCGGAAAGCTCTTTGAGCTGGCGGATGTGTTGAGGAGACATAAGGTTGACATCGTGTGCTTCCAGGAGACTAAATGGAAAGGCTCCAGCTCGAGGGAGGGTAACGGCTTCAAGCTTTGGTACTCGGGCTCTAAGTCAGTGAGAAACGGAGTTGGAATTGTTTTGGCGGCGGGTCTCAAGGATAATGTTGTGCAAGTGATCCGGAGGAGTGATAGGATCATGGCGATTGCGTTGGTCATTGATGGGGAGACCGTTAACGTAATTAGCGCATATGCACCACAAGTGGGCCGGAGTGAAGTAGAGAAAAAGACCTTCTGGGACTCCCTTGACGGCCTGGTTAGGGAGTGCCCCTCAGATCAACGTTTATTTATTGGAGGTGACCTGAATGGCCACATAGGAGCGGCTTCGGATGGGTACGCGGGGGTGAATGGTGGTTATGGCTTTGGAGTAAGGAATGAGGAAGGTCGATCGATTTTAGAGTTTGCGTTGGCTCATGACTTGGTAGTAGTAAACTCTTGCTTCAAGAAGAGAGAAGTGCACTTGATCACTTTCCAGAGTGGGGGTCACAACACCCAGATTGACTATCTGCTGGTGCGAAGAGGCGACCTTAGAGCATGTAGGGACTGCAGGGTATTCCCAAGCGAGGCATGCTCATCCCAACACAATTTGTTAGCTTTGGATACACTTTTCGTGAGACATCAACCAAGGAGAGCAGCGCCCAGGTTGGAGAGGATTCTATGGAAGAATTTGAACGGTGGGGAGGCAGAGTCTTTTAAAATTAAAGTCTGAGAGACTTTCTACTCGGTCGGAGGACTTGACTGATGGAGATGCGGACCAGTTGTGGACCGTTCTTTCCGACATCATTAAAGACGCAGCAAAAGAGTCCCTCGGTGTGGCTAGCGGGAGTTCTAGGACCCAGCCACCCAACAGGGAATCTTGGTGGTTTAGTGAGGAGGTGCAATCCAAAGTTGCCGTGAAACAATCCAGGTTCAGAGAACTCCTTCGGTGTCGAGAGGGCCACCAAGCCGACATAACTACCGCGGAGGAGAGGTATAAAGTAGCTAAAAGAGAAGTGAAAAAGGCTGTGGCTCTGGCAAAAGACAAGGCGTACGAAGATTTGTACAAGAAATTGGACTCCAAAGAGGGGGCAAATGATATATTCAGGATTGCTAAAGCCCGAGAGAGAAAGAGGAGGGATTTAGGAAATGTCAAATATATCAAAGATGTAGCCGGTCGGACCATTGTGTACGAAGAAGATATTAGGAAAAGATGGGGAGAGTATTTCTCCTCCCTTTTCAACGGAGGAAGCACTGAAGGAAGAGGGGAAGAAGAGAACTATACCCAAAGACCTGAATGCTACTATTCGAAGATTAGTCAATCAGAAGTGAAGGTTGCGCTACAGAAGATGGGTAGAAACAAAGCGGTAGGGCCGGACCATATCCCCATAGAAGCTTGGAGGTGCCTGGGGCAGGAAGGGGTAAAATGGTTGACTTGCCTGTTCAACAAAATCTTTTCCGGTGCTAAGATGCCGGAAGAATGGAGACTCAGTGAAGTCATCCCTATCTACAAGAACAAGGGAGATGTGCAAGTGTGTAGCAATTATAGGGGCATCAAGCTCCTTAGCCACACCATGAAGCTTTGGGAAAGAGTCATTGAGAGGAGGCTGAGAAGGGAGACGAGGGTGTCTGAGAACCAATTTGGTTTTATGCCAGGAAGGTCTTCGATTGAGGCTATTCACCTTCTTAGAAGCCTCATGGAGAAGTATAGAGAGAGACAAAAGGACCTGCATATGGCGTTCCTGGACCTTGAAAAGGCATATGATAGTGTTCCTCGAGAGTTGATTTGGAAAACTCTCTTTGACAAGGGAACCCCAACGAGATTCGTGAGAGTGATCAAGGATATGTACGAGGGAGCTAAGACCCGTGTTAGGTCCACCGTCGGGCTCTCAGAGTTTTTCCCGGTGAAAGTTGGGCTCCACCAAGGATCTGCCTTAAGCCCCTACCTCTTCGCATTGATACTGGATGACTTATCTCGAGGGATTCAAGAGGGCATTCCGTGGAGCATGATTTTTGCTGACGACATTGTGTTGGTGGCAGAATCGGCGGAAGGATTAAACATCAGACTTGAGCTATGGAGAAAGGCTCTTGAAGACAACGGCCTTCGGATGAGCAGAGAGAAGACTGAATACATGAGATGTGTTTTTGGGAGGAGCGAGTCAAGTAACCACGAGGATATTCGTATCGGCGACCAGATCCTGCCACCTAAAGAGTCTTTTAGATACCTGGGATCGATGATTCACAAATCGGGAAGGATAGATGAGGACATAACCCATCGGATCAGAGTTGGTTGGGCGAAATGGAGGGCGGCGTCGGGAGTCCTCTGCGACAGGAATGTCCCCTTTAAGTTAAAGGGGAAATTTTATAGAGTGGCGATTAGACCGGCTATGCTGTACGGGTCCGAGTGTTGGCCCATCTCCAAGGCCCATGCTAACAGGGTAGAGGTGGCAGAACTAAGAATGCTAAGATGGACGTGTGGTAAAACCTTGCTTGACATGATACCGAACGGAGTTTTCAGAGCAAAACTTGAGGTCGGAAATATTATTTCGAAGATGAGAGAAGGTAGGTTGAGGTGGTTCGGTCATGTCAGGAGAAGGCCTCAAACAGCACCGGTTAGAAGGGTTGAGGCGCTTGTTGTAGATGGAGTGAGAAGAAGGGGCAGACCCAATCTCAGGTGGGGATATAGAATTAAGCTAGACATGTCGGAGGACATGATCTCAGATAGGAAGGGGCGGAGAGATAGGATTAGGATTTGCGATTAGTTTTTTGGCTAGGGGCTTTTGGGTTTAGGGGTTTTGGTGGGTTAGGCTTTTAGGCGTCTCTTTGGTTACCTTTCCTCGGCGTTTTTCAGTTTTGGTGCTCCCTTTTGCTTTTGCCGTAGCTTTAGGCCCCGTGCGTTGCTCTGCTCTGCTCTGTGTTCTCCCTTTTGCTTTTGCCGTAGCTTTAGGCCCCGTGCGTTTCTCTGCTCTGCTCTGTGTGCTTAGGCTTGCCTGCTTTTTTCTCGCCTTGCTTTTGTTTTGGTGCTTTGTTTTGCTTTGCCTTAGCTTTAGGCCCCGTGCGTTGTTTTTGCCTTGCTCTTTGTTGCCCCTTTTGGTATGCCTGCTTTCCTTTGTGCTTTGTTTCTTTGTTCTTGTTTGTGGTCTCTTATGTGTTTCCTTACTTGTTTGCCTGTCTGTCTTTTTCCTACCTGTGCTTTTTGTTATCTGTCTTCCGCTTTCTCTCCTCTTCTTTCTCACCCGCACACTCGCACTTGCCGGAGGTCTCGTTGGAAGCAGTCTCTCTACTCCCAGGTTTTTCCTGGGGTAGGGGTAGGATCTGTCTACATTTTCACCTCCCCCATACCCTACTCCGGCGGGATTGGGTCTGTTGTTGTTGTTGTTTTAGACCAATTTTACCTAATTGTCAATTGCTATTAGTATTTTTTCTTTTGCTATTGGGCCAGATCTTGAAACAATTACGTTAGTGGGAAAGACCCTGGTATGCGTTAACTTATCCACTTTGTTATTATACATGTAACATATTTTGTATGTGCTAATCACATCTCAAATGGGAAAATTGTTCCTGCAAGCGGACTAAACGTGTTTGGATGGGACCCAATCTTCCAATTTGATGGTTATGATCAAACATAATCCTGTTCTTTCATCTATTTCTCTATGACCATCTTGTTATAGGTGGCAATTTTGACCAATTTACTAGGAATGGTTCGATTTAGGATGACAATATCTCAAACGGGTACAATGGGTCATATCAGTATTCCCTAAATGGAAACGGGTCGAACGGGTCACTCAGTTTAAGGTGACCAAAGTCTGTTTTTAATGCATATAACCTTTTAATAATATTAATTGAAGACTTAGACTATTGTTTTAATTGTTAACGTATGAATTGTACGTAAGAAAATATAGAAACTGGGCAAAAAGTGTTTTCATGTCAACCCGTTCTGACCTGACGTAGACCAAAATATGACCCGTGTCCACCTGAACCCATTTCAACTTGTTACCTAACCCGCTCATCTTGCCATATAATATCCAGTTTAGATCCTCATACTTGCATAGATCTCAAATATCTGACCAAAAAAACTGTTATATCATGGTATAGATTATGCTGAAATGCCCAAGGAAGAAAAGAACAAGATTTATCATCGCGGAAGAGCTCTTGCATCGGTAAAATCCCACTTTGCTGAGGTTGGCTATGTATTTGACACATAAGAGGTATCCACTTTGTATTTTGGGTTCAGAAACTGATTAATGCAAAATTACATTCATTTGGTTCAAGGATACAAAGGAACTTGGTTGCAAAAACTGAATTTTATGACTCATGTTTGACCAAGTCTATGGTGACAGGACTCTAAATGTGAGTTAACATGATAAACCAACCAAAACTAGTAGAAAATGACAACGTGATGAACATACAAAATTGCAGTTCCATTGTCAGTTTTTCTTGATTGCAGACGGTTTGTTGTATAGTATGAGTGAACATACGGAAGGTGGAGACTCTAGCCTTGCAAGATCCATAACCTCTCATTTATGTATTGATATATCAGTGTACGTTGTTTTATTATCAATTGCAGTATTCTACATTGCAAACCTGCAAGTAGACAAGTAGTTATATGTTAAACAAACTTTCTTTAGTCAATCTTTGTATGACTCATTATGTTACCCTGTGCGAAACATCAATAGTTTGGATTACGTCAAGCGGACTCAAACTTTGTTGCTTGCTGAGTTTTTTGGTAGGACTCATGAGGGCGACACATCTATCAATTTGGGTAATTCTAACGACTCATTTGTGTTGGCACCTTGTGATGATTAAGGTGTATAATAGTACGACAAAGTTGTCACCACGTCTCTTGATTTCACTAGAAATGTTGGACCAAGAGTTGTCTTAATCCATTTAGTTATAACTGAGTTTGTTTAATCTCTAATGGGTCAAAATGACAAAAGAAAGTCGCCTTTTTACCAGTCACCTAACCCGTCTAATTCACCCATTTTAAATCTGTATCGTGGCATACAAGAAGGAACCCATGTTAATATCTTGATACCTTGTTCTTATAATTAATACATACGATCACACATATGAAGCTTGCAACAAATTTAAACGGAAGGAACTGAAGCAAATGAACGTACAGTAACAATAGCTGCTTTATCTCGGATCCACTTCGTACCTTTGGCTGTACTTCAGTTCCTTCTTAACAATTTCAGGGATAGACCTCAAGACATATGTCTATGTGAAACCTGCACCGCATCTCTCAAACCACCACTTGACATAGTTTATAAGTTTCATTTCTTCAAACATGCTAGGATCCTACGTAGGATCCAGATCGTTTTCGCTTTGTAGAATTGTAAAATCGTAAGATCCTGAGATCATGATTGTGATCTTAGCAACTATGGTTTCAACTTTCAACAACCATATACTAACAAAAAGTTGTGCCAGATATCATTTAACAAGTCTAATTTTGATTTTTCCATACAAAATAATCAGATCTTAAAACCACTCAAATGATGTTTAGGAAAAATAAAAAGACAAAAGAACAGGACTTATTCAAAAATAATAAAAGGTGCAACAGTAGACTATTGAGAATTGAACCATAGACCTTTCGATCAACTAACACTTCACTTACCAAGCGACTACTATTCCACATAAGATTTATATCATTCTCTAATATTTATATTCAAAAGCAATATCTTAAAAAAGGGCTGTTGCCCATTTTATCATGTTGGACTAGTCTCAATAATTAATTATCAAGCCCATATAATACTTTGAGGTCCGTTACATTTAATCAACATAACCAACAAACAAATCCTCATATGCACAACGAAAATAAAAGCCAACCGAAGGAAGTTACCTCGGTAACATTCGTGACCGGAAATGCCAAGAAGCTAGACGAAATATAAAAGTTATATTATATACTGTATATAAGACAACCAAATTCTAATTGAGTTATATGATCATTTCCATAGCTCAAGACTATATCTCGTAAATATTTCAACTCGGCAACATATTTGTATTCTTTGTTTGGTTAAAAGATTTTCATACCTAGAAAGTATACTAACTAGAGCGGTAGAGCCCCCATAGTTATAAAAGATTTTCACTACAAGATTAATGACATTTGCTTCCTAAAAATAAGTGTGAGGAAAAGTAATAATCGTGTCAATTAAAGCCTTTTTTTTCAACTCCCACTAAAATAAAAAGTCGCTAATAAAGGGATCACTAAAAGTATATTGCTACTCAAATGTTTAGTGAGCAAAAGTTCAAAAGTTTTACTGATTGAGCTTTTTAGTCACCAAAAGCTATACAAGGTTTTAATAAAATCACTACAATGACTAAACTTTTAAGTCAGGAAAGGCTATACTAGTTTCCAGTAAAATCAATTCTGCATTTTTGTTTTTTAAGCTGTAAAAATATTCAAAACAACTAAAACATTGCAAAAATACAAGAATTGCAATATAAAGAACACTTCGCGATCAAAAGAACAATATGATCATATAACTTCATGGGTCAAGTAGTTTCCTGCATTTCTGAGTGGTAATACTAGTTTCATGCATTTCTCTAAAACAAGTATGTTCCACAATGTATGCTTCATTACTGTCATGCTCATAAACCATCTACGTCACTCCATCACACCAATATCTGCAATAAAATAACAATAATTACCATCTTCCAATAACAATATACGAGGCCGTTTAGTTGAAGGCATATTGATAACTAATAGTAACTACTCGGATAAAAGAGATACCTCAAATGATTATAGTTACAGCCTTCTCAGCAAATAGTACCTGCTTGCAAATAGTTAGCTTGTGTTAAATCGTTGATGGGTAAACTGATAATAATATAACTTCATGGGTCAAGTGGGTAACGGGTCAAACAGGTCATTGGTCTGATGGGTCATGCTTAGAAATACGTCAGACGGGTCACCACGTTGTTGATACATCCACATATCAGATAATGGGCAATCAAAAAATTGTTTAACTGATTTGCAGGTAAACATAAATATTTACAGGTAGAGTAATGGACTTACCGTCTCAAATCAGAGAAGTTTCGCCAAACGGTTATTTTTGCAGCATTCTCACTGATACCTAGCTTAACTGATTTGCCAAACTCATTCCAGAACTTGGTATATTGGGCTATTGGACTCTCTTCTCATTATTAACCTTTGATTCCTCGATCTCTGCAACAAGTAAATTAAATATCAAAGTCAATAAATATGCATATATGATAAGAGATTCTGTAATAATGACTTAAGATCCATAGTTCAAATATTTGCAATGATTAATTGTCAGCTAGAGGTGAGAGCAACAAATGTTTAGGATGCAGCATGTGTACCTTTCTTTTCTTTGTCGTGAACCTCATCAGGGGTCCTCTTCAGCAAGTTCGCGGATCATGTCAAGGGCCTTCCTGATAAGTTTCTTTATTGTTTTTAAGCTGTTGTGTTGTTGAAGCATGCCACGAGAAACATTTAGTGGTAGGGTGTGAATTAAAAAACCTTGATGGAACAGTAAATGTTAGCAACCATGTCCAAAGACAATTATCAATTTTGACGTATGTATTCCTTATACAGCCAAACACATTATAAACAAGAACGATAAAGACTTACCAATAAGAGCGATAGATAAATACTCTTCTAATGTAGAGCTTGAGGTTAGATTTGTTGCCATTGTTGGCATTGTAGTAGCTCTCGTATAGATCGGTAGTAGCCTTGGGAGGCACAAACAGAAAGGCCTTGAACTCAACATCACCTTCAGCGTTGAAGTGGCTCCATGCCATTGGCTTCTAACGTAGAGCTTGAGGCCACTACTGTTACAACTGCATGGCTCAAATTTCATCTCATTTACTTATGTATGACACGTGATTTTAGATATATTTTATCTTTAACAGTTCACACGGGTTTAAGCTTTTAGATTTTAGAATACATGGAGTCGGCCCAGCGTAAATTGTTCCAAAATGGATCTTTTGACCAAAACCCATTTTGCACATTAATTAACCCACCCGAACCCAATTTTGAGCATCAAGTAGAAATTATCAGTATTCACCTTAGCAAGAGAGTGATAGAACTTTGTGTACTTTTCTTCGGAGACCTCTGATTTCTTAACAAGATAGCTTTAACATCGTTCAAGCGTTCCCATTCGTATGTTGTTTCCTTGATGGTTTTGGTCTTCAATTTTTCTTCATCTTCCTCTTCTCATAACTTCCTCTTCTTTCTCTTCACCCTCGGTGGCTTCGGCTGTTCAAACCATTCAAAGGAATTACAAGTTATTAGAGTAAATAAGCAACAAATATCATAAGTTCAACAAGGCTTTCCGACATACGTTTTTCTTGCTCATCACTGGAGTCATCCAGGCACCTCAACATCAAAAAGTTGTAAATTCGTGCATCTACGAATTTCCAAGAGAAGACAATCGTATACAGCTACAAATGATGGAGAAAACATAACAACATCAAGCAGCCTCATGATTGCACCACCTAAACAACCATTTTGCACCAACACAAAATAAAATCACCACGCATATCTCATACTTTTAGCAACTCTTCCCACTTTTTCAGCAGATGCCCCCATTTTCTTGTTACGTTTGAATTGGTTACTGTGACAAATGTGGATGATAACTGCTGCTGTTTGGCACGTTCATACCTCTCTCAAACTCCTTTGAAACGACAGAATATACAGAATCTGCTTGTCTTAAGCCAATTTTTATGCCCATACTTCCCAAGAATTCAGGCATAGCATTATGAAGACCACGATTTGCAACCTATGTAGACTTCTAAAGTTCCTGCAAAAGCACACATTTTGTAAATGTGAGAGACGGAAAAAGGTAACCGTCAGGAAGAAATTTAGGTACCTAATTTTAGTTCATGACGATACAAAAATTTTGGGGGAAATTACTATAGTTCAAAGTCATATTGCCCACATGATTATAACTCAAGTAAAATTACAATTTGATCTCTATCATCAATTACTGTGACATTGTCATAAATTTATACCTTTAAATATGTATCTAACATTTCAAGTCTAATAATATAAATGGAATATTTCTAAGATAAGGAAGTTGACAGCTCCTTTTGATATTGATCTCTTGTTAATCACACCTTGATTCACTAGTTTACTACGGAGTATAATCAAGTCAGTAGATGAGGTTGGTATAGAACATTCCCTAATATAGGACGCTAAAGTAGGTGCTAACTACACATTTTCTTTGCAGTTAGTCGACTTAATTCGTTTAAGTCCCCTGTTTCGTTTATCTTGTAACGAAAGGTCATTCCATTCCAACTCTAAAAGCAAGAAATTATCCCTAAAAGAGTAAAGGCACACTTTTCCACCCTTGACCAAATTGTGATATTCAATTATCAAAACAAGATTTTACAATTACTACTTTCAAACACATATGTAAATAAGTAGCCTATAAAAACACAGGTTATAGCTTATGAACAACACCAAAAAAAGTGCTCCAATTAACTAAAAATATTGCACTTACCGCATTATGAATCACTAACACAGATTGACCCACATTGCAATATCCAAATTAAACTATATAAAAACTAGAGGTGGCAATTTGAGACCCATTGGTTAAAGATGGGTCTATTTGGGTATTTGATAGAAAGTGCAATTATAATAATAATCACCCTACGAATCTAGCGGGTCAAAAAACATTTTACTTTTTTTTTCACTTTTTTCATCTTTTACCCAAAATAAACATAAAAAATTTCTTGTTGACCGGCGCAAAACACATCTAGACCCGGACGCATATAGATCCAAACCCAACCCGACCTACCTATTTTCCCACCTATAATAAAACATTCAGGTAACACCAATTAATCTAATACACCCACATTGCAATATCCCAATCAAACTATATAAAAACTAGAGGTGGTAATTTGAGACCCATTGATTAAAGATGGGTCTATTTGGGTATTATATAGTAGTAATAATTACCCAACGAATCTAGCGGGTCAAAAAACATTTTACCATTTTTTTTCACTTTTTTCATCTTTTACTAAAAAGAACATAAAAAATTTCTTGTTGACCGGAGCAAAATCCATCTAGACCCGGACCCATTTAAACCAATGTTTTTAGAAGACCCGGACCTATATACACCCAAACCCATCCAGACCCGAGACCGAAACCCGACCCGACCCACCTTTAATAAAAACATTCAGGTAACATAAACCCTTAATTAACAACTTCAAATTCAAATTTTTCTAATTACCTTTAATCCTATATATAAATTGAATTCATTAAGCAAATACAAACATAAATCGAACAACTTGCCTGAAAACAGATTTAGTGTATGAGTGATTTGAGAGAACATCATCCGTAACTGGCCTGAGATCCTGATTCTGTCGGCGTTTCAAAAATGAAGGAGTTGTGAAGCATAAGAACAATAACTTTTACAGATTTAGTCCCTCTTTCTTATGGTAACACATATTTTCACCTTTTACCCTTCTTTGGTAAAGTTTTCTATAAGAGAGTTCAGCCCCCTGTTGTATATATTATACTTCCTACCCCACACATCAGTAATTGCATATAGCTTTGGAGTAGACAAATCTCCCTTGGTGAAAACCGTCATTTTTGAACACCAATAAATTTCCAAGGTATCCAATGATGGAAATTCAAAAGCTTCCTTTCCTAACCAAAATCCCTCGAGACTTTCAAGACGTACAAGTTTTAAGGACTTTAGACAAGGGAACACCGCAGTAGCATTCACTATGGCATCACATTCTTCTTCTTCTTCTCCCTTCACAATTACCTTCATACTTGTACATATAAGTTGGTTCAGTGATTAAAAAACTTCAGATGTGAGTAAAATAAACCAAAAGGCTCTACATGATTGTACAATGGTTGGTTTTGGGGATCAGATACATAACTAAACCGTTGATATTTTCTAGAAAAGACCTGACATGGGAAGGTTTTTTCTTTTTTTATTTGAAATAAAAATAATACCTGATGCGAGGTGGTGGTCACATGAAAGTTAAGGCCACATTCAACACTATGTTTGCCTAAGCTTGTATTTATGAACTTGAGCTTCGGAGCTGTAGATTGACCGTAAGTAAACACCGTTATTTGTGGGCATTCACCAATCACAACCTTTTCCAATGCTGGCCATATGAATTCATTCGTCCCCAAAAAGAAACCCACAAAGTTTGGTAGATCGAATAGTATAAGGGACTTCAAATGAGGAAAGACTGCAGCATCAGATGTCGTTGTTAGCTCTCCACTTTCTTTCTTAACAATGACTTCCATTGCCTTGCAATCCTTTACCTCTAATTCTTCGAGTTGCGTGAGGCTTTGAAGAGTGGAAAATGTGAATATATATTCCAAAACGTTACACCCTTGAATTTTCAAGATCTTTAGTTTTGGAAGTTTGAGCATCGTAATGTATTCTAGCCTTGGAAGTGACTTTCCGGTATCAGTACCACTCTTCTCGTTGATCTTTTGAGTTTCAAACACCTCTGTCATTGATTCACAATCTTCTATTTTCAGCACCTGAAGCTTTTGCATTTCTCCTACAGCATACCATGGAATCACACTTGACAATGCATCACATCCGTCTATACTTATCTCTCTAAAGTATTGGCATAAGGACCAAGAAGCTTGAGGTAACTGGAAAAAAAGAGAATTATCAATATAGCTATTAATATTAACGAAATTAACCAACCTCTATTTTAGTCACTAAATATATAGGATACATACCTTAAGCTCGTCATGAATATCAGTAGATATACCACTGACACCACCACCAATACACTTGAAATTTTTGAGTTTTTCAAGCTCAAGAATGTCTAAATGAGGGAAGAGAGTGGTGGTTGTGTCGGAATATATAGACGCATCTTCATCATCTGCGTTTGAAACAATCCCTTCAATACCATCACAAGAATATATACGAACTTTCTTTAGTTTGGAAAGAAGTTTCGCCATGAGAGGTGAAAACAAGTACTTGATGTTGTTGCACTTGTACATCCATATGGTTGTGAGGTTATGGAATGACGATTGTGACTGTCGTTTTTGAAGAATTAAGAATTCATTCCAATCGCACTTCCACACATGACTCATCCTCCCCATATCCGATAAACTTAATTCTTCAAGATAGGGGAGTATTGGTGGTTGTTGAGTATTGTGAGGTGATTCTCTACTACTTGGAGTTGTTATCTGAAAGACCACCTCCACATCTTTATAGTCCCGCAAAACAAGTTCATGAATGTGATGGAAAGTGGGTAATAGAGAGGATGGGAGTGCAACTTTAGAAATACCATCATTCACTTCCTCCCTCGATGTGGGTATAACATTAATCTGCATATTACAACCACAAATGTTATAATTTTTGAAAAAAATAATAATAATAATAAAAAATAAAAAACAAATCCAAGGAATATCCGGATATGAGAAAGAAGAAACAACGTAGAAATAGTTGGATTACTTTTCTTTTCTTATATATAAATGATTTCCAATATATTATTCATAACACTATTCATGAGAAGGCCAAAAAATAATGAAAGAAAAGCCACAATTATAATTCTAATAATATTTTTCTATTTATTTTAAAAATAATAAGTAACCTAATATTATTACTTTATTTGTTTAAAAAGAATAAATAACAAGAGGTGATCACAATCAGATTTGTTAAGAGCCGTACCTCTTGATCTTGGTTACTCTCAACCAAATCCGTGATTCTCTCACTTTCTCTGCCGCACCACTTGATTTCAACTTCTTTGAGTGCTCTCATATCCAAAGTGGTTGTGGCAGGTGTGATTAAATTTTCAAACCTCTCACAATCTCTAATAAATATGCTTTCAACAGCTTCAAATCCATGAATCAAGTTGTTATTTCCAGCATCTTTTATCCTCCACACCTCTCTAAGCTCCCCTAATTCCCTCAAATTAATGCTTCTCAACCTGCTGCTGCTAACTTTATCCATTTCACCAACACATCCCATGTCGATGTCGAATATCACTTCAACAGAAACACACCTTCTAACTTTAAGCTCTTGTAAATTATTGAAGAAAGGAAACGGATTGCATTGAAAAAGCTTCACAAGACTATCACAACTCTTCACTTCCATGCTTAGCAAGCTGCTGGTAGGTTGTTCAGTTTCACCAAAATCCATGTTGAACAAGACTTCAATGGAACCACAACCCTCGACCGTAAGCTCTCTCAATGGGCAAAGATTACTAATACTAAACTGAGGAGGCCATATCTCCTTCAAATTCTCCATATCAGAAACAACCAGTTTCTCCAGCTTAGGAGTCGCATTCTGCAAAGTAAAAAAATATGTGTTCATTCATTAGATACTCACCACTTTTTGAACCACTGTTAGTACAAAGATTGTTAAAATAAATCACAGACTTACCTCTTTATGAAAGAAAGATTGCACACGGGAAATATTACTCGACACAGAAGATGATGCATTGCTGGGATAAATGCTTGTAAAATTCTGAAGGCCTTCAAGTCGCAACTCAACAAGATGTGGTAGCTGGAATTTATTGGAGAAACACAACAGATTTGGTAGCCTATCCAACCTCAGATACTTTAACTTGGAAAACATGATTATATCGGATCGCTTATTCTCCGTATGTATGACTGCTTCCATAATAGGGCATCTGGAAATATCCAGATACTCAAGCTTTGACAACTTTGTTGCAACACTCGATGTGAAAAGGTATTTCAACTCTGCACATTGTGAAACTACTAGGATTCTCAAATTGTAGAACGAAGAGTTTCGAGGAGGATGTGGTATTTCAACCTCTTCAAGAGAATTCATATCATTCACGTTTAGATAAAGTGCATCTGTGAACTTAAACAGCTCGTTGATTTTAGATTTCAGTAGTTCTTCTCTGTTGGTGATCAGCTTCAAGCTCTTTTCATATGAGTGCATGTCAACTTGATCTGTCTGCACGTGGTCTCTAACTTCTGTAAAAGAACATCCCACTGAGAGCTTGAATCTTTGAAGTTTCTCATAAGACATGTTCTTCATATGAGCACTGTCACCAACAAATTCAAATTCTAAGGCACGAAGGTTCTTTGAACGTTCTGCAAGTTCACTACTGTTGTTGTCTTTTAAGGAGAGTGCACGTCCTTTAAAACTTCTCATATAAAGCTCTTCAAGCTTCACTAAGCTTTTCAAGACACCGTCATCTATAACAAGATTGTAACAACCTGTTACATCCAGTAGTCTCAGCTTCTTCAAATTTCCGAATGTGGAAGGTAGGATTGTAACGCCAGAGTTAGCAAAGCTAAGCACTTCCAGATTCGAAAGATTTCCAATACAAGTTAGATCAAACATCAACGAGCATTCATCGAGACAAAGAGTTCGAAGGTTGGTGGAGCACTGAAATGATGAGGGAAGTAATGGATACTCCATTCTCTCAAATGCTATAACTTGAAGCTTTTTCATTGTTGCATAAAAGTCTTGAGGCCTTAGCGACTCGCCTCCGTGCATAAGTTTCAAAAGTGAAAGGTTTGGAAACTGAAATTCACTAGGAAACTCAGACATGCCCTTGCATGTTAACGAAAGTTGCTTGCAAGATTGGCTCATACTATTAGCTTCACTCCACTTTGAGAAATCATCATGGTGAATGATACAACATCCGTCCTCACCACCTTTAGAAACAGTAGCTACAGCAAATGCAAGCACAAGATCATGCATTTTCACACACTCACAATGATGAATGTCACCATCCATCAACAAATTTTTTTTTTTTAGATTGCTCACACTTGTTTCTGTGCTTCCTCTAGCATTTTTCATAGTAGAAACTTGTCCTAAAAGTTTTAATCCCCATGCATATCTTGTGAGATCTTCAATTGGGATATTAGAGTCCTCAGCGAACAAGCCACAAAGCAGAAAAATCGCTTTATCTTTTCGTTCTAAATTCTTGTAGCTCATATCAACAATATCTAGAACTTTATTATTTTTCTTCAAAGACTTGAGTTTATGCTTCCATACACTCCTTTTCTTTTCACATTTAACATCTGCAGCAATGATTTTGATGGCAAGGGGCAAACAACCACATTTTTTTACAATTTTACATCCTATATCATAGAGATCACGATCATGTTCGGCTGAAATCTCTGCGATTTGACAAAAGAAATTCCGTGCTTCCTCTTCCTCCAAGACATCAACTCTAACAGGCTCAAGAACAGATTTAGCATCAACTGCAATTTGATGGCAAATGCTTTCTTCACGTGATGTGAGCAACAACTTGACCCCCTTTGGCAAAGGACCCGTTAATCCGATATCTTCGAGTTTAATCTTCTCCCACAAATCGTCCAATATAACCAGACTCTTTTCATTACGCTCTGAAAATTCTTGAAATCTTTTGGAAAGAAGAGTTGCCCTTAGTGTTTCATCGGTTTCGGTTAGAGATTCGCCTGTGTGTGCTGCTATGACCTCCTGAATTTTAAACAAGTTGGAACTTTTCCCAAAAACTACAACCACGATCCAATTAAACATCTTGTTATCATGTGCAGCCTCTTTTAGTTGTTTCATCAGCGTGGTTTTCCCCACGCCACCCATTCCACACAAGGCTATCACTCGAGCCGCATCATCATTTTGTTGAAGGAACTTCAATGCATCATCGAATATCTTATCTCTTGACTTGAACACAATTTGAGTATTTGCATCTGATGTTGATGTTGATGTTGATGCCGGGGGTTTGGAATCGACTCTTCCAAGAGGTATTTGATTATCACGCCACTTGATGTAGTTAGTACTTTCTTCGATAAGACGGTCGATATCCTTGATATGCGTCAATGCGTTGCTTCCTGCTAGGTACTTCTTTTTGACATTAAAGCATCCAATGTCGTTACTTGGAATTTTTTCAACTTCTTTCTTGATGTTTTCTGCTTCTTCCAACCACCCCGTTACACGATCAGGTATCTCTTTATTGTTTTCACGGTTTCTTCTCAAATGCTTTTCGTTATCAACTCTTTGACTGTCCAAAACCTTCATTTTGTCTTTCATTTCCTTCACACGATCGGTGTAGGAAGTGAGGTTTCTCAACTTTTGTGTAATATGAACCGTCAAGACTTTCACAACAGGACCAACGATTGCAGATACAACTTCCATTTTCCTGAGACATAAGAAATCATATAAACAAAATTAGGGGTGGCAATTCCCGAAACGACAGGAAAATAAACAAGTTAAGCTTGGGTCTAAACAGGGTTAGTTCACATGGTTGGTTTGATGTGATTAAAACACGACTGAACTACAAACAAAAGGGATGAGAATCTTATTACAGTATTCATACTTTTGGATTGCTTATTATTCTCTGCTTATAAAACAGTACTTATGAGCTACTTAAAAATAAGCACTCGGGTTAAAGAGTAAAATGACGTAAAAGCGAAAAGTTAATGATAAACACTTGGTGTTTCATACAGGCAAAATAAAAAAACTAAACAATCGTTACTAAACAAGCTGTATATTTTAAACGATAAAAGGTCCAAAAAGCTCGTCCCAAACACAGCGTATGGTCAAATATAAAAGTAAAAAAGAATAATCTCAAATAAGCCTATAGAAATAATTAAGCAGCTTCTATCTCCTTTAAAATTTTCCCTAAAAGTAAGCTATCAAGAATAACCAGTATACATTTTTATATGATCTCAAGCATTAAAATAAGCAGCTTCTACCTACTTATTGAGACTTTCTTATTTTACTTAAAAATAAATAAGGAATACCAAAAACTCCCCTTAAATATGATCCCAACAGATTTCACTATGTTTCATTTGTTGAGTAATAAAGATAGAAATATTGATACATCAAACTTATAAGAGGTTACAAAACTTGTAAAATACTAGGAAAAGGTAGAAATTTGGTGTCTACAGTTAGTAACTAATTAAGTCTATGCCAAAAATATGTAAGAGCTAGTACCTTGAAATACAGACTTCACCAGTTCTCAAAGATGTTACTACGTACTTTTTAGTGCTCAAACAAAGGAGGTTGGTTGAGTTCTAGCTGATTAAAAACAAATGGAGAAGGCTCTTCGAGAAACTATGCAGAAATTTCCAAAAGTGTAAAGTGAAATGGCTACTGTATTGCCCACTTATCTTCCATTACACTTGGCCATGTGTCATATAAAGCTAGTTAATAATGAGTCATGATTAAAGGCTACAGTATTTTTTCTAAGTTGTCGGCATGATTATCGGAGATTAATAATGCTATATTTTTTTGTGTTTATCTGATGATGTTAATAATTGATCTATAACATTAGATTCTTAAGTTTAATTAACTATTTAATTGAAAATTAATACTCATTCTGTCTCAAAAAGAATGTGGAAAAAAAAAAAATAGACAAAATATGATATGTGTAATTGATGTTAGTTTTAACTAGTGTGGAAACCCGCGCGATGCAGCGGGATTGACTTCAAAGGACTTACTTTGTAGCGACACTTAAACTTTAGGGACTAATTTTGCCAGGTTGCTATAGTTAGCAATTAATTCTACAGGACTTACCTTGCAACGTCGCTTAAACCTTAGGGACTATTTTTGCCAGATTGCTATATATAGCAATTAATGACGCAGGACTTATTTTGCAGCGCTACTTGAACCTCAGGGACTATTTTTGCCAAGTTGGGAAAGTTTGCAATTAATGCAAACACTTTGGGTAAAATGTACTCCCCATCTTTAGTATATACGAGTGTGGAAACCCGCGCGATGCAGCGGGATTGGCTTCAAAGGACTTACTTTGCAACGACACTTAAACCTTAAGGATTAATTTTGCCAAGTTGCTATAGTTAGCAATTAATGATGCAGGACTTATTTTGCAGCGCCACTTGAACCTCAGGGACTGTTTTTGCCAAGTTTTGAAACTTTGCATTTAATGCATGCTTTGCACTGTTTTCTTCCCCAACAAATAGTATATATATATAATTGATAAAAAGTAATTTTTACCCTTATAGTTAATATAGAAATTATTAATGAGTAATTAATGCACGTTTTGATCATGAGGGTAAAGTGAGAAAATCAGTCATAATTATTATCTAAAATTAAAATATGGACATGTTTTTTTAGCACAAACATAAATAGTATAATGGACATTTTTTTGGAATGGAGAAAGTAATTATTTTATGTGCTTTATCAATTTTCACACTAAATTTCATTCTTAGTATATGTTAAACACGAGAGTAACATGATGTAATTTCTTTTTTGTCGTCACTAATATCTAAACTAGTCATTATTAAATCACTTCCAACAAACACAAAATACCTATACCTATCATAAATAATAAAACATGCCACCAGAATTAATCTCAGGTAACCACTCATGGTTCCCTGGCGGTAAAATATTATGATTATCATTACTAAAATGTGGGAGGTTAAAAGTTAAAATTATGCTAAGTGTAAATAACCTTAAATTGGTCACTCCAAACTCCTAATAAATAGATGACTTTACCTAGTTTCAGTTTGTGTGATGGTGAGCAACCAATAGGTTAGAGACCATGATTACAAAAAAAAAATCACTCTCTACCACCATAAGTTAGTAAAACATCATCACTTTTTTCTCACCAGTATACTATCTGCGACCTTCATCACCACCATGCATCAGATATTGTGGTGGTCAAATCTATTATCACCACCATCCTTCACCTCCAGCACCACCATTTGCCACTACCACCATCCATCAACTAATGTGGTTCTTGAATCTGCATGGATCGGATATTGGGTGTTTGTAGTGATTTTATAAAGTGAGGTGTTTGGCTTTTAGTAGATAATGGAGATAAGAAAATTTTTACATTTTTAGTCCCTATGGATGTAATGTGTTTGACATAGATGTTTAGTGTGAGGACTGATAAACTGTAAGGATGTATTTTGCAGTGAGGTTTAGGTTGGAAAATAGCAATAGACTTTCTATAAAGTATTGAGTTAGTATGTGAACTAAAAGGTGTTTCACATTTGATCATCAACTTTCAAATGGTGGTTCAGTAGAATACCTTTTTCGTCTAAAATTTATTGAAAATTTCTTAAGTACATTCCGCGTCAATATTTTGCATGTGTATATTCCAGACCAGTTTCGATAGGTAATGTTTTAAATGATATATTACAGTCGCAAATACTTTACTTCACTTCACTTCACATTTCAATCTAAATAAAAAATCTCATCTTCAAACTCTAACCTTAAATCATGATTTGTCATAAAATTGCGTTCAATATTTGTAATTGATATACGATTATACCTACCAAAACTAACATTGATTGTACACCTCATCATAATATTTATATTGGCATGTATATCAAGATTATTCAAAATTCATTAGACGAAAAAAGTATCATGTGCTAATAATGAAACAAATTTTGGAAAGTTGACAACATGATGTGAAACACTTTTTAATTCACGTACTAACTCGGTACATTCGAGAAAGTTTGTTGCTATTTTTGACCTTAACCCTTTACTTTAAGTGGGTGTTTGTCTAAGTTTTTATGAGCGGCTTATGAGTTGATTACGTTATATGACCTAAATTAGCCGTCATAAGTGTTTAGGTAAACTAATAAGCTTAGGCATATGAGCTTATACGGTAAAATATAACCTCAAAAATTGTAGCTTAAAGTTTATATAAATAGTGTTATAGCAAAAAGATTTTTATACCTTTTTATAACACCTACAACAATATGCATGTACTTTTGATTATTTACCTTTGTAACTATAATAAGCTTAAGCAAACACTGCAAATGATCTTACTATTAATAAGCAATGTTATAAATAGCGTGAGACGTGGTGTTGCGGCATGACCAAGTCTCACGCGCTTAGCGGCTAAAGTGAACCTTTTTCTTTTGTAAGGCGTGACATAAGGCGGAAAAAAATATGAAAATATTTAGATATTTATATCATATTTTATATATATCGAGTTTACAGAAAGAAGTGACATAAGACGGCATAACGCGTGGCATAGCGGCATGACTAAGCCTCACGCCTTTGCATGACCTTTGCGGGGCCTTTGTGCGCTTTTTAGAACCATGTTAATAAGTCATACATCTTTATGAATAGGTGTGTTCACAACTCGAGTATTACCCACATGAACTAAGAACCAAAATCGAACAGAATATGCAAGAAATAGAAATTTCACACTAGCACACACGCACTTGCCGGAGGTCTCGTTGGAAGCAGTCTCTCTACACATGAGTTTACCCTGGGGTAGGGGTAGGATCTGTCTACATTTTACCTCCCCCATACCCTGCCTAGGCGGGATTGGGTCTGTTGTTGTTGTTGATTTGTTATTGGGAATATGAGTTTGTTACAAAGAACATATTATAAATTTGATGGATGAATTGTAAAGTAGCTAATACATGTATTTATAAAAATGGAAATGAAAAATGAATTGAAATAAGTTTTGGCGGAAGTGTTATGGTTTGTTCTTCACCTTTTGACTTTATTTGTTGACTTTCTTTTACTTTTATGTTGACTTGCTTGTGATTCATATCAATACCTTCCCTTCAAACATTACTTGTCCTCAAGTAATCACTATTAAGCTTCCATATCAAATGAGGGAAATCGAGCAGCAATATCTTCATATAACTCCCTTGTTGCATTAGTTATAGGGCCATTGACCCACTACACCAATACATAAATTGCTGATTCATTACATTTTTTTGCCAACTTCATGTCCAATATAGCCAAAGTTTCTATTGCAATGAGCCCATCTTTATTGAAATTTGGTAAGGTAGTTCATAGTGTAGGTGGATTTCCTTCATGTAAATTTAGTTGAGAGACATGGAACACTGGTTGTATCTGGGCACATTTGGGTAACTCCAACTTATAAGCTACTTTTCCCACTTTCTGTATGACTTTAAATGGACAAAAGTATCTAGGAGATACCTTGTTGTGCTTATCTTTCCTCAAAGTGGATTGTCTTTGAGATAGACCCATGAGTCTAATGCAAATGTTCTGTCTAATTTGTGCCTATTAGCCATGGATTTCATCCTATTTTGTACCATCTAAAGGTGAAATTTGAGCATCTAAATAACTTCTTCTCTAGCAGCCAATGATTTGTTCACAACTTTAACTCTTCTTTCACTGTGAGTGTATGCAATGTGTGTTGGTGGTGACTGACCATAAACATCTTGGTAGGGAGTAGTATTGATGACAGTGTGATATGTAGTGTTATACCAATATTCAGCCAAGTAAATCCATTGAAACCATTCTTTATTCTTGTCTCAAATCATTCACTTGAGATAGAATTCCAAACATCTATTCACCACCTCTGTCTAGCCATCACTCTATGGGTGGCATGTAGTGCTCACGTGCAGTCTGACTTGTAACAATCTAAACAACTCCGTTAATTTTTTAGCAAAGTTGTATCTCTGTCACTAACAATCACCTTTGGAAACCCATGAAGCGTGTAAATTTTGTCCAAAAATTCCTGAGCCATAGTTAAAACAGTGTAGGGATGAGTGAGTGAAATGAAGTGAGCATATTTGCTTAACCTGTCTACCACCACCGAAATAACTGATCTTCCCTATGACATGAGCAAACGATCAATAAAATCCAAGGATATCTCAGTCCATGTGTGCTTTGGGATTGGTAATGATTATATCAGGGTTGGTGATTGCAATAGTTCAGGCTTAAATCTTTGACAAACCACATAGTTTCTCACATAGTGCTTAACCTCCTTTTTCAATTTCTTCCAATAGAATTGGGCTCACAATCTTTTGGTTATAGCTTGTATTTTAGAATGCCCCCTTGAGAAGTATTATGTGAGTGATGCAGTAAATCTCGTCTTAAAACTGTTAGACCGAATATTATATGAGAAGACAAAATATTGTATTTCCATATGTGAGCTGTAGATTAGTATCATATCACTGGCACATTCATTGTGATTAGCATGATTTATGGACTTTATCAATTTACCCTAGATAAGTCCTCTTGCATCCCCTATATATAGGGTCTCTCTTTTGTAATGTACAGACAACAAATTCAATACAATCTTTCATAATTATCAAGGTTTCAGAGCCATAACTACCGATCCTCAAAACAAACATTAATTTTTTTTCAGTCATATCCTGTTCATCATTGTGGTGACTGGTGCGTGGTCATCAATCTAAAAAATTTTATTGTGTTATTCGTGCTAGGTCACGGATAGTTTTCTTTGGTTACTGTTCGAACACCCACCTCTCCCTCCCAACCCTAACAACATCTCGACATGACTGGCGACAACAGCACCATCTCGACCCTCTCAGATAAACTTTCCCTTGTCACACACCACCATCTCCTTACACGAGTACCCATTAAGCTTGACTTAGAAAATTGGAACTATGCATCGTGGGTTTATTTTTTTGAACAACTGTGTCATGGATATGAAGTCACAAAATATATCCATGGTGCTCCCTCCACAGATACGTCGTCCAGTGTCACCTCTTTCTCACCAGAAGAAAAGAAAGTCGACACCATAGTTTTGTCCTGGATATTCACTACTTTATCTGATGACCTTCAAGCCCGGTTGGTTGTGGAACGCCCTCGCTCCGCTAAAGAAGCATGGACACTTCTCACCAATATCGTTCAAGATAATAAACGGTCCCGCACCATTGCTTTAAAAGCATAATTAAGGTCCCGTAAACTTGGGGATCTAAGCATAGATGCATACTTTAGAAAGATCAAGACAATATCCACGGTTCTCACAAGCCTTGGATCTTCGATTAGTAGTGAAGATATTGTCACAATCGTACTCGAAGGGCTGCCAGAAAAATATGACTACGTATGTGGAATCATGCACCATAGGGAAACCTTTCCCGACCTCAAAACAACACGTTCCATGCTCACAACGGAGGAAATGCGCTTAAAGTCCAAGTCGCACTCATTACCTGTGGACTCGTCGTCTTCATCTCCATTGATTCTAATGGCTGATAAAGGTACTTCACGTAACCCCTCAAATCCTCAAATAAAGTCACGTAACCCATGCATTAACTTTGCTATGGGTGCTTGTCGTTACGGGGTAGCTTGTAAATTTTTTCACGACCCTAATCATAAACCTACCTATCGCCCTCCTCAAACCAACGATCAACATAGCACTAAGCAAATAGTGCTCAACCTTTTGGGAAAATTAGGTCTCACGGGTACACAGAAATCAAACAATGGCCACCTTAATATTACAAACTCACCTGGACCCTCATCTTACCTCACCACAAATACCTTAACCAAACCTTATGCTGCCCCTTATACGAGCCCAGTCCACACCAGCCCACCACCCGGTTTTGGTTATCCTCCGTTCCATTACGTCCCATATACCAACCCAAATACATTATCTAACCAAACCATCAACCCACCACACTTTACACAAGCCCAACACCCTAGTCAGGCCCAACTACCTCCAACAGGCCCACAAAACAACCACCCCACTCCGGTTACCAGTCCTCAGCCCACCCACGCACCCTCAGCCCCACCAAGTCAACCATCGGGACAAGAGACTATCCTTCCTCATGCTTTCGCTGTCGGGACTCTTCCTGACCCCGCACTTGGCGCATGGAATATGGACACAGGTGCGAGTCTGCATCTTAATTTTTCTATTAATAGTCTATATTTTTAATACATGCATGTATCCATCCGTCTGGGTTGGTGATGGGTATTCTATTCCTGTCATCAATACGGGTCATAGCATCTTGCCAACTCCCTCTCGACCACTTCACTTAAATAATGTGCTTATTACACCCAATATTGTCAAAAATTACATATTTGTTCGCCAATTTGTTCGCGATAATAACTGTACTGTTGAATTTGATTCTTTTGGTTTTTCTGATAAGGATTTCATGACGCGACGGGTGCTTCTCCGATGTGATAGCACCGGGGACCTTTATCCTGTCATGGATCCGTCTCCAATTCCTCAAGCTCTACTAGTCAGTCAACATACGTGGCATCAGCGCCTTGGACATCCAGGAAGTGAAGTGTTACGTCGTCTAGTTTCAAATAAATTCATTTCATGTAATAAGGAGAAGCCTCCCGTGCTTTGCCATGCTTTCCAGCTTGGCAAACATGTTACACTTACATTTGCTAGTTCCAATACTGTCGTTAATGCTTGCTTTGATATTATTCACTCGGATGTGTGGACTTCATCAGTTTCGAGTATTTCGGGGTTTAAATATTACGTACTATTCTTGGATCATTATTCTCATTTTGTTTGGGTTTATCTGCTGATTAACAAATTAGATGTGATGTTTTGTCTAAATTTGTTCTGTTTTGCAATTATGTTCACACCCAATTTAAGTGTGAAATCAGTTCTTTTCAGTGTGACCCTGGCGGTGAATTTGACAACCGAAACCTTCATAAACTTTTTGCCGACAATGATATTCAGTTTCGTTTTTCATGCCCCAAAACATCACAACAAAATGGCAAGTCTGAACGGATGATTTGCACCATCAATAATCTTATTCGGATCTTGCTTTTTCAAGCCAACCTTCCACCAACATTTTGGGTTGAAGCCCTCAACATGGCTATTCACTTACTCAATATCTTGCCCTCCACTACTATTGCCAATGAAATCCCTTATACCCTCCTGTTTGGCCAAAACCCATATTATAGCCTCCTACGCACGTCCGGCTGCTTATGTTACCCCCACCTATACCCTGATCACAAACTTGAACCACTCGTCACCCCTTTCATTTATTTGGGACAAGCCTCAAATCACCATGGATATCGTTGCCTTGACTTAAATACATATAAGATCATCATCTCTCGCCATGTAACCTTTGATGAAACTGTTTTTTCCATATGGCACATCCAAACCAACATCGGCACCCAAGTACAATTTCTTTGATGACTCACCCGATATAAATCCTCCATTTATTCCCACAGTCCCTCAACCCACAAACGAGCCAACAACACCAATTCCTACCAGTCCTAATACAACCCAACATGACGCAACACATGACCCAACACCACCCACCACCCTAGAACCATCACCACCCGCAAACCAACACCAACATGTTATCCCGGACCCTCCTCAAAACCCAAAACCTTCCTCGATCCATCCCATGGTCACACGATTTCGTGTCGGGACTAATCGTCCTACTGAGCGTCTTAATATGCATGTGTCCTCGGTTTCACCATTACCAAAAACCTATCGTGATGCGCTTACTGATCCTAATTGGCAAAATGCTATGCGTGATGAATACACTGCTCTTATTAAAAACGGAACTTGGACTCTTGTGCCTAAACCCATAGAAACCAACATCATTCGCTCTATGTGGCTTTTTTGCCATAAGTATTTGGTTGATGGCACTCTTAGTCGCTACAAGGCTCGTCTTGTGGCGAATGGCAGTAATCAATTATAGGGGTTGATGTAGATGAAACTTTCAGTCCGGTAGTTAAACCGGGCACTATCTGGACTGTTCTGAGCTTAGCTACTTCTCGACATTGGCCGATTCATTAGCTTGATGTCAAGAATGCTTTCTTACATGGTGACTTATCTGAGACAGTTTATATGTATCAACCTCCCGGGTTTCGAGACCCTGTACATCCGGATTATGTATGTTTATTACAGCGGTCTCTATATGGGCTCAAGCAAGCCCCTAGAGCATGTTTTCAGCGTTTTGCATCTTATATTACTCGGGTTGGGTTTTCTCATAGCCGCTGTGACTCATCATTATTTATCTTTAGACAGGGGACATATACTACTTACCTATTGCTATATGTTGATGATATTGTGCTCGCTCACAGAAGATAATTCATTCCTTGCATCAGGAGTTTTCCATGATAGATCTGGGTCCACTTAATTATTTTCTGGGCATCTCAGTTACCCGTGATTCTTCAGGGTTGTTTCTATCCTAGAAGAAATATGCTATGCAAGTTCTGGAGAGAGCACATATGCTTTCTTGTAACCCTTGTCGGACTCCTGTTGATAGAGTCCAAACTGGGGGATGATGGTGATCCGGTATCTGACCCGACTTTATATCGGAGTCTCGCAAGTTCTCTACAGTATCTTACTTTTACTAGACCCGATATCTTTTATGCAATTCAGCAGGTTTGTCTACATATGCATGATCCTCGGGAGCCTCATTTATCTGCTCTTAAAAGGATCTTGAGGTATGTTCAGGGTACTTTAGACTATGGCTTGTAGTTGTTTTCATCATCTACTACAGATTTGGTTGCATATTCTGATGCCGATTGGGCTGGTTGCCCCACTACACGAAGATCGACTTCTGGGTACTGTGTATTTCTCGGCAACAACCTACTCTCATGGTCCTCTAAGCGTCAACCAACGCTCTCTCGTTCTAGTGCAGAGGCAGAATATCATGGGGTTGCAATGCTGTTGCAGAAACTTGTTGGTTACGGAATTTTCTTCGTGAGCTTCACACGCCTTTGTCTTCCGCTACCCTTGTTTACTGTGATAACATGAGTGCTGTCTACTTATCTTGTAATCTAGTTCAACACCAACGTATGAAGCACATAGAGATTGATATACATTTTGTTCGAGACTTGGTTGCCACTGGTCAGGTTCGGGTTCTTCATGTTCCTTCCCGTTATCAGTATGCGGATATTTTCACGAAAGGATTGCCCTCTACTCTGTTTGAGGAATTTCGCTCCAGTCTGAGCGTCAGGTGTCCTCCCGCTCTGACTGCGGGGGAGTGTTAGACCGAATATTATATGATAAGACAGAATATTGTATTTCCATATGTGAGTTGTAGATTAGTATCATATCACTGGCACATTCATTGTGATTAGCATGATTTATGGACTTTATCAATTTACCCTAGATAAGTCCTCTTGTATCCCCTATATATAAGGTCTCTCTTTTGTAATTTACAGACAACAAATTCAATACAATCTTTCATAATTATCAAAAACAACATCATTGTCAATCCGCAATGTACCCTTCCTCAACAGCTTATTTGCATTTGAAGTGTAGTGTTTCGAAGAAGGATTAATTGTTTGTAGTTTATGAATCAAGGCTTGAACTGTCTCATCCTTAGACCAACTAGCTACTATCTTTTGATAAAATCACTAGATAAAGTAGTAGTTACCATCTGCAAAATCTCACTAGTGTTTGGAAACCTGGATAAAGCATCAACATTGTACATTATCTCAGTCATAACCCATGAGCTTAGGTAATCATTTCATTTGAGCAAGAGTGGTAATTCTTTGATCCAAGAGGTACTTTAGACTGAAATGAGCCTCTCCATTTCTCAAGATCTTGTATCACTACCAAAAACTCCTATTCATAAGCAGACAAGGCATGGTGCTTTGGTTCCAATGTTTTTCTTAGGAATGAAATAAGATGCTCATTGATGTGTTATTTTACGTCTAGTTTTAAATTTATATTTTTCCGACTTTTCTATTATACTAACACTAACGGGCAGTGTACCCGGTCCATCCTAACTAGTTTGGTAAGTACGAGTCGTTTGCAAGGAGTATATGAACTGAGCAACTAACCTAGAGAATTTTATATAGTTTTAAAAGGGGTTTTGTTTTTAAGATTAATTATTTTCTATTATACTAACACTAACGGGCAGCATACTCGGTCAATCCTAACTAGTTTGGTAAGTACGAGTCATTTGCAAGGAGTATATGAACTTAACAGCTAACCTAGTGAATTTTCTATAGTTTTAAAGGGGGTTTTGATTTTAAGATTAGTTAAACTAATAGAACAATAAAAGTAAATTAAACTAAACTATGCTACAGTTGTGATCAAATAAGGAGAAAGTGCTAGCCATATTAATCCTACAACATTTTCATTTATCCATTTATTAGTGCAGTGACTTAATAATTCATATTAGTGAAGAGTTTCTTTCTATGAAGAGGTTATCTCATGTATTTGTATTATATATGAGATAAGATGACTTTATTTGTGAGGTTAAATATTGTCTTGATATACTATTTTTGGCCTTATGGTTCATTTTGAACCTCGGGACATCGTACCTTTGAAACAAATATTGTTTTTACTATTTATAAAACTATAATTATCATAAATTAGAGTTTAAAATAATATTAAATAATAAATTTGATATATATATGACATACTAAAGGTTTTGAAAAGATATATATGCAATTACGAGAGTTTAGAAATGATATATATGTAATTACAAAAGTTCAGAAAAGATATATATGCAATTATAAATTTAAGTTGGATATATATACATATACTAGATGAGTACCCGTGCATAGCAACAAGATTTTCTAACGGCAAACAGCTATGGTTGTGATAAAACGTGAAATAATGAAAATGTATGGCGACGAGATATATAGCGGCAAACAATTGTAAGTGTTTCGTATAACATTTATACATAAAATGTGAAATAATCAAAATGTAATTGCAAAAGATTGTAACAAGCGATAATTCAAATAACTATACTTGCGAACATGTGGTTCTGATGTGACCTTTGATGCAACATTTACGAGTTGTATGGTAGCATTAATTTGTGTGTGTCTTTTTCATGTACATATACGTGTGGAGTAACTAAAACTAAAGAAAATTTGTTGGTTTAAATTGTAATTAAGTATTTAAACATTTAATAGATTTTGTTGACTTTTATAAGGAGCAATTTAGTCTAACAATATTATTCATTTTTAAGTTATTGGAGTTTTAAGAAAAATTATATGTCATTTATATATAGTATTGAGTATAGATAAAGATACGTTAATTTTAGCCAAAAGCCTTTATGGTAAATGTTGTATTCTATTTCACATCGAACCATTCTTCAATTTTCCATTAAACACGTAATGTGAAACTAAAATTAATGACAATCATGAGTGGTAAGTAAAAATAAGAAAACCTTGTCTCATGATATTTAAGTTAGTTTGAAGTAAATACAAAATGCAGATATGCTTAAGAATAATGTAAACAACATGATAGTAGATGAGCACTTCTAAAAGCAAGTATGTTACCGCTAGACCCTCCTCTATTGCTGTTAAAAAACCCTTCCATTAAAAGATAGTCATGCATTATTCTTTATACATAAGCTATATGTTATGCGCCATTAGATACGATCAAATTTTGAATGACTATGAAGGTTCATATTTGCTTTCTTTTTCTCTTTCATGATACGACTAAGACACGAAATTAAGAAATGATATGTCTTCAAGAAATTAATTACCTTTTAAAACAAATGAAGTGGACTTTTTTTTTTCAATAAATGAGCTAATAACATGGACGTAATATATGCTATTCATACTATCAGTCAATTAAAAGATTAGTACTGTTAACTGGTTGATAGAAAAACACTCCAATGATCCAAACCCCCTGAACACCAATTAACCATCACCCTATAGATCAATAGGTCAGGAACCCTTTTACACCCATGGGAGAAAAAGAGGGGGTTTGGCAGGAAGTTCCTTCCCGGAGGAACAACAGGAGGTGAATGGACAAAGGTGAGAGACCATCAGAGGTTACGAAGTTCTATATCTCCAATATTCCTAACGGGTGCATCCCTTGGGAAATAAAGAGTTTCTTCGGGGATTTTGGAGAAATAGTGGGAACATATATTGCAAGGAAAAGGGATAAGGAAGGGAATAGGTTTGGTTTCGTGTCCTTCAGAAGAGTGAGGAATGTGCTTGAGCTGGAGAAGAGATTGAACAGTATCAAAATGGGTCCGTGTAGGTTGAAGGTCTATATTGCGAAGTTTGCTACGGAAAATAATGGGAGGTGGGAGTCGGAGGTGAGTCTGAATAGGAATGTCGATAAGAAAGTGAATTTTATGAGCAAGCAACAAGTGAATAACGTTAAGGCGTCTTATACAATCGGTGGCGATGGCTTGTCGTTCAGAGACGCTCTCGACGGAAAGTCTAAGAGCAGCGAATCCCAGTCGGCTGGTCAAGCTGCCAAGTCAATGGATGTTCCTAAGCATACGTCTGCCTTCTCGGAGCTATATGGGAAAGCGTTGGTGGGAAGGGTGGTTGATGTTAGGACACTCATCGCTATGGGTAGGGCTCTTGGGGACAACGGGTTGGAGGGAGTCGAAATCATTTACTTGGGAGGGTTGGCACTCTTGCTCAAATTCGCCAATTGTGAAGAGGCGGCTGGGCTCCTCCTAAGGGTTGATGAATGGTCCAGATGGTTCTCAGTGCTCGATTTGTGGGAGGGTCAATCGTTACCGTTTGAGCGGATAGCGTGGCTTAAGATTCATGGTGCGCCTCTCAATCTAGCGGTGAATGAAGTGTTTGATAGCATAGCTGGTAAGTTTGGTAAGGTTGTTCATGCGTCCCACGTTCGTTTGGAAGATGGGAACATCTCGGTCATTTGTGTAGGTGTTCTAGTGGGTGAGGGAGACGTCATCATCGACTCGGTTAACTTGAGGTGTAAAGATAAGTCTTTCAAGGTATGGGTTATTGAGGATTGTAGAGAATGGGACCCGGAATGCACCGGTGTGGTTAAGGGTGGAGTGGAGAAAGTTTGCAATTCTGCTGTGGAGCAGGATGAGCAATGGCCGACGGAAAATTGGAGGGGGTTGGGGGAGGATGCCGGAAAGGTGGGAGAGGAAAGGTCTGAGAATATCTTGGAAGAAGGTGAATTTCGGGAAGAGAGTAGGCATTGAATGATTGCAGCGAGAGTGTTCACTCTGGGAATTCTCAACAGTCTCATGCATGCATGGACTCCTTGTCAAAGGTTGCTGACGTGGATTGTAATACGGAGTAATATCTATTATTTCGAGTCGGTTGGAAAAGGATTCAAGAAGAAAAAAACTGTTGGGCCCTCAAAGATAAAACATAAGCCCATTAGTTGTCTTAGTGAAGAGAGAAATAGGCCCAAGAAAAGATCTAGGAATGATCTTGATGACCCATTTGACTTAAACAGGCTCCTTGGCATTAACCCCGAAATTTCAACCCAGGAAAATTCAAAGGACTTTGGGGATAATAGGGATGAAGGTGTGGTCAACAGTGACGATTTTGATCTCAATGTCGGAGTGGATGAGGTTAGTGGCGGTTTCTGTTTCGCTTCGGGGTCAGTTCAGGTTGCGGATCAGGTGGATGAAGGGGAAGTCGAAGGGGATAATTTGGTAGCCAAGGAAATAGAGGCTACGATTGAAGTAGGAGAGCTAGTCGGCGTTCAACTGTCTGGTCACTTGGATTTGGTCAAAGAGGCAGTGGTTTCTAAAGGAATTAATGTGGTTCCTCAATGAATGTTTTGTCTTTTAATGTTAGTGGTATTAGGGGTTTGGTGAAAGGTCCATGGGTTGGTATTGTTAGGAAGAAGGAAGGAGTTAATTTTGTGGCTCTTCAGGAGTCGAAGGTCTCCACGGTCTGTGAGGCAGACGTGAGGCAGTTCTGGGGGTAGTAGTTTTGTGATGGATTCCGTGGGCTCGGTGGGGGCTGCCGGTGGTATGGTGAGTATGTGGGATCCTCTAGTTTTCGAGGCGGAGGAAAGCATTAAAGATTATAATTTTCTCTTGGTTAGAGGCAAGCTAAAGGGTAATGGCGAGAAATTAAATGTGATGAATGTATATGCTCCTCAGAGTCCTTCGGCTAAAGCGATGCTTTGGTCCAGGATAGAAGGAATGGTTAACATGTATCAAGGTATGTGGTTAATTGTGGGTGATTTTAATGTTGTTAGGTTTCCGGAAGAGCGAAAGAATTCGGTGTTTAAAGCAGGTCAGGCTAGGGCGTTTAACGAGCTCATTCATAATTCGGGGCTTAAAGAGTATTGCATGAAGGGAAGGCAATTTACCTGTATCCGAGACAATGGTAGGAAATTGAGTAAATTGGATAGGATGCTTGTGTGCTCTACGCCATATAGAAACTAGTTGGTGTAGCACCAATAGGTAAATTTTATGTTACTGATCAATTAACCTTTTGGGAAACATTAGTTTCGATAAGGGAAACCTAACTCAAACTCAGTGTCATTTGGTGAGTGCGACACATCTATCCATTTTGGATAGTTTTTATGACTCCCCTTGGTTGGTACCTTGTGATCGATTGAGTTATTGTACATGGTACTCATATATATTTAGCAGGACAAAGTTGCCACTCTTTCTTTTAATACCTTCACTAGAAATGTAGGAAACCAAGAGAGCTCACATGGAGAGCCACACCTTCATACATTTTTGTAACAAGTCACTGCATAATTAATATGGCATTGTACGGTATGTGTTAGGTAGGTTCAGGTGGATCGGTTAAACATTTAAAGACCGGAATGAACACCAATCATGAAATGTGTTTCCTACAATATGGTATCCTAACGTATAGTTAGTGTTAAGCTTTTATCTTTAGTGATTTTGTTTCTCTAAACTGATAGAAGATTTTGTGAACCATATATGTAAATAAAAAGCAAAATTTTATAATGTCTTTGAAAAATTTGTAAATACATAAAAATTTGGACTTTGGAGTAGGAGTATTTTATAAGTGAAAAAAGATCGAGAATCCATATTATATTTTCAGGATAATCGGTTGAAGAAATTTGAATTTTTTAGTTTTATAATCGAATTTATTTGCAGATTATGTCTGAAAACATAGTAATATTCAAGACATGTGCCATCCTCATTCTCTATAGTATAGAAACTAGAAAGATTTCAATTCTTTCACCTATACGGGATATAAACATGAAATGGTTTTTATCAAACACATGATATTATGAATGCTTACATACCGACTTTTGTATTTCTAGTACTCTAATCTATACCATTCATTTTTTCATCATAGAGCGTTCGTATTTAAAGCTATTCATATTCTTAATGAAAAAGTTTAAATTTTGTTATTAAGTGACAACACAATTTTGAGACGGAGATCTTCTCGGAGTACAAATTTTATCACTCATTTCATATGTATTTTCGTTTTTTTTTTGTTCGATTGTGGTTGAGGAAAATATTGCCAGTAATGCAAACCGTTTTGTGTTTCTTGAATTACATGCCATGAAGTTAATTAAGTATTCTTTTGCAGGTAGTTTAGTTCGAGAATTTTATATGATGAAAATAATTTCTTTGCATATAAGAGAATCTCTATATTAAATCAATCGCTCCAGGTAGGGGGGGGGGGAGTTACAAAAATAGTCGAATAATTTCAAAAATTTACATTGCAATTTTTTTCACCGGGGGGTCACGTGACCTCCCGGACCCCCCTTTATCTCCGCCCCTGACCTAGGCCATATAGAAACTAGTTGGCGTAGCACCAATAGGTAAATTTTAAGTTACTGATCAAGTAACCTTTTGGGAAACATTAGTTTCGATAAGGGAAACCTAACTTAAACTCAGTGTCATTTGCTGAGTGCGACACATCTATCCATTTTGGATACTTTTTATGACTCCCCTTCGTTAGTACCTTGTGATCGATTGAGTACTCATATATATTTAGCAGGACAAAGTTGTCACTTTTTCTTTTAATACCTTCACTAGAAATGTAGGAAACCAAGAGAGCTCACATGGAGAGCCACACCTTCATTCATTTTTTGTAACAAGTCACTGCATAATTAATATGGCATTGTACGGTATGTGTTAGGTAGGTTCAGGTGGATCGATTAAACATTTAAAGACCGGAATGAACACCAATCATGAAATGGGTTTCCTACAATATGGTATCCTAACGTATAGTTAGTGTTAAGCTTTTATCTTTAGTGATTTCGTTTCTCTAAACAGATAGAAGGTTTTGTGAACCATATATGTAAATAAAAAGCAAAATTTTATGATGTCTTTGAAAAATTTGTAAATACATAAAAATTTGGACTTTGGAGTAGGAGTATTTTTTAAGTGAAAAAAGACCGAGAATTCATATTATATTTTCAGGATAATCGGTTGAAGAAATTTGAATTTTTTAGTTTTATAATCGAATTTATCTGCAGATTATGTCTGAAAACATAGAAATATTCAAGACATGTGTCATCCTCATTCTCTATAGTATAGAAACTAGAAAGATTTCACTTCTTTCACCTATATGGGATATAAACATGAAATGGTTTTATCAAGCACATGATATTATGCATGCTTACACACCGACTTTTGTATTTCTAGTACTCTAATCTAGAGTTAGGTTCAATAAAGATCAAATAAAAACTAAAGATCAAATAAACTATTCTCAACCACTCATTTTTTCATCAAAACAATAAAATAAACATTCACCTTTATTTTTAAAAACTAAATATCTCACAAACCATTGATTGTTAGACGAAACTAATCATACCATCACGACAAGCATAAAATTATCTTTAATTTGATATCCCACATCATATACTTTCGGCGAATTTTTTTTTCCGACTTTTTCGTAGGTTTAGGGTTTACGGTTAGGGTTTAGGTGTTTAGGGTTTAGGGGTTTGACTTTTTGGGTTAAGCTTTTTAGGGGTTAAGTGTTTAGGTTTCTTACGGTTTAGCGGATAGGGTTTAGGTTTTTTGGTTTAGCGGTTAGGGTTTTAGGGGTTTAGGGTTTTTAGTGTTTAGGGTTTAGGGTTTAGGGGTTAAGGTTTTTAGGGTTTAGGGGTTAGGGTTTTTTAAGGTTTAGGGGTTAGGGTTTTTTAGATTTAGGGGTTAGGGTTTTTAGGGTTTACGGGTTGTGTTAACACAAAAGAGTATTTTTAAAATTTTCATTTATAGTGTAATATATCGAAACCCGTAAAAAACGATAAAAAATAAGTTCGTCGAAAGTATACAATATTGGATTTCTATAGAAAGATAATTTTATTCTTGTCGCAATGGTATAATTAGTTTTATCTAACTATTAACGGTTTGTGAGATATTTAATTTTTAAATATAAGGGTGAAAGTGAATTTAATTGATTTGATCAAAAATGAATGGTTGAGAATTGTCTATTTGATCTTTAATTTTTATGTGATTTTTATTGATCTCACCCCCTCTAATCTATACCATTCATTTGTTCATCATAGAGCGTTCGTATTTAAAGCTACTCATATTCTTAATGAAAAAGTTTAAATTTTGTTATTAAGTGACAACACAATTTTTAGACGGAGATCTCCTCGGAGTACAAATTTTATCACTCATTTCATATGTATTTTCGTTTTTTTTTTTTTTCGATTGTGGTTGAGGAAAATATTGCTAGTAATGCAAACCGTTTTGTGTTTCTTGAATTACATGCCATGAAGTTAATTAAGTATTCTTTTGCAGGTAGTTTAGTTCGAGAATTTTATATGATGAAAATAATTTCTTTGCATATAAGAGGATCTCTATATTAAATCAATCGCTCCAGGTAGCCCCTTTGCAAAACGTCAATAGTTCGGATTAGGTGAACCGGACTCGAACTCTGGGTTTCATAAGTTTTTTTAATATGACTTATGTGGGTGACACATCTATCCATTTTGGATAAATACACGCTTGCTGTTACCTTGTGATTGATTAAGTTCTACATTGTTTGAAATACACGTTCCTATTACCTAGTGAATGATTAAGCTCAACATTGTTAGGAAAAAGTTGCTTCACTGTCTCTTTATATATTCTCTAGAAATAAGAGGACTCCAGCCATCTGTGTAATACCAATGTCGCCTAATTCTTACTCATGTGGATGATTGGACATTCGGCGGATCAATCCGTTTGAATGGTACCTTTTTGCATGATTGAGTTGAAGAACCATCCGTGTTCAATAATTATGTTAATCCGACTCGCTTTGTTGCTTTGTTGACCATGTCCCCGCTAACACTACTTAATCTCCCATTTTAAGATGTTGCGAGACACTTATTAATCTTTATATTAATGTATGTCATATGTATGTTTGCAAGCTAGATGTCACTTGGTATTAGTTATGTGCAACGCTGGTTGAGAAGTTTTGACATTCAAGACCAAACTTCGATGTATATATTCCCACAAACTGAGTATTATTGGTGCTTATTTCATATTCAAGAAATAACTTTAATAAGATAGTGAGGTTATGAGTAATTCAATTAACTTGATTATGAATTTGAGTCATGATCAATTTGATAGTTATTAAATTGAACACTCCAACAATATTAAGATGGATTTTACAAATTCAATGGCATGATCTTAAAAGACATCGAGTCATGTGATAAGTTAATTTAATAAAAACATTTGTTTAAGTTAATTAAACAAGTAGACGTACATAACAAACTATTGCAGTTAATTGTAAAAGTGCTTATTTGATGATGTTATCTAATATATTTCAAAACATAGTTCTACTTGTTCTTTTTTATTAATCATCATCTCACGATTTACAAAAAAGTGAAAAACAAAGCAACTTCACCACAAAATAGACATTTTGAGAAAATTCAAAAGAATATGACACTTTCGTAACATGTACAGTAGTAGAATTATTATAAAATCCTATTAGTTAACAAGAAGCCATCAAGTGTCTAGTGGTAGAATTGTACTCTGCCAAAGTAGAGACCCGGGTTCTATTCCATTTTGGTTCAATTTAGCTTTGACAATAAGCCTAGGCATTTTGTTGGGTGAGATGAAGTCAAGGCAATTCTGAGCTTCATTTTTTTCCTAATGATTATGTTTGCAATCGCGAATTGTGTGTGACTTCAGTTCCAAGGTTCGTTTTCTTTTTCTCTCTACTCCAAACAGCATCGCCTTGGCGACCCAAGTATGTATAGAGAGAAAGTGAATGAACCTTCATTTCTTAGCACTCATTTTGTATTAACCTTCATTTCTTCATTCAAACGTTTATTTAATTGTGTTGTCTAGTTTGGTTTAGGAGAGAAAGTGAATGAAGATCTAAAATCAAATATACTAGCTCAATTAATCAATCTATCAATCCAATTCTTGATTATTGTCCTCCACTCTACAAATATGGTGACTACTAGGAGTCTAGGACTAATGTGATTTACTAGACTGTATATCATGCTGCCAATCTGCTTTATACTACACCTAAATGTCTACATGTAACTAGGGGTGAGCAAACGCACCGGATGGACCGGACCGACCGACAAAACCGACCGGACCGAAGGACCGGCGGTCCGGTCTCGGTCTACCATTTTTGGCAAATTCGGTCTCGGTCCGGACCGCAAACCGAAAATTTAGCCTTGTTGGACCGGACCTACCGGACAGGACCGGACCGACCACATTCGGTCTCGGTCTCGGTCTAGGTTTTTGCCGGATTCGGTCTCGGTCCGGTCCGGTTTTCTCAGTCCGGTCGGGTCCGGTTTTTGCCCGATGATCACTACTTTGTACTATAAATCCATTGATCAAACAAATGTATTTCATCAAGTTTAATAAATAAATGAAAACGCACAAGTTTAATAAAAAAATGTATTTTATCAAACAAATCCATTGATCACTACTTTGTACTATAAATTTAGAGAAGTGCTACACTCACATAATTTTTACAAAAAAAAATCCACACATACATGTGTCACTTGGTCATTGGGAGTAGAAATAAGAAAAAAAATACTTAATTTAATTCTATTGATATAAGTCATTTGACACGTGGATATCTTTTTGTAAACATTATGTGGGTGTAGCATTTCTCATAAATTTAACTGGCATATTTGGGACTTTAGGTTTGCAGCACAGGGAAGAGATCTAGTGAGAAGTAATATTGAAATGAGAAGAATGAGAAATGTTTCTAACCACATATTTTAAATGGAATGGAGAATTTTAAGGGGAGATGCATCTACTTTTGTAGATGCATCTTATATGTGTGGTTTCTTCTCACTCTTCTCATTTTTATTTTTCTTCTCATTTGATCCTTACTCTTGAAGCACATCTAAACATCTCCTTAATATGAAACTTGTTTACATTGTTAGCAAGAATTCGGTAGCTTAAATTAAGACATCTCTTATGAGATTGTTAGTTTGGATGTCACATTCTTTGCATTTTGGTTATCACCTATCTGTGATGAAAGGGTTAGTGTTCTATGCACTTTTATGGGCAAGAAATATACTGGGTTTTGATTAGCTATTGGCCACAACAGCCTATTAGTGTCTTTTATACCAGTTTTCGATTCGATAATTATCTACATGTCGTAAATCACTTATATACATAAACTGACATTTCACGTTCGTAACTGTCAAGACTTTCTGATCACTGGCAACTTTAGTACTTCAAACTCAAATTTCGACCTTGGTGACATCTTAATGTGGTAAATAGTAATGAATAAGCTCAAAGTTTGTCATGTGTCAGATTTGGTCATGAATGCTGATCGGTTTCTTCAGAAGCTTGGTCATGAAGGTACTTAAATTACTTTTTGTTACGAATTTATCTTTTTGTTACTAAAGTTGCAAACTTATCTTATTACAAAACCTAAAAATATATTGTTTGCTGAGTACTAAAATTGCTTTTGTAGGTCTAAACAATATGTTAATGGCGTATGAGGATAAACTTGTCCACTTTGTTTTTTGCACATGTGACATATTCTGTATGTGTTAACCACACATCGAATGGTATTACATATAATTTAACACAATACTTACAGTTTCAGGGGAAAATTGTTCCTGCAAGCGGACAAACGACTTCGGATGGGACCCAGTCTTCCAACCTGATGGTTATGATAAAATGTGATCTTGTCCTTTCATCTATTTCTCTCTGATCATCTTGTTATAGGTGGCAATTTTGACCAATTTACTAGGAATGGATCGATTTGGGATGAGAATATCTCAATCGGGTACAATGGGTCGAATCAGTATTCCTTAAGAATGGGTCACTCAGTTTAAGGTGGCCAAAGTCTCTGTTTAAATGCATACAACCTTCTAATAATATTAATTGAAGATTTAGACTATTGTTGTAATTCATTGCTAACCCGTGAATCGTATGTATGAAAATTTAGAAACCGGACAAAAAAGTGCTTTCATGTCAACCCATTCTTACCCGACGTAGACCAAAATATGACCTGTGTCCACCTGAACCCATGTTAACCTGTTACCGAACCAGCTCATCTTGCCATCTATAATATCCAATTTAGATCCTCATACTCACATAGATCTCAAATAACTAACCAAAAAAGTATTATATCATGTTATATATATGCTGAAATGCCCAACGAAGAAAAGATTTTTTAAGCTGTAAAACTATTCAAAACAACTAAAACATTGCAAAAATACAAAGAATTGCAATATAAAGAACAGTTCGAGATCAAAAGAACAATATGATCATATAACTTCATGGGTCAAGTAGTTTCCTGCATTTTTCTAAAATAAGTATGCTCTAAAACATGTATTATCTAAAACAACCTTAAACTCAAAAAACATTAAGAAAAGTGTTCCACAATGTATGCTTCATTACTGTCATGCTCATAAACCATCTTCGTCACTCCATCACACCAATATCTGCAATAAAATAAAAATAATTAACATCTTCCAATAACAATAGTTGAACGCATATTGATAACTAATAGTAACTACTCGGATAAAAGAGATACCTCAAATGATTATAGTTACAGCCTTCTCAGCAAATAGTACCTGCTTGCAAATAGCTAGCTTGTGTTAAATCGCTGATGGGTAAACTGATAATAATATAACTTCATGGGTCAAGTGGGTAACGGGTCAAACAGGTCATTGGTCTAATGGGTCATGCTAAGAAAATACATTGGACGGGTCACCAGTCACCACTTTGTTGATACATCCACATATCAGATAATGGGCAATCTAAAAATTGTTTAATTGATTTGCAGGTAAACATAAAATATTTACTGGTAGAGTAATGAACTTACCGTCCCAAATCAGAGAAGTTTCGCCAAACGGTTCTGTTTTCAGAATCCTCAATGATACCTAGCTTAACTGATTTGCCAAACTCATTCCAGAACTTGGTATATTGGGCTATGGCCTCTCTTCTCATCATTAACCTTTGATTCTTCGATCTCTGCAACAAATAAATTAAATATCAAAGTCAATAAATATGCTTATATGATAAGAGAGTTATGTAATAATGACTTCAACATCCACAGTTCAAATATTTGCAATGATTAATTGTCAGCTAGAGGTGAGAGCAACAAATGTTTAGGATGCAGCATGCGTACCTTTCTTTTCTTTGTCGTGAACCTCATCAGGGGTCCTCTTCAGCAAGTTTACGGATCATGTCAAGGGCCTTCCCGATAAGTTTCTTTATTGTTTTTAAGTTGTCGTGTTGTTGGAACAGTAAATGTTAGCAACCATGTCCAAAGAGAATTATCAATTATGATGTATTCCTTATACAGCCAACCACATTATAAACAAGAAGGATAAAGACTTACCAATAAGAGCGATAGATAAATACTCTTCTAATGTAGAGCTTGAGGTTAGATTTGTTGGCATTGTAGTAGCTCTCGTATAGATCGGTAGGAGCCTTGGGAGGCAAAAACAGAACGGCCTTGAACTCAACATCACCTTCAGCGTTGAAGTGGCTCCATGCGATTGGCTTCTCATCACCAAAATCCTGACATACGAAAACACCCACTAGGCCACTACTGTTACAACTGCATGGCTCAAATTTCATCTTATTTACTTTTGTATGGCACGTGATTTTAGCTATATTTTATCTTTAACAGTTCACACGGGTTTAAGCTTTTAGATTTAGAACACATGGAGTCGGCCCAGCGGCCCAGCGTAAATTGTTCCAAAATGGACCTTTTGACCAAAACCCATTTTGCACATTAATTAACCCACCCGAACCCCATTTTGAGCATCAAGTAGAATTTATCAGTATTCACCTTAGCAAGAGAGTGGTAGAACTTTGTGTAATCTTCTTCGGCGACCTCTGGATTTCTTAATCAGATAGCTTTAACATCATTCAAGCGTTCTCATTCGTATGTTGTTTCCTTGATGGTTTTGGTCTTCAAATTTTCTTCATCTTCCTCCTTGTTAGAACTTCCTCTTCTTTCTCTTCAGCCTCGGTGGCTTCTGCTGCTCAAACCATTCAAAGGAATTATAAGTTATTAGAGTAAATAAACAACAAATATCATAAGTTCAACAAGGCTTTCTCCGACATACGTTTTTCTTGCTCATCACTAGAGTCATCCAGGCACCGCAACATCAAAAAGTTGTAAATTCGTGCATCTACGAATATCCAAGAGAAGACAATCCTATATAGCTACATCAGATGGAGAAAACATAGCAACATCAAGCAGCCTCATGATTGCACCACCTAAACAACCATTTTGCACCAACACAAAATAAAATCACCACGCATATCTCATACTTTTAGCAACTCTCCCCACTTGTTCAGCAGATGCCCCCATTTTCTGTGACAAATGTGGACGATAACTGCTGTTTGGGCACGTTCATACCTCTCTCAAACTCCTTTGAAACGACAAAATGCACTTGTCTTAAACCAACTTTTATGCACATACTTCCCAAGAATTCAGGCATAGCATTATGAAGACCACCAGTTGCAACCATGTAGACTTCTGAAGTTTCTGCAAAAGCACACATTTTGTAAATATGAGAGACGGAAAAAGGTAACCGTCAGGAAGAAATTTAGGTAGCTGATTTTGGTCCATGACGATACCAAAAATTTTGGGGGGAAATTACTATAGTTCAAAGTCATATTGCGCACATAATTATAACTCAAGTAAAATTACAATTGATCTCTATCATGAATTGCTGTGACATTGTCATAAATTTATACCTTTAAATACGTCTCTAACATTTCCAAGTCTAATGATATAACTGGAATATTTCTAAGGAAGTTGACTTTTCCTTTTGATGTTGATCTCTTCTTAATCACCTTGATTCACTAGATCACTATAATTAAATCAGTAGATGAGGTTGACACAGAGCATTCCCTAATATATGACGCTAAAGCAGGTGCTAACTACACGTTTTCTTTGCAATTAGTCGACTTAATTCGTTCCTCCCCTGTTTCGTTTATCTTGTGTGTGGTACTAGGAAAAGGTTTGATTATCTTGTAACGAAAGGTCATTCCATTCCCGTTCTAAAAGCAAGAAATTATCCCTAAAAGAGTAAAGGCACACTTTTCCACCCTTTACCAAGGATCAAAACAAGATTTTACGATTACTACTTTCAAACACATATGTAAATAAGTAGCCAAAAGTGCTCCAATCAACTAAAAACATCATTTTATTAGAACATGAATCTATTAGAATTCAAAATATATGAATCACTAACACACCCACATTGCAATATCCCATTCAAACTATATAAAAACTAGAGGTGGTATTTGATCAAAAAACATTTTACTTTTTTTTTTCACTTTTTTCATCTTTTACTAAAAAAAAAAAAAACATAAAAAATTTCTTTGTTGACCGGAGCAAAAACCATCTAGACCCGGACTCATTTGGACTCATGTTTTTAGAAGACCCGTCTTGACCCGGACCTATATACACCCAAACCCATCCAGACCCGAGACCCAAACCGACCCGACCTACCTATTTTGCCACCTTTAATAAAAACATTCAGGTAACACCAATTAATCTAATACACAAATAACTCAAGTAGGCTATAACATAAACCCTAAATTAATAACTACAAATTAAACCGAACATAAACCGAACAACTTGCCTGAAAACAGATCTCTTGAGTCTGTCGGCGAATAGAGATGAGATTCGTTGGCCTGAGATCGGTAATCAAAAATGAAGGAGTTGTGAAGCATAAGAACAATAACTTTTACAGATTTAGTCCCTCTTTCTTTTGGTAAGACACATTTTCACCTTCTACTATTGGGTAAAGTTTTTTATAACCGAGTTCAGCCTGTTGTGTATATTATACTTCCTACCCCATATACTAATTTCATATAGCTTTGGAGCACACAAATCTCCTTTGGTGAAAACCGTCATTTTTGAACACAAATCAATTTCCAAGGTATCCAATGATGGAAATTCAAAAGCTTCCTTTCCTAAGCAAAATCCCTCGAGACTTGAAAGATCAAAAAGATTTAAGGACTTCAGACGAGGGAACACCACATTAGCATTCACTATGGTATCACATTCTTCTTTTTCTCCCTTCACAATTACCTTCATTCTTTTGCGCTCACTTATATGTAGTTCCTGGAGTTGCAATAGACTACCAACCATGGGACATGTAAATACATATTCTAAACTATCACATTCATAAATAGTTAGTCGTGTTAGGTTTGGAAACTTTAATACTGTCCCCTGCTTGCTCTTCCATATATACTTGAGACTTCTTACAAACCATAGGTCCACTTGTCTCAAGTTTATAATTTCAGCAACAGTTTGTGAATCAAATATCTTCTCAATGTCATCACAGCTCCTAACACGAACAGTTTCAAGCTTCTGCAGTTGTAGCAACTTATCAGATGAAAAAAGAGTGTGTCCACCACTGGGGCTATAATCTGTTGGTTTAATGGACAAAATATTAATAGATGTGTGTTAGGATCGAACTCGAGACCTATGGGATTGCACGCGTTGCGTATGAGATTTAATTATATCACGAAATATTTATATGGTCGAACTAAGAAAAACGAGGGGGTTTAGTGTCGAGTTTTAAAACTTAAGGAGGTGTTTGCAATGACTTGTTAGACAAGGTTTAATGCTATATATATACACACCCTTTTGGTCTTTTGTGAAGAAATTCATTCGTATAAGAAAAGATGATCGACAACCCTTTATTTAGTATTTGTATATATCGTAAATAATGTTGAGGAATCTTTTCATATATCATACATGCCATGCATGAAAACTGTATATGGATGTCATGTGCATGCATGATATACTTGACTTTTCTTTCTTCCTTGAAAGTGATAGATCGACTAATAATTGATAAGGGTTCGACCTGTTTAGTTTTATACAAAAACAAACCTTGTTTGGTTTTTGTGTTTAACTCGTGATTTGAACTAGCATTCTAATTAAATCGCTAACAATACGCGCGTACATGATCGTAGAGAAATCCTATTTTGGATTTTGGTGATTTACACTATTCGACTTTATTAAGTCGACTAGCACTCAAACTCTTATTAGGGTTCATCCAATTGCTAGTTTTGTGGATTTGATTCTTGTTAAATAGAATCAAGTAAGGTATGCATACTTTATTCTTTAGTTAATTAATTATTCATTATATGTTCCTATACGCTTCCACACTTGCTTTGATGTTTATTGTTTATATTTATGATTAGTCATGTTATATAATTCCAACGGTGGCATCACGAGTCATTGGTTTTAATGAGTAATTAATTACTAAACACGTAAAAAACGGATATTGTATTGTGTTTGATATGATTTATTCTAGGGTTTTGGTTATGATTATATAAACCCTAATTTTAGGGTTAGGGCTTTTGCCTAATTTGTTTTTTAAAAAATCTATTATGGATCGAAAATTTTTATGGGTGGAAACCCTAAATTTTTTTTAATCGATTTTCTTAAATTTTTTTAGGGTTTATATTACTCCCTCCGTCTCAATATAATTGTCCACATTTCCTTTTTTGGATGTCTCAAAATTATTGTCCACTTTCCTTTTATAGTAAAAAAAAGAGAATTTAGTGGAGGAATATTCCTTTTGAATGGTTGAAAATTAAAGTGGCCCCACTTTTATTAAATTGTGTGAATCTTGTCTAGTGACAATAATTTTGAGACGGAGGGAGTAATTGTTAAGTTATCTATATCGAAACCTAGATTTAATATATTTGTTACGTGATAAATTCATGAATAAAGTGTTATGTGACATGGAATTGTATGCGATCTTGTGACTATTTGTATAATTGTTATGATGTATCCATGATTATACATGCATGTTAGTCATGGATAAGTTGCTTTGAATATTTAATTGTTAAGATTGGTTATGCGATATTAATTTTTAAGTTTAATACACATGTATATTTATGATAAATCTTGAATTGGGGAAAACTCCAATTATATACATTAATGAATCAATTATGTGCAATTTGGTATATCATTAATTATGGGTTTACAATCGATTAATCGATGTATGTGGCTCACTTTCAATTGAGAGAGTGAAAGCCCTAATTAATATATACGTTAATTTAATCTAGACATTGATTATTAATAGGGTTTTATCGAATAAGTTGCATGTGGCTACTTGTTTACACGTATAAATTGTTTATTATGTGCGCATTGTTTTTAGTAGTTTATTTTTTATTGGTATTACTTGTTTGTTTATTATGTGCGGCAGTTTTAAGCAAAGGGTAATTTTGAATAGAAAAATAATACGGACTAAACAATGGTGAAATTTGATTTGTTTTGGAAGAGTTAAATTTTCAATAGTTTAATTGATTGGTGACTTTGGTACAATGACTGAACGGCTCACCCATTCGAATGAACTATAAAGGGGTTAATAAAGAAGTGCATACAGTCCTGAAAGGATGTCTAAGGTTATGCGTTTGCGCTTACAGTCCTCGCCTCTGCAAGTTCGAATGGAGCTACTTAGTAAGCCATATAATGTACAAGCTCATCTTAAGGGCGAATTAGTTTTAATTCCATGCGCCACTTCAGTGGTAATTACCCGAAACACTAAGTGTTTACACTTATGCAAAAGTACGGTATAATGGATGATAATTAACACTAAATTCCTTGATTGGTGAACCCAATACCTCAATCAAAACTTTGATAATTTGATCTTTATGAATTGATAATAAAAAGTTTTTATTAAAATTATGCTACAAGATGAATGCATGACATCTTTGTACATATTTGATTTGACCACATAAAATCAAAACTAGTACCCTTTTAAATTAAGTTATATGCCATCTAATTAAAAGGAACACTTGAAGTTGCAATTTATGTCATGAGAGTACTTGGCTAGATTGTGATGGAGAGGTAAATCTCTATGTAAAGTGAGACCTTACATGGACATATTTGCAGTTCTTTAAGTTAGACACTTAAGTTGAGTAGGAAGTGAGACTTGGACTCAATGGCATAAGATGGGATGAAACATGTTTATATTTGCAATAGCGTTGGAAAATATAAATCCCATAATGATCTAGGAATTGGAAATTGTTTGCCAATTAATGTTCGACAGATTACCTTATTATGTGCTTTCGTTACTAGCAGATCAACTGATGTAATGGAACTACGATAATTTGGATCCTAGTTTTAGAGAAAATTCTATGGTTATATGAATATTACCTTGGGTATTTTATTTTCTTGAAAAGTTTAATTATCGAAAATACTAAAATTGAATTTTGCTAATTCTTTAAATGTATTAATGCAACATTAAACCGTAAACGTAGGTTATTCATGTATTGGTAAATTGATCTACACCTGTAAGGGTTTTTGGTAGAGTCAACTTTACTAAAAGAATAAACCTAGTCCTCTTTATATGAGAAAGAGTGAGATTCAATCCTATTCCTTTTCATGAATGAAGAAAGGTATGATAGGACAATTAGAATTGTCTAAATTCTAAATTCATAACTCGTAAGCATTTTTAATAGTTAAGAAAATTGCATATTTTCTGAGTTATTAAATTAGAAGCTAGACTAATTCTTGTATAATTGGTAAAAAGACAAACTAGCATATTTTATCTAGTTGTTTTGTTTTGACCATTTAAAAGTACTACATACAATTGTTGGAATAGTAGAACTATTAAGAAAGAAATTGCATGCCCAATTTTTCAAGTTAATAGCATTGATGAATAATTCATCATCTACGTAGTAGAATACACTCTTTTAGTACATAAGTAATTGTTATGTATGGACTTTATCAAAAGTGTAGGGAAGTAAATAGAACACTATTTTCTTTCACTGGTTAATGAAACACTTACAATGTTTTCAAATCCAGTGGGAGTATTGTTCTTATTACTGAATAAGGAGTTAATGTAATGATCTCTAATTCAGTGGGAGTTACAAGCTTTGTCATCTTGGTAGTAACCTAGATTATCTCTAAAATGTCTTAAGATAATTACTTTCCACTTGTAGACACTTATGTTTTCAAGGATAGTCATGTACGTTTCCTTATTAGACAATGAAGTGGTTCTACATCTACTAGTTATGCTAATATCAATGACACAATCATATTAGTCACATAAACAAACATATGTCGTGTTGTTTATCTGCTACATGATGTTGTTCAATGCACAAGTGGGAGAAATCTATATTGTGTGCAAGGGACAACATATAGGTATATGATTTAAAGGATTCTCTTGACTGCAAGGTAAGAGACTAACGTTCTAATATAACTTGTACATATCTAATTCAAGAAACACTTGGTGTTACAATTTACGTCATGTGAGAACTTGGCGAGATTGCAACAACAAAGTAAATCTCTATGTGAAGTCAGACCTTGCATGGACATATTTACAGTTTCTAAATTAGACAAGTATTTAGAACATGTGTCAAAATGATATATAAGACTACTTCAAATTAAATATTTATGTATTATTAGAATGACATAAATAAATGAAGTAATCTAATCCTACTTCAATTTGTATATTTATGAATTTTTGGAATGACATAAATAAATGAATAAATAATGTAGTCCTACATTATTGTGAAGTAAAATAAATTAACTTGAAATTTTAATTGAAACCAAGAGTTGTGTTCATAATTACTTTAGTTAAACATGTTTATGATTCATGGTAAAGACATAAACATAAAGTCTTTTAAGACATCTAATAAAGTAAGACGTTAACTTGTTATGTTTTTTTAATTAAGACATATACAAGAGGTCATTGAGGTGATCAATGATTTATAACGTATAATGGGATTATAACAGTTTATGTTCCTTGATGAGACATAGATATGAAGTGACTTGGTCAAAAAAGTACTTGTGTTATAAAGCATGTAATTGGCTTGGAAAGTCTATTATACCATTAAGTTGACTTAGTTGGTAAATAGGTAAGCCAAAAGGAATATGTTTATCTTATATATTGTTAGATTGTCTTACAATATTAATTCTAATGAATACCACAAGTTGATGGTATGTTCAGTTAGGAGAATCAAAGTATATTTGATTTGTTTGATTCAAGATAACCATAACTTCTTTCTTAAAAAGTAACAAGGTTAGAATATTGAGTATGGATTGAATATACTCAATATGACTCCAACCTAGAAGATTGTTAAAACACCATTTTATTATGGAATGTGATGAATCACATTAAGTTTTAAAAATTGAAGATTCTGAAATTTTGTTAAAACTACTTATGAATAGGTTATTAACAAACTTAAGTCAGGAATTATCAATGTGTATTTGTAATGTCCCAAATAGAGAACAATGTAGTTTTGCTCTAATTGCTAAGTATATATAGATAGTCTATATATTATAAAAGGCAAGTGGGAGTTTTTTTTATCTTGAAAGATAAAATTACAAGATACATAATCTTCTAAAACACACTAGTATATATATCATGATGAGGTTAGACATGTAAATGATAGACCTCATGATGATGGAGTTTTCATTCATAGATCTGCAAAGATATCTCAGATATTTGACTTATATCTTTGAGAAATATGAGTTCTGAGGATTATAGTAAACTGATAATCATTATGATGGATTACCAAATATTGAATTGGGTAAATTACTCATACTATGAATGTTAAAGATGCTGTCCATAAAGATAATCAATTTTGGAAATTTGGTTTATCTTAATAGTTAGACTAGAGAATGAAAATGAGTTTCTTCAAAGAGATGAAAAACCCTAGTGATTTGAATTTCTATGTAGAAATCATATGGACAATATTGTACACATATTTAATGCATGTTTTATGACAAGATTATTAATCATACTTAAGCAATTAATTATGATTGAATATTCTTTTCTAAACACATTAAATATATAAAGATGATAATGGTCATACTTGTTTTCATTAATATGAAATATGACAATGGAATATCAAAACTCTTTCTTGAGAAATTACTTGAGCGAGGACGGTAAGTAATTGAAAGGTTTTTTGAGTTCATATAATCTTTGGAAGTGTACAAAGTGCAATAATTCATGAATGGATTAATGCATGCATCTATGAAATTATTCTTATGTTTAATTATTAAATCATAGTTTCGATTTATAATTGAAATAAGATAAATTTTAAGTATTCCTGAAAGCTAGTGGGAGTATTATGTTAAGGTTTTTAAATCTTATATGTTGTATAACATATAGGAAGTAACATTCCTTGTAAGCTAAATGTTAAGTCTTAGATTGGAATGAAACTTCACTTGTAAGATTTAAGAATTAAAACATATAACCTTGGAATATATGTTTATTATTAATAAACATGTGCAGTAAAATAAATGGTTCTAATAAAACATGATATATTATTTGGGAAATGGATAAAAATCTTTTGACAAGATAGAACATGAATGAAGTCTAAGTTTGACTTGTAGATTCATCATGTACATCATGTTGTGTATTAAAATTGTTGTATCATTCTTGAATAAGAAGTGATTTGACAACATTGATATCTAACTAAAAGCTATTAGATAACTTGTGTAATGAATATTCTAAAAAGAATTACATCCTCAGCCTGGAATTGCTCCTAGATACTATGGATGAACAATATGTCAATTGTTGTGCAAATTGTCATCAGCTTTAAACTTAAAAGTTTGGAAAGCATCAAACATTACACAATAAGATATTAAAGTTTACGGAGTTTTAATGAGCACATTGTTGTTTGTATACAATGATGCTGGTTTAATTGAGATGACACTCAATACTAGTCATGGTGGGATTTCATTCTTGTTAATAGCCATGTGAACTAGTTGTGCTACTAAGAGCACAGTTGCATTATACATTAAAAGAATAAGAATACTTTAAACTTTAAAATGTTTGAAAGTTTAAATTATCATAAATTGGTGATAGAGGATGTCACACACTTTATGAATTATTATGTGGATTGATGAATGCACACATACAAGGACTTCATTAATTGAATTCTTGAAATAAGTATTCTCAAAATTAAGATAGATCAAGTTGGTTGATTTATGTCTTGTCAACAAGTATGATTGTCATTACTTGAGGCATAATTCATCAACTGGAATTTTCATGCATTGATTTATTTGGTATTTGGATAAGGGATGTTAAACAATTGTTATAATAAATCAAATACTTGGTATGTTTGATTTTATAATATATTGTATCCTATATTTGCATGTTTAATCCATGAGTAAATTTATTTATTCTAAATCGTCCGTTGTCAATTAATGATATGGGAGTATCATTAAACTAAGACAAATCAGAGATATGGTAAAACATACTTGAAAGTATATTGATGAGAATGCATACCAATTTCGGATGATATTCAATGAATTGAATATAGGACTTATCCCAACTACATAATTTACTTTGTGGATATTGTTATAAGTAAATTATGAATAGTTATCCTCAGACTTGAGATACCAGATAAGTGTCATGAATGTATTGCACTACGTGGAACAACTTAACGCTAAACGTAACTGGTAGTCATAAGGGTTGTTTCCAGAAGTGTTGCAAAGTTCGTGGGTTATTCTCGTAGTCAAGATAGAATTTGTTCCTTCAAATTTATTTGGAGTTTATCTTCTTTGGGCCCTCGTAGGGTTGACAAGATGTTTGCATGGCCATGCCCAAAGTTCTTCCCTGAATATGTTCAGAAGATTTGGTAATCTTGTTCAATCATTAATAACGAAAAGAATGGTTGAATAAAGCATGACTTAATTCCATATCTTTATTTAACATGGTATTAGAAACAAAAGGATAATAATAATGAGAAATCATTAAAAGGTTTTTTCCAGAAGACCTTACTCGAGTCTTGCTAGAGGCATCGAAGTGTTGCTAGACGCTAACCGAATGTGATCACTCTATTAAGATATGTCCAAGTGGGAGCTGTTGGTTTAATGGACAAAATATTAATAGATGTGTGTTAGGATCGAACTTGAGACCTATGGGATTGCACGCGTTGCGTATGAGATTTAATTATATCACGAAATATTTATATGGTCGAACTAAGAAAAACGAGGGGGTTTAGTGTCGAGTTTTAAAACTTAAGGAGGTGTTTGCAATGACTTGTTAGACAAGGTTTAATGCTATATATATACACACCCTTTTGGTCTTTTGTGAAGAAATTCATTCGTATAAGAAAAGATGATCGACAACCCTTTATTTAGTATTTGTATATATCGTAAATAATGTTGAGGAATCTTTTCATATATCATACATGCCATGCATGAAAACTGTATATGGATGTCATGTGCATGCATGATATACTTGACTTTTCTTTCTTCCTTGAAAGTGATAGATCGACTAATAATTGATAAGGGTTCGACCTGTTTAGTTTTATACAAAAACAAACCTTGTTTGGTTTTGTGTTTAACTTCGTGATTTGAACTAGCATTCTAATTAAATAAGCTAACAATACAGCGTACATGATCGTAAAGAAATCCTATTTTGGATTTTGGTGATTTACACTATTCGACTTTATTAAGTCGACTAGCACTCAAACTCTTATTAGGGTTCATCCAATTGCTAGTTTTGTGGATTTGATTCTTGTTCGACTAGAATCAAGTAAGGTACGCATACTTTATTCTTTAGTTAATTAATTATTCATTATATGTTCCTATACGCTTCCGCACTTGATTTGATGTTTATTGTTTATATTTATGATTAGTCATGTTATATAATTCCAACATAATCCACATCCATTTCGATCAGATTATCAAAAGACCAAGGAAACCGTTCCATAGTAGTAGGGCGGTATGATCTTGTACTTTCATAACTCGGTAATCGGGCCTACAAGGTAAAAAAAACACAGCTTATGTCACAGATAATAATAATAAAAAAAAATCATATGCGAGTAAAATAAGCCAAAAGGCTCTACATGATCACATACATAACCAAACCGTTGATATTTGCTAATCATATTACTTTTGATCCAATAATTACGATTTAATTTTGATAAGAATACAATTATTAATAAGGTTAATTGACTCTAATACTAGATGTTTATGCACTGTTTCAAATATTAAGTTAAGGCCTGAGTCAAGAAAAGAACCTGACATGTGAAGATTTTTTCTTTTTTTATTAAAAATAAAAATAATACCTGATCTTGAGGTGGTCGTCACATGAAAGTTAAGGCCGCATTCAACACTATGTTTTCCTAAGCTTGAATTTATGAAGTTAAGATTTGGAGCTGTTGACTGTCCATAAGTGAACACCGTTATTTGTGGGCATTGACGAATCACAACCTTATATAATCTCTGGCCATATGAATTCATTCGTCCCCAAAAAGAAACCCACAAAGTTTGGTAGATCAAATAGTATAAGGGACTTCAAATGAGGAAAGACTGCAGCATCAGATGTCGTTGGTTGCTCTTCATTATCTTTATTAACAATGACTTCCAATTCCTTGCAATCCTTTACCTCTAACTCTTCGAGTTCCGCGAGGCTTTCAAGAGTGGAAAATGTGAGTATATGTTTCAAAAGGTTACACCCTTGAATTTTCAAGATCTTTAGTTTTGGAAGTTTGAGCATCGTAATATATTCTAGCCTTGGAACTGACTTTCCATCAGTACCACTCTTGCTGATCTCTTGAGTTTCAAACACCTCTGTCATTGATTTGCAATCTTCTATTTTCAGCACCTGAAGCTTTTGCATTTGTCCTACAACATACCATGGAACCACACTTGACAATGCATCACAATCTGTTATACTTATCTCTCTAGCATATTGGCATAAGGACCAAGAAGATAACTGAAAAAAAACGAGAATTAAATTATAAAATTAACAGAGCTAATAATATTAACAAAATTAACCAACCTTTATTTTAGTCACTAAATATATAGGAAACATACCTTAAGCTGGTCATGAAACATACCATTGGCACTACCACCAATACACTTGAGCTTTTCGAGGCTAGACAGGTCAAGCATGTCTAAATGAGGGAAGAGACCGGTGTTTTTGAGGCTATCAGTAGATTGGTCTGTGTTTAAAACAACCTCTTCAATACCATCACATTCCCGTATATCAACTTTCTTTAGGTTGGAAAGAAGTTTCGCCATAAGAGGTGAAAACAAGTACTTGATGCTATGGCAGCTTTTCATTGTTATGGTTGTGAGGTTATGGAATGAGGACTGTGACTGTTGTGGTTTCTGAAGAATTAAGAATTCATTCCAATCGCACTTCCACACATGACTCATCCTCCCCATACCCTTTAACTTTAACTTTTCAAGATAGGGGAGTATTGGTGGTTGTTGAGTACCGTGAGTTGATTCTCTACTACTTGGAGTCGTTATCTCAAAGACCACCTTCACACCTTTATATTCGTCCAAATAAAGTTCATGAAGGTGATGGAAAGTGTGTAATAGATAGAACTAGAGTGCCACTTTAGGTACATTGTTGAAGCATAATCTGGCGCGGGCAGGATTCAACGACTCTCCTTGGCCGTTAGTCGTCTTCTCGAGCCCTAGTAGACCAGTCAACAAAGAGAACCCGTTAGGAGTGGACCGGAGCCGTAGCCGGGGTCCACCTCCGACGTCCAAGTAGTATGCGTTGTGGCATAGCAAAAGTATTATATGATGATCTAGAGATAACACGCATCCGTGTATATATAGGCATGGATTAGGGTTTAAGTGTAGAGTGGGCCGCTGATGCCGGGCCTGACCCATTCCTGGCCCAGTCCGGACCATACGTCAACATACATTATCATTTGATTCTTTCCCAGGTGTAGATACAACATCAATCTGCATCATCATTTAGTAATAAATTCCATGGAATAAAACTGGATAGAGTTCATAACTGCAACAAACTTTTGACAAATATATAATTTTTGAAAAAGTAAAATGCAAGGAATACCGTAGTAAAAACTACAGATTTAGTCCCTAACTTAAAAAAATGTAACCATGACCTTAGCCCATGATTTTTATTAGTATGCATTAGCCTTTATCCACTTAAGCTGACATTAGTATACATTAGGCTTTAGCACATTAAGCTGAAGCTGAAAGCTTAATGGGCTAAAGCCTAATGTATACTAATGATAATTATGGTCTAGATCGGCTAATAATTTTAACAACCGTTTTACAGAAGTAAGCACAACTATAACCAGGTTTGGATCACTTGTCACTCCACCCACTCTAGCATCACTTATGAATGGTTGCTTTAATGTTTAAAGAGTTAATTGCATTTTTGGTCCCTGTGGTATGGCCAAATTGCAGATTTGGTCCCTAAAACTTTAAAAGTGCACCAAAGGTCCCCATTTTCAAGTTTTTGTTGCATGTTTAGTCCCTGATCAACATCAAATGACTAAAATACCCTTGTCTTCTTCTTTTCCTATTTTCTTTTCAGTCCATCTTTTCAGGTTCTTACATAAATGGTCCTTGTGTCTTGGCATGTTTTACAGATTCAGTCTGATTTTTTTTTATTATCTATTTAACTATTAATATTAGTATTATATTTTTTATAAGTTTTCGTCTGTTTTTATACGTCCGTTTTTTACATTTTTATCCGTTTTGGTCCGTATTTATACGTTTTCATCCATTTTATACGTTTGATCCGTTTTTATATGGTTTTCTTACGTTTTTATAAGTTTTTCTTACGTTTTCATACATTTTTATAAGTTTTTCTTACGTTATCATACGTTTTTGTCCTTTTTTATACGTTCTTCTTACGTTTTCATACGTGTTTATACGTTTTCATTCGTTTTTATCCGTTTTTATACATTTTCATCTTTTTATATACGTTTTCGTCAATTTTTATGTTTACGTTTTTCTTACGTTTTTATTCGTTTTAATACGTTTTAGTTCGTTCTTATCTGTTTTCATCTGTTTATATACGTTTTCCTCCGTTTTTATACGTTTTCGTAAGTATTTATAAGTTTTTGTCCATTTTTACACGTTTTCATCCACTTTTTTACGTTTTCATCCGTTTTCGTCTGTTTTTTACGTTTTCGTCCGTTTTTATATGTTTTCGTCAGTTTTTACGTTTTCATCCGTTCTATTTTATCGTTTCGTCCGTTTTTGTTTGTTTTTCATTTTCCGTTTTTGCGTTTTTACGTTTTTTTTACGTTTTCACCCATTTTTATACGTTTTCATTCGGTTTTATACATTTTCTTCTGTTTTTTTACGTTTTCATCCGTTTTTACGTTCATTTTTCATTCGTTTTCATCCATTTTTATACGTTTTCATCCAATTTTATACATTTCTTCCGTTTTTTTACGTTTTCGTCCATTTTTATACGTTTTCGTTCTTTTTTACGTTTTCATCCGTTTTTGTCTGCTTTTTTTTTTACCTTTTCGTCTGTTTTAATACATTTTCGTCCGTTTTTTAGTTTTCACCCTTTTTTATATGTTTTCGTTTGTTTTTTTACATTTTCGTCTGTTTTTATACATTTTCGTCCGTTTTTTTACACTTTTGTCCGTTTTTATACATTTTTGTCCGTTTTATACGTTTTCCTATGAGAACGGATAAAAATGTAAAAAAAAGTAACGAAAATGTATAAAAACGGATGAAAACGTAAAAAAATGGATGAAAATGTATAAAAATGTATAAAAAGGACGAAAACGTATAAGAATGGTTGAAAACGTAAAAGAACGTACTAAAACGTTCAAAAATGAATGAAAGCGTAAAACAGCGTTTAAAATAAATGAAAACGTATATCGAATGAAGCGAAAAGCGGACAACGTATAAAACGACGAAAACATAAAAATCGACGATAATGTATAAAAACGGGCAAAAACGTATAAAAACGGACGAAAAAGGATGAAAACGTAAAAAAATGGACAAAAACGTATAAAAACGGACGAAAACATAAAAAACATACGAAAACATAAAAAAACAGACGAAAACGGATGAAAACCTTAAAAAGTAGATGAAAACGTGTAAAAATGGACAAAAACGTGTAAATACTTATGAAAATGTATAAAAACGGACAAAAGCGTATAAAAACGGATGAAAACGTAAAAAAAACGTAAAAAAACGTACGAAATCATAAAAAAAGGGACAAAAACTGATGAAAACGTAAAAAAAACGGACGAAAATGTATAAAATGGACAAGAACGTAAAAAAAACGGACAAAACCTATAAAAACATAAAAAATTGGACGAAAACGTAAAAAAACGAATGAAAACGTAAAAAAACATACGAAAACATATAAAAACGGACTAAAACGTACAAAAACATCCACTTGACGGTCAAACTAATAGAAATAATGGTTAGGGGTGAGCATCGGTCCCAGACCGGACCGGCCCGGACCGACCAAGACCGAGACCGAATTTGTCCAAAATCCAAGACCGAGGACCTGACCGTATGTGGCCGGTTCGGTCCGGTCTCGGTCTGTTCGTCGGTCGGTCCGGTCTAACAAGGCAAAAAAATCGGTTTGTGGTTCGGTCCGGACCGGACCGACCAAGACCGAGACCGAATTAGCATAAAATCCGAGACCGAGGACCGGACCGAATGTGGTCGGTCCGGTCCGGTCCGGTCTGGTCTCGGTCGGTCCGGTCCGTTCGGGTAGTTTGCTCAGCCCTAATAGTAGTTAAGGGACCAAACCCGTAACGGGTCAAAACCATATGAAGAAGATTTGCAAATAAAAAAAATATGTATGGACTAAATATGTAAAACCCCTTCCAACACAAGGACTATTTATGTAAGAAAACTAAAAAGAAAATAGAAAAAGAAAAAGACAACATCAATGACTAAAATACCCTTAGTCTGTGTGGACCGAAGGACCAAACATGCAACGAAAACTTGAAAATGGAGACCTCTGGTGCACTTTCAAAGTTTTAAGGACCAAATCTGTAATTTGACGATATCACAGGGACCAAAAATGCAATTAACTCATGTTTAAAAGTAGACTAGATACTTTGTGTATGCACTCTGTTTTCAGAGTTTCAAGAGTTATCCACCATGTACATTTAGTAGCTAATGATAGAGCTAAGGACCAAAAGCGTAACTAATTTAAGAAGTAAAGACTATAGTTGCCATTATTTAAAAGACAAAATAAGTAATTTTGGCAAATGATAGGACCGTATCTGTACATCATTTAATACTTAGAGACAAAATAAGTAATTTTGGCAAATCATAGGACCGGATCGTACATTACTGAAAAAACAAATTAGAAATATTTGGATATTCTCTGTTTTTCTTTAGATAAATGAATATTTAAGGTAAAAATAATAATAATAAAATAAAAATAATAATTAAAAAATCATGTAAAATGACCACAACCGCTGGTAGTTTATTCAAAATGTCTAGAAAACTTTATTTCAAATATTATTATCTTATCTAGTTCAAAAGTAATAAATAGCATTCTAAGTAATAAAAGGAGGTTAGTTTTAAAGATTTAATTTCGGAGTCGTACCTCTTGATCTTGGTTACTCTCAACCAATTCATAGCTTCTCTCGCTTTCTGTGCCGAACCTAACAATTTGAACTTCTTTGAGTGCTCTCATATCAAAAGTAGCTGTGGCAGGTCTGATTAAATTTTCAAACCTCTCACAAAATTCAATACATATGCTTTCAACAGCTTCAAATCCATGAATCAAGTTGTTATTTCCAGCATCTTTTATCCTCCACACCTCTCTAAGCTTCCCTAATCGCCACAAATGAATGCTTCTCAACCTGCTGCTTCTAACTTTATCCATTTCACCAACACATCCCATGTCGATGTCGAATATCACTTCAACAGAAGCACACCATGTAACTTCAAGCTCTTCTAGATGATTGAATAATGGCATTGGATTTCTTGGGAGAAGATTCACAAGACTATCACATCCGGACACTTTAATGCTTCTTAAACTGCTGCTACAAACCTGTTCTTCACTTTTACCAGCACGTCCCAAGTCGGTGTTAAATAACACTTCAATGGAACCACACCCTCTAACTTCAAGCTCTTGTAGATTATTTAGGAATGGAAATGGATTGCATGAAAAAAGCTTCACAAGACGAGAACATCCCCTAACTGTAATGCTTCTCAAGCTGCTAGGTTGTTCAGTTTCACCAAAATCCATGTTGAACAAGACTTCAATGGAACCACAATACTCGACCTTTAGCTCTCGCAATGGGCAAAGGAGCCGCATCCTGTAAAAAAGGATTGTTATTAAAACACTTTTAGTTGAAGATTGTTAATCTGCATATCACAACCACTAATGTTATAATTAGTAATAATTACTATTGACAAAATCTGAATATAACTGCAACAAATTTTTTAAAATATTTTATATATTTTTTTTAAAAGAAATCTAAATGATTTTCGATATATTATTTGATAACAAACCTGCTCTTCATATCTACCAGCACGTCCTGAGTCAATTTCAAATAACACTTGAATGGAACGACACTTTCTAACTTCAAGCTCTTGTAAATTATTGAAGAAAGGAAACGGATTGCATGAAAAAAGCTTCACGAGACTATTGCATCCATCCACTTTGATGCTTCTCAAGCTGCTGCTAAGTTGCTCGATTTCACCAAAATCCATGTTGAACAAGACTTCAATGGAATCACAATCCTTGACGAACAACTTCTCCAGCTTAGGAGTCGCATCCTGCAATGTAAAAAAAGATTTGTTCATTCATTAGATACCCGACTGTTATTGAAATACTTTTAGTTGAAGATCGTTAAAATCAGTATACTAATACAAAGCATATACTTACCTCTTTGTTCAAGAAAGATTGCGTGGGGGATATATTACTCGACACAAAAGATTTTGCACTATCGGTATAAATGCTTGTAAAACTCTGAAGGCCTTCAAGTTGCAACTCCATGAGACATGGTAGCTCAATTACACTGATGTTATTGCAGAAACACGATAGCTTTCGTAGCCCGGCCAACCTAAGATACTTTAAGTTGGAAAACATGATTATATCGGATCCATTATTCGCAGTATGTATGACTGCTTCCATAGCATCGCAGCTGGAAATTTCCAGATACTCGAGCTTAAACAAATTTGTTGCAACAGTCCGTGTGAAAAGGTATTTCAACTCTGCACATCCTGAAACTACAAGGAGTCTTAAATTGTCAAACGAAGACTTTCGAGGCGGATGCCGGGGATGCGGGAATTCCACGTCAACATCTTCAAGAGTATTCATATCATTGACTTGTAGATAAAGTGCATCTGTGATCTTAAACAGCTCATTGATTTTAGATTTCCGTAGTTCTTCTATGTTGGTGACCAGCTTTAAGCTGTTTTCATATGAGTGCATGTCAACTTGATCTGTCTGCATGTGGTCTCTAACTTTTGTAAAAGAACATCCCACTGAGAGCTTGAATCTTTTAAGGTTCTCTGAACGCTCTGCAAATTCTCTACTGTTGTTGTCTGTGAAGCAGCATGCTTTTTCATAATCTATACTATCTAATAAAATAGAGTTTTGGTACAACCTTTAAAACATCCTGTAATTAATATTCTTACGTGTCTCTATGCTCAGCACGTTGATATTTTTGTCAAGTACAACTCCTCAAACTTCCTCCATACACTTCATATTTTCATAATTTCATCCAATCTTGGGCAGTTTCTTCTTCCAATCATGCTATAATTCTTCTATACGCTTCTTCTTTACCCGTTCTTCCAACCGACGGTTCATAAAAACAGATCTATAACATATTAAAAAAAACACAAATCTGTACCATGACTATCACGGATTTAATGGTACAACTTTTTTTTTAAGGAAAAACTTATTGCTTGATATTAGCATGATATTTTTCTTATTTGATTATGCAGGTTTAATTCAATCACAGCATCTAAACATTTGTAAGTTTTAATGTATCTTCCTTTATTTAGCTTGATGTGTTAATTTGGTACTTCTTAATTTTCCATTAGTGCAATGACTTCTGAATCCGAGCCATGGCCTACAATTACAGACAATGCTAAAGAAAAAATTAGCATCGTTATTGCTAACCTTCTACACACAAGGTACCTTTTTTTTAGTTTGATTGTTGACAATTATTAGTTCGATTCACTTGGTTGTTATAATTGGTTTGATTGTTAAAGTTTATATGTATGGAAGCTAATATTATTTTTTTGTTCGATTATTATAATTGGTTGTTTGGTTTTTCTTTTGTTCGAAAGTTTATATATCGAACCAACTAATATGAAATGATTTACTGATTTCGCGTGCGAGAAAACATTTTTTGACTTACCAGGAAGTTTGGGAAGGAGTTAGCATTGTAGAGTTCCTTATTCGATCTTCTAAATGTATGATCTTAGTTATCTTAGGGGTTGTTTGACAAAAAAAATGGTTTACTGCTGAATGAATCACCGACGCTGAGAATAAAAATGATTGTTTGATTAGTACGGTGTATACAAGAAGAATAAGTTATTATTATTATTATTATTATTATTATTATTATTATTATTATTTTTATAATTTTATCACAATTAATTATTTGTTTAGTAAATATTTTTAGTTACATCATTTTCAAATTATGAGGTGAAATAAATAAACAAAAAATCTTAAAGAAACAAAATAGAAGAGATTGTATGGTATAATTACAAATAAGATAACGTTAGCTCGGTTAATTCATTTTAAAATGATTTATATTGAAGCCTAAAATTAAAGCATAGGCATATCACTAAAAATAACAAAAATATATGCAAAGTGTGTCGTGTGTTTTTAGATGATGATATAGGCTTCTGTACAGCAGAGCTTCCCCTCCTTCCATGGCCCATTTAGTACTAAATTGACCCCATTTAGTACTAAATTGACCCCATTTAGTGTTACCTTTTTCCTTACCAAACAACATATCTACTGATCGATTAGGTGGTAAACGTTGAGTCATCTTATTCAGTTGCTATCAAACACCCCGTTAGTATTCTGTCAAGTGACAATAGGATAACCACAACTAACATTTTCTTTCTTTCCATTTTCAACTTCCGCAATCAAAGTGGTTATCTCTCGAGTAAAACATTCACCGGTCAGTGGACTTTTCTCTTACAGTTTGACGTTTAACAAAATAGAACAATGTATTTATTATGACCAATTATTAGCAGTCATACATGTTGTAAAGAGTTGTACATCCTTCTATATCTCTCATTTAGACAAATCTCACAAGGTAGGTTATATATGCATGTGGTTTGCTTTTGTTATTACACTTGATAGTTCATACATCTTACAAAAAACTTTGATATGGTAGATAGTGTGATTGATTGATTCGAACTTCATTATGTAGGTTAACCCTTCATCTTCATTCAAAAAGAGTTCTAATTAGTAAATTATATATTAAGAAATCGATCTATTAGATTATTTTTTTGTATATTGCGTAGGTGGCTGTTTGCATGACGCCACTTTAAATCATAAAGATGATACCATTTTTGCACAAAATCTATGAAATATATTTTTTGAAAGTTCTCACTTATTTTAGGAAAACATTCATGGCGTTTTTAAGTTGAGTAAGTATTAATTTTGAATATTTTATATATGGAAACTACTATAAGTTTGTAATGTTTGAAAGATATTTCTTGGAATGGTTGAAATCATCTCCATAATCACCATGTTATTTGCATCTCTTCTCAAAAAGCATCAACTTATTTTAAGCAAACTATACTTTTGATTGACAAATTACAATCAATTCTATGAATACATTATGCTTATCTTCTCTTGCAAAATTTGTATCCTTTTGTCTATATTATCCACCTCATTGATTATCAATTTTTGACGTTTTTCTGAGTATGGGTATTTTGTAACTTTTTTTAGGGGCGCCAAAATGCAAGCTACTGTTAGGATGGGTAGTCCCTGGATTCAAGCACCAATTTAATGAAGATGAATCTGCTGTTTTAAAGTTTGGGTCAAATCCAACCTTCATATGTAATAGTTTCAAACTCGATGAGACTAATCTTTAATAGCAAGGCACAAGTCAATAAGTGATGATTTCCAAGGATTAGTTCACGGCTTCGACTTCAAGCCGTTCAAGGAGATTTTGGAACGGGAAACTGAAGAGACGCGCTAACTTCGGTAAACTTGAATCTTTTACATCATATGTTCCGGATATGTACTGTTCACGTGAGCTCTTTTGATTTAACTACATGCAACTATTGGTTGGTAAAAAAACTGCATGTTTTTAAACTTGAAGTCAAGTGTATGTGTATGTATATCCTTTGCAGGTCAATCTGGACTTCTCTTCTAAAGCTGACATGATAAGAAAGTTTGGGCTGGTCGTGCATTACAACCTGTGAGTATGCTTTGGCCCCTCCACATTTGGCTTAGGTATGTAAAATGATACTACTTTACCCATGCTTAATATTATTGATTATGAAAGTACGTATTAGCTTAATTATATGTAAACGCAGAAGATGATTGTTAGTTTATTTTACATCAAAATCTAAATAGAGAATGGAGAGACACATTGCTATGGATAAGAACAATGCCAAATAGCCCTTTACCACTCTCAAAAGACAATGCCAAACACCCCTTTACTTTATTATATAACATGTGACTAAAAACTATGTTTTTATGTTACTGATTATATGTTTTGTTTATTTGTGGTTGAAATAGTAGGTTTATAAATGCAAAATTACCTCAAATTGAGTGACTTTTACAAAATGTACAACATTAAAGGTATGCATTTTTAGGACCAGGTTATTGTACAACATAATTCATTATGTTATGTTGTAGAAGAAGTAAATTTACAAGGCTGAAATCTCTGGAGTGTTTCAGTTAGCTTATTAAAAAGAGCTTGAGTAGTTTAGAAAAGCCTGTAAAATTATGCATAAATACGCTAATAAGCCCCATTTGTTTGAGTGTATTGTGTTTAGAAACTCAAATAAAGCATTAAGCTTCCTAAATAAGCTAATCCAAATACCCCCTACGCTAAGCTTGAACTGTATCCAATAGTTAGATGAATCCACTTGATCTAGGATGAGAAAGATAAATAGCTCAAACATGTCTATCAATACTTTGCTCAATAAAAACAAGCAAGTTGCTTAAAAGCATCTGCGAGAACTATGTTGAATATAAATAAGGTCGAGTCAGTTTGACCCCTAAAAAATTTGTAGAGACATGACATTTTTATCCAAATTTTGAAGGTATAGAGTCAAATACTAAGAAAAAATATTTATTGCACTCTCAGGTCATGAGATTTTGGTATTTCCATGTATTTAATTTCTGACGAGAGAGTATGAATCAAGTGAGAAGATTGAAGAAAATGTATGCACAAGTTTCAATACCAGAGTTCCCATTTTTTACAAGGTGACTTATTTAAATCCACACACAAAATAAAATATTTTATGTTGATTTGTTTTTGCCCATGACCAGCTATATGTAGCCGTCTCTCAAGTTATGAGCAAAAAATGATTGAAGATGGTTATTTTTTGATGAAGACCAAAACCTCACGAAGAACTCAACCAACGTGGTCTACAAAGAAGTGCTACACAATTTGGGATCACAACTTAATGTATCCGTATCTCATGTTAGTAGAAAACAAGGATTGAAGATGGTTATGTTTTTTTTGGTTATTTGACTCTTATGGTTTCATTATTACGTACTTTTTACTTTATGTTTGTTAACCAAATGTGGTTCTTTCTAATCTCTAACTTCATAATATGCAATGTTATTCATTCTTTTTTTAACGTTTCTTTAAAATACCCGTGAATTTCACGGGTCTTTTAGCTAGTAATGTATCAAATAAAGCTCTTCAAGTTTCACCAAGTTTTTGAAGACACCATCATCTATAACAAGATTATAACAACCTGTTACATCCAGTAGTCTTAGCTTCTGCAACTTTCCGAATGTGGAAGGTAGGATTGTAATGCCAGAGTTAGCAAAGCTAAGCACTTCCAGATTCGAAAGATTTCCAATACAAGTTAAATCAAACATCAATGAGCATTCATGGAGACAAAGAGTTCGAAGGTTGGTGGAGCACTGAAATGATGAGGGAAGTAATGGATACTCCATTCTCTCAAATGCTATAACTTGAAGCTTTTCCATTGTTGCATAAAAGTCTTGAGGAGCCCTTAGCAACTCATCTCCGTGCATAAGTTTCAAAAGTGAAAGGTTTGGAAACCTAAATTCACTAGGAAACTCAGACATGCCCTTGCATGTTAACGAAAGTTTCATGCAAGACTGGCTCATATTATTAGCTTCACTCAACTTTGAGAAATCATCTTCATGGTGAATGATCCAGCATCCCTCATCACCACCTTTAGAAACAGTACCCACAACAAATGCAAGCACAAGATCATGCATTTTCACACACTCATAGTCATCACTATCACCATCCATCAACAAATATACATTTTTGAGATTGCTAACACTCTTTTTTGTGCTGTCTCTAGCATCTTCAATAGTATAAACATTGTTTAAAAGTTTTAATCCCCATGCATATCTTGCGAGATCTTCTATCGGGATGTTAGAGTCCTCGGGGAACAAGCCACAAAGCAGGAAAATCTCTTTATCCTTTTCTTGTTTTAAATTATTGTAGCTCATCTCAATAATTTCTTGTACTTTCTTATCAAGATCATTATTCTTCAGACACTTGAGTGTATGTCTCCATACACCCCTGTCCTTTTGACATTTAAGATTTCCGGCAATGAGTTTGATTGCTAGCGGTAAACAACCACATTTATTGACAATTTCACACCGTATTTCACAGAGATCACGATCATGTTCGGCTGAAATCCCTGCGATTTGACAAAAGAAATCCTGTGCTTCATTTTCCTTCAAGACACCAACCTTAACTTCTTCAAGAGCAGAATTAGCATCATCTGCAATCTGTCGGCAAACTTGTACATCCCGCGATGTGAGCAACAACTTAACCCCATTTGGCAAAGGACTCACTAATCCGATATCTTCGAGGTTAATCGTCTCCCACACATCGTCCAATATAACCAGACTCTTTTCTTTACGCTTTGAAAACTCTCCGAATCTTTTAGAAAGACGAGTTGCCCTTAGTGTTTCATCAGTTTCGGTTAGAGGTTTGCCTGTGTGCGCTGCTATGACCTCCTGAATTTTAAACAAGTTGGGACTTTTCCCAACAGCTACAACCATGATCCAATTAAACATCTTTTTATCTTTTGCAGCCTCTTTAAGTTGTTTCATCAGCGTGGTTTTCCCCACACCACCCATTCCACACAAGGCTATCACTCGAGGCTTATCATCATCTTGTTGAAGGAACTTCAATGCATCATCGAATATCTTATCTCTTGACTTGAACACAATTTGAGTATTTCCAGCTGATGTTGATGTTGATGTTCAATGCATCATCGAATATCTTATCAGCATCTTTCCAAATGATTTCTTCTGTACTAAGACGGTCGATATCCTTGATAAACGCCAATGCATTTTTTCCTGATCGATACTTCTTTTTGACGTTAAAGCATCCAATGTCGTCACTTGGAATATTTTCAACTTCTTCCTTGATGTTTTTAACATCTTCCAACCACCCCGGTACACGAGCAGGTATCTCTTTATTGTTTTCACGGTTTCTTCTCAAATGATTTTCGTTATCAACTCTATGACCGTCCAAAACCTTCATTTTGTCTTTCATTTCCTTCACACGATCGGCGGAGGAAGTGAGGTTTCTCAACTTTTGCGTAATATGACCTGTCAAAACACTCGCAACAGGACCAACGATTGCAGATGCAACATTATCCATTTTCCTGAGACATAAGAAATCATGTAAACAAGTAAACAAAACTAGGGGTGGCAATTACCGAAACGATAGGAAAATAAACAAGTTAATTAAGCTTGGGTCTAAACAGGGTTAGTTCACATGGTTGGTTTGTTGTGATCAAAACACGACTGAACTACCAACAAAAGGAATGAGAATCTTATTACAGTCGTATTCATACTTTTCGATTGCTTAGTATTTTCTGCTTATAAACAAGTACTTATAATCAAGCTACTTAAAATTAAACTCTCGGGTTAATAATGAAAATAACAATTTGTTACAAAATTTCATTCAAATCAATCTATCAAATACATATAAGGTCAAATATTAAATAAAAAACATAGCTAATATTAATTTTACCTCAAATAAATAAGCATGCATATCAAAAACTTGTTTATTTTAACTAAAAAAAATAAGCAATAACTTAATCTATAAGACTATAAATAAACAGATCTATTTCTCCTTAGATTAGTACATATCAAAGTAGTGATGCATTATACTTAAGAAAGTTACATAACTCGTAAACTAAGAAAAGTACAAATATATGCTGTCTACAATCAGTAGCTTATGTAGAAGATATATGTTAAAAATACCTTATACAGATTTCACAGATTCACCAGCTAGCTCTCAAGGATCAAACAATGTTTACTGAACAAAAACAAGTTTGGTTGAAAATTTCAAATTTGAGGAGTGTGAAATGTAGAAAGCATTGGTAGATTAAGGGGAGTAAATTATGAGAGAGATAACGTGTTACAGTAAATTGTAGCAAACTTTCTGCATGAAGTTACTCTTCATACGAGACCATGCTTTATTGACTTTAAACAGTATCATATTTACTCACGTGAAATATACTTCGGGTTTAAGCTATTAAATAGCCACGTACTTTCTCAAATGTCCCGATATGGTACCTGTACTTTTTTTTCAACCTGGTTAGGTAGTGTACTTTTTTTTCTATGTCGATATGGTCACAAACTTCCTACGTGGCATATCAAGTAAATAGATTGAACCTCACGTGGAATTTTTCTTGTTTTTCTTTTTTAGCGCATGCCAACAATAAAACCCTTAGTTTTCCCCCACTCCTCACTTTACCCCGCTTCACTTTCCCCCTAATTCACATGAACCCTAATTATGTAATCATAATAATCAAAAAATTGACATAATCCATGAAGAAGATATCACTTGTTATTCATCACGAAGGTACATTTATCTACGATCCCACATTACTCTGAAGGTGATGTTGATGTTGTAGAGAATGCGGATTTGGGTAAATGCAACCATGCGAGGCTTTTAAAAATTGTCAAAGAGTCTTTGTTTGTTTCCGGTTGAAGGTATGTACTACTGTGCTCCTAAACAAGAGTTGGGTAAACATTTGAAATGTTTAAGGAATGATAGTGACTTAGCAAATTGTATCAAATTAGCTTTTAATAATGGATGCAAGGTAGAGCTCTATGTTGAACATCATGGATATGATGTTATAGCGAGAGGTGTAGATGCTAGTCTTGAGGTAGATGAAGATGATGAATGTGATAATGAAATTGAGTTTGAAAATGTAGCGAATATGTAGGTCGAACATGTAGGTGAAGATGATGTGGCTGTTCAAAAGTTTGACAGTAAGGATAGTTTTCTAAGTAAGCTTGTTGATGGTAAGTTCATTAAAGATGATGCTAGGCAGCCTATACCCAATTTAGGTACAAGCTCTTACGTTAAGGCACGGGAAGAAGCAGAGCAAAGAGAGATTGATGATAGATATAAGGTGAAAGAGGGGTTTTCATATCCTGTTTTTGATCCTAATATACCATGGAATGAGATGAAACCATTATTGGGTATGAGATTTGAACACCAGGCAGCTTTGAAAGAGTGTTTGATTAACTATGGGGTTGCCCATGGTTATCAGTTATGGTATAGAAGGAATGACTATAGAAGTGTAGCTGTTTTGTGTGGAAGAAATGTGAAAGAGGGTAGGTGTTCTAGCGAGAGAGTAAGCAGTTGGATGAGGACACAAGTAAGTCTAAGTCTAAGTCTAAGGAAATCCTTGTTTATTCACCTAAGTCTAAGTCCAAGTGTAAGACACCTGATTTAGGTAACACTTCACAGAAATAGAAAGGTTGTTCATTTAAATTATGGGCAGGATGGATGCAAGGTGAGACAACTTTTCAGATCAAAACATTGATTTCTAAGCACTCATGCTCAAGGAATTTTGCTCTTGGGTCATTGGTTACTTACAAGTGGCTAGCTAAGCAGTTTGCTTGGAGGTTATTAGGAATCCAACTATTAGTTATAGGCAGATGCAAATAGATGTTAAGCAAAAGTTTTTTATTAATGTAAGTATTGGGATGTGTAAGAGGGCAAAGCAGAGGGCAATTTATGATCATCAAGGAGGTGCGGTAGAGCACTATGCAAAGCTCGGGATTCTGAGAGAACAAGTCTTGGTAACCAATCCAGGTTCTTGATGCACTTAGATGTGGACACTTTGGATGGTGGAAAAACTCAATTCAAAAGAATATATGTATGCTTCAAAGGTAATATGTTTTAGAAATATAACATTTATTTAACACTTGGTTTCTAACATTGAATGTAGTCTAACATTGTTTTATTCCATAGCTATGAAAGAAGGATGGGAGGATCTGCAGAAGAGTTATTGGTTTGGATGGTTGTTTTTGAGATCCACTTGCGAGAGGTGAGTTATTACCGACCATGGGAAGAGATGCTAACAACCGGATGTTTCCCATGGCTTGAAGCGTGGTAAGCATTGAAAACAATGAGAATTGGATGTGGTTTTGTGAATCACTTGTCTGAAGACTTTAATCTTGCAGTTGGTTTATACTTGACAATCATTTCAGATGGTCACAAGGTAAATACTAGGTGCAAACATATAGTACAATCTATCCACTGCTAGTACTAACTCCTATCAACGCATGTTACAGGGTCTAATTCAGGCCGTTAAAGAAATCCTACCGCATCTTGAACACGGTGTGCAAGGCACATCTATGCTAATTTCAAATAGAAATGGAATGGATTGCACTACAAGTCCTTGTTTTGGGGTGCTGCTTCATCTACTTTAGAGGTACTATTCAAACAAAAATGGAACTTATAAAAACATTGATCCGAGGCAGAAAAATGGTTACTAGATAGAGACCCTAAGACTTGGTGTAGGGCTTATTTTCAAATGGATAGGACTTGTGCTGCCTTTGAGAATGGCATCTCAGAAGCATACCATAGTGCCATAGCGACACTTAGATGCAAACCTTTAATTACTATGCTAGAAGAAATTAGGGTTTACTTGATGCAAAGAATGGTTGCTATGAATGAAAAGGCTACAAAGTTAAATGATAGTGTCACTCCTTCCATTAGAAAAGAATTAGAGAAACTTAGAGATCACCAAAGGTTTTGGGAAGTTTATGCAAGTGGATTTCAGGAATTTGAGGTTAGAAAAGCAGATCATGCATTTGGTGTTAACTTGAAGACTAAGTCATGTACTTGTAAGTATATCTTTTGTTAGACACCAAGTAGTGGGTATCTTGGACCACTTTAATTGTATGTTTTTTTTTTATCTATCCTAGAAGTGACATGTTTCCTTGGACCACTTTAATTGTGGCATGTGGATGGTACCACTTAAAACAATATGTTTTGGGACCTAGTAATGCAGACAGTATCTTTATATTGCATGGCATGTCTTTTGTTTTGCTTTAATTGATGAATATTGCATGGCATTACATACAGAAACATGGACATAAACTACCAACAAAAGAGATAGTCATTACACATAGATAGTAATTACATAAACAGTCATTACACACATAGATAGTCATTACACACATAGTCTTTGGGTGTTAACCCATACAGAAGCAACTAGAATAGATTCATTGACATGAAACATAAACTACCAACAAAAGAGACCTTGCATACCACATGATGAACAACTAGGCAGCATGTTTCTTTCCTTTGCCCTTTTTGCGCAAGCTGGTTCGGATGGATTTGTGATTCAAATTTCTTACCTTTGATATCCTCCCAAGTCGATTAGCGGCTAGTCCTAGCACTATAATTCTTTTACTGCACTTGGGCCACTAGCTTGACTTTTGACCTTTTCATCAGTTGACTTTTGGCTTCAATAGCTAGTGGCTTTTGAACATCATCATAGTAACCGGGAGGAAAGTAATAACTCAAGTCGATGGAGCTATTAGTTCGACACTTGATTCAGATTCATCAGAATCGGATGAAATGTATATCCGCAATTCATCGGGTTTGGAGCTCATTGTTAAGGTGGATTAAAAGGGTTAATCACTTGTTTGACTTTCTTAATTACGAAAATATGAGGTGTGTTATAGTGTGGATATAAATGCCAAAGAAACTACCCAATGTATTAATGTCTCACCTACAATGTAAATGTAATTGAATGCTGATTTGGTTAGAGACTATGCATCTCAGTTCTATAGTCTCACTTGCATTTCTCCAAAGAAACTACCGAATGTATTAATGTCTCACTTGCATTTCTCGCCTTAGCTGTTGGACTTGAGTGTAGAGACTATGCATCTCAGTTCTATAGTAACCATAACGAAGCTTCGGGATCAAGAAAAAAGTAAAATCGGCATTGGTTGCCGAATCCTATAAACACAAAATTAGCATAAACACAATGTAAATAACAAAAGATGAATGCTTTTGCTTACACTTGATTAGGGCAGCAAAGAAATCTTCTAGGGGGTTGGCGAGGGTGCGAGGTTCTCTGACCACGAGCAGTCCGAAAATGAGTGGGAATTGGTCTAAGCCAGTTGGAGGTTGAAGATGATGAAGACATGATTCAATTGGGATAAAATTTGATTTGGGGGTACAATTTAGGGTTGGAAAGGTAGGTTTTTGTGTTTATATAGAGGTAGATGATGTTGGCAACGGTAATAATTCAAGTTTAATGGCCCGTCCACACCCACAACCCGACTTGGCAAGACCGTAGGTGATGAATAGGACAAGTCTTTGGAAAAATGAAGTATAGGTACCATATCGACACGAAAAAGTACACTACCTAACCAGGTTGAAAAAAAAGTACAGGTACCATATCGGGACATTTGAGAAAGTACGTGGCTATTTAATAGCTTAAACCCAATATACTTCAGTACATGGGTACTATTTGAAAAGTTTTGTTCGGTTTATATAAAAGATGGGATACCGACATATCATTCATCCCAACTTTATCATACCGTGCTATGTGTCATTGGTGTGTCAAAGGTTTCCAAGCCATTTGAATGGCTCACACCATTTAGGATTTTATTTTTAATTAATTAATTTATTTATTTTATTTTTTTGTGAGCGAGTGAATATTTTTAATAGGGTATTTTGTGAGACCCAATAACATATTAGCGATGTGTTATGAGGGATAGGGCTGAGCAGAAAAGGTCCAAAACCGAACAGGACCGACAAAACCGACCGAACCGACAAAAACCGAGCCGACCCGACGGCCCGTCGGTTCGGTTTCGGTTTCATGTTTTGCATGTTTTCGGTTTCGGGTCGGTTCGGTTCGGCCCAAAACCGACAAAAACATACTTAAATACACCTAAACCGAACCGATGGCCCGTCGGTTCGGTTTCGGTTTAGGTTTTTTATGAATTTCGGTTTTCGGTTTTGTAGGTTCGGGTCGGTTCGGTTCGGTTTTGGACCGACGCTCAGCCCTAATGAGGGAGGGTGTTTTAGTTATAGGTGTTGTTAGAGAAGTGATGAGGTGGCGCTGAAGTGACATACTAATAACGTGTTATCCACTCTTCTCTCACCTTGTGCTCTAATCTTTGTGTTCTTGAGTTTCTTCATAAAAGAAGAGAAGAGAAGATAGAATCACTTCTCTTCTCTCCTCTTCTTCCTAAAAATTGGCGGAAAGTGTTCTACCCAAAAATAACACTGAAGTTCTTCCCTTCTTTCCTGGATCATTTCTTTTCTTCCCCTTTTCAGATCTCGAGAACACGATTTTTTTCAGTTTCTTTCCAAATCTTTTCCATTCTCTTGTATATGAAGCTCGCGAACAGACTGTAAGTTCTATTTAAATTTCAATAGAGAAATGATATGGGGGCCTCAACTTAGGCCTAATTTTAGGCCTAAAACCAAGTGGCATCATCCTGATGGTTGTAAACTTACAACCATCGATGATGACTGGTGGTTTTAAACCTAAATTAAACATAAGTTAGTCTCTCTTTCATTTCTCATTTCGATATTAGAGGATTGCATATATATCTTTAAAAAAACTCAAACTTCCATATATATCCAACTTAAACTTATCTTTTATATATAATAAAACAAAACTCGACTTTTGCATTTTAAAAAATTCAATTCATTCCTTATTAAAGAATAATTTAATTATTTTAATATATTTTTTAATAAAAAAAAAACTCAATACTTCCTAGTTTAGCAAATTTTTCATTAATATTCGTTTTTCTGATCATATATATAAACAAATAAAAGATACACATGTACTTTGTGGCTCATGATTAATACTTATGGACCTAAAAGAAAATTAGGAAAAAAAAATCCCTTTGCCTTATTCACCATATTGACAGTGAAGAAAAGCATTCTCATGTCCATCTCATATATCACCATACCCTAAGAAATCACCGCAGATAGCCACGATTCTACTTAATTAGTGCCCATTCAAGGGAAATCGTTTACTTAAGAAGCATTCCCAAGCTCCCAGATCAAGTCACGATCTGTTTCTTCTTCTTAGTCTCAATTCACCAAAACTCTAAAATCGAGGATATAGTTTACGATTTAGGTAAATTTTAGAATCTAACCGGGATGTATTTGAGTTTTATGTATTTCAGTCAGATTTGTGTTTGTTTAATTGGGGAGTCTTGGCTTGGATAAACTTACTTTAAAACCTAACTAATGATTGTAGGTTTAACCAATAAGTATGACCTTATTTTAGAACCTAAGGGTGCGTTTGGTATCCCCTATGGGAATGAGGGAGGCAATTATTATAAGGGTGCATTTGGTATGATGTCATGAATCACAATCGGTATCAGTTTCGATATAAGATGGGTCCCTCAACTATGATAGACTCATTCCTCCCCTTTTGGACTCCTATGGAGTATGGACAATATCCATATTTCATTCCCATATAATGTGGGCCCCTCATCTTAACCAAACACTTAAAATCATTACCACTATCATTCCCTCATTCCCATAGGGGATACCAAACACACCCTAAGTATTTGGTTAAGATGAGGGGCCCACATTATATGGGTATGAATTATGGATATTGTCCATACTTCATTGGAGTCAAAAGGGGGAGATGCCGAAACCAACACTGATTGTGATTCGTGGCATTATTCCAAACGCACACTAAGTTATGATTGTAAAGAATATTGAATTAATTTATTGATTATAGGTAAAAAAAAAATTGAAATCTTTGTTGGAGATTAAGATCAGATTATTATAATATTAACAATTAGTAATTAATTGTTCTAACAATGTTTATGGAATATCTATAATTGATTAAATTATAAGATCAATGAATTCTGAATTTAAGATTTACGGAGTCTTAGACATGATAATTATCTTATTATTGTGAGTTTTATGTTTTATTGTTTTGGGTATATAGAGAAACTACTATCTGTGTTTGGGATTTGCTTATTAGATATGCTTATGGTTTATGTAACAAAAAAGGCACTTGATTTTTATATTGTGATGTTAAATGCGATGCAGGTGATTCTAGGATGGTTTTCGACAAACAATATTACGTCAACAAACCCGTGTTGACATTAGGTTTTTCATCATTTTGTTTCAACCTTAAACCGTATATAGAGGACAAAGAAAGTTGTGGTAGGCTGGTAGCAAGGTGCTTGAACCACCAAAGAAGAGCTAAAACGTCACATACTGAAGGTATATAGATGCACAACCTGATTTACTTCAAACGCATCTTCTCTAGGTGATTTACTATTTTTAAGTTGAGTAACTTCAAGGTCAGATGATGATGATGATGGCTATTCTATATTAAATGATGTTAAGTTTGGGTTATGTGATTATGAAAATAGATGTGAATGTTGAGAGAGCCCAAGATGTTATTATTAATAAGAATTGTGAATGGTAGAAAAGGGTGCTAATAGTTTGTGTCTAGAGTTTAGATATACATGGTTATTGCTTTGGTGTTTTGTAAGTTGTTAGAACTAAAACTTATCGATTGTGAATTGTCTGCAATGTGTATTGTCATCCAAATTTTGTAAACTCTTAATATGAAGGAGTGTTTGGGTAAGGTTATTAGATATGTGAGTACTGATAAAATGGTTTTTGAATAAGCCAAAAGTTGAGCCGTCAAAATGTGCCAATAAAAGGTGAAAAGGAACTTCATATTGGTGTTTAAGTTCGCGTTTAGGTTATGTATATTTTATCTAAAAGTCACTCTTTCTTTTTTTTTAGGCCGAGGTTTTGTGTCAATGTTTCAAGTCGCATTGTAATACCTGTAATGAATCTGCCTGTTCTCGATTGATAATCGAATATAATGACCTATTGTATTGTGTATTTTTTTTATGATGATGGAGAGAGTTAATTGTTACACCCGAAACCCGTATGGTACTATTATATTAAAAATGTAATAGTATAATGTTATGTTAAGATGTATTGAACTAGAAAAATTGTTAAGTTATAGTGCAATAGTGTAAAGTAAAGCAAGTTTTGTGGCCAAATTAAGGAAATTAGAACTTGAGGGACTAATTTTGCTAAGTAACCAAACCAATTCCATCATTTAGATAACTATCCACCTCTTAGTTATTTTCCAGAAGTTTATAGAGAGGGTGGTTTGTTAGTGTCGATTATCAGAGATCAAAAAGAGGGGAAAAAGCTAAGTGTGGTCCTAAGGAGTAAAGTGGTCAAGATTGAAGTAATAAATCAAGCTATTATGATTTCTTAATTACAAACCCATCACAAGTAAGTGAACTCTTCAATTTCAAAGTTAGGGTTTTTGATATAGAAATTGAACATAAGGTTAAAGGTTAATAATATCATATGTTTATATTGAATTAGTCACTAATTAGAGCTATATTACATTATATAGAACAAGTAAGGAGCAAGTAGCAATTCAAGTAGAAATTAACTCGCGAAATTAAGGTAAGTATTATGGCTAAACTTGTTATAGTTATCATAATGTCATTTTATTGAATTATGATGTGTTTTAATGAATTTTGGAGCTTGTTATAGTTGCTTGGATCCAATGATTGTTTATGTTATAGTTAGCTTGATTATGTGCCTTATGATGTATGTTGTTTATGTTATAGAATTGCTCCTAATTGATTTGTTATGATTAGTGTGTCCCACTAGTTATAACTACGGTGAAATATGTTTATGCCATGTACTTACTAAACATTCACTTATGTTATAGTTTATGATGTGGTTGTAGGTACCGACGAATCAAGTAAAGGTAAGGATAAGGTGTAGATTGAAGTGTTGTAGTAGCTTAGCTTTTGGAGCTTGAAGTAGAAAGATCTCTCATTTGGACAAAATTGAATTTGGAAGTCCCGTCGAGTCTTCTTTACTTTTGGTATATATTTTGTTAAATGGGTCGTTTATGATTATGGGTCATTTTGTGTTACAAGTTTTGGGTTGATTATGGGTCATTCCAATTTTACAAGATATCCTTTCTTGGAATCTTGCATCCTGAATCTCTTCAAGATTTTATCAATGTAAGAACTTTAACTTAATAAAATCAACCGCCTAGATCTATCTCTATAGATCTTGATTCCTAGAATATATGTTGCTTCTCCTAAATCCTTCGTAGTGAAACATTTTCTAAGATAGGTTTTAACCTCATGTAAAATTGGAATGTGTTTTCCCATGATTAATATGTCATCAACATATAGGATAAGAAAAATAACATTACTCCCACTAGCCTTATGATATACACATGGCTCATCAAGATTTTGAGTAAAACTAAATTTCTTGATTTTCTCATCAAATCTCTTATTCCATTGCCTTGATGCCTGCTTCAACCCATAAATGGATCTTTGAAGCTTGCGTACATGCTTTGGAAATTGTGGATTCATAAACCCCTCAGACTGCGCCATAAAGATATCTTCTTCAAGACGACCATTCAAGAAGGGAAACCACATGTATGGGTCATTTTGTGTTACAAGTTGAGGGTTGATGTATGTATGGGTCTAGGATCATGTCTTAGATTGGTATGTTGAAGATTGTTGAATGTTGGTTAGTAATTTGTTATAGTTATGTTTGAAAGGGGTGTTTGGCTAGGTGTCATTTTACCCATTTTGACCCATTGGTATGGGTTATATTATGTCGAATAATATATGGTCTATTTGCAGATGTAAAAGAAGTGTTTCTGCAAGTTATAATATGTTAGTTTGTGTTTTGGTCGAGTTTTTATGGTTTCTGATGCATCGATACGGCGTAACCAAAATATGGATATGGAGTATCAATCGATACGGCGTATCCAAAATATAGATACGGAGTATCGGCGTCTGTTAACAAGATGTTTTTATCTCTCTCGTGTTTCGAGTTTTCATTTTGAGAATTTGTATACCGTTCTTATAAATACCTTTGAGTTTGTTAATTTCATTTATATTAACGTGTGTCCTCAAATCTAAGTAGTTTGTTTGTAAAAGTAAAATGTGGGTATTTTCGGGAAAAAAATGTTTTAGAGTCATTTTTGGGGCGTAACATTAATAAAGTATTTTTTCAAGGATCTAAGGAATTTTTATGTGAGACTCTTGGATTAGAAAAATTTTACCTAAAGAAATCCTTTTATAGATCAGACGGTCCAAATTTTGGAACCAATGTGATTGTGAGAAACTACATACATGCCATACCCCTGACTTCATCAAGGTTCTTAGAGTATATACCAATGTCGGCGGCATAATTTTCTCTTTCAAGAAGACAAAGTCAGAGATCTCCAACTTTGTAAGGACTGCAATGGGTTGATGTTACACAGTTCCACCCATGAGGCATTCCATTGTCATCAATCTTAGTGACCAAATTGAGGTAATCATTCATCAACCATGGACCATGTAGAGAAAAAAAGGTGATTTAAGTTATAATTTAACTTAAGTTTTTATTTTATATGTTTAGTTGTTTACTTTATAAGAGGACGGAAGTGTACTGCCGTGTAAAAGGAATTCAATATTTAGTGCAAATTCAGGATGACGAAGGTGAAACAAGATGAGTAGATTAGGTAATCTAATCTTTCTATAATTAAAAACTTGAACCTATTTCTAATAATTCATAGCTCAAACCTAACTACGGATAATTATTTGTAATTAGTTGTTGTTGCATTTTTTGTATTGTTGTTGCTACTGATTAGTTCACTTATGAAATATTTAAATCTACCATAAATGCAAATACGAGCCTGAACCCCTACGTGAAGACGGTTAAACTTTCGTCAACATCCTCTAATAAGAAATGGTCCCTAATTAGTTGTCCTAACTTTATATGACGATGAAAGATTTGAGTTAAAGTGGTCTAAAACTTTGACAATTATATGAATCTGTTTTATGTCTAAACAACTATTGAAATGTCTATATGCAAATAGCCTTACAATTATTTTGTCCAAAGAGCCCCTTAACAAATTAGTTATAGTTGTTTGAAAAATTGTTGCAGGTTCCAACCATCACTTAGGTGAACCAAGCGGGTAATATCATCACCAGATTGAAGATCAAAACCACAACGAGCCTCAGTTATATTCATCTCCATCTCCTTCAAACTGGGAAATTGAATCACCAAGAGTACAAAGTAGTACTGCAGTCGCATACATGTCTCATGAGGAAACAAACGGACAGGGAAAGCCTAAAGATCCTGGACATACGATCCAAGTTGACATGTCAGCAGATTATGGAAAAAAATGACAAAAACATAGGCAGAAAGTTGTGAAAGGAAGTGAACATCCAAGAAGCTATTACAAGTGTATGCATCCCAGTTGTGAAGTAAAAAGATTTTTGAATGCTCTTATATTGGACGAATAACAAAGATTGTGTGGAAAACTAGAGGGGGGGGTTGAATAGTTTTACCGATTAAAACTTTGTTTTAAAATATTTAGATCGACTTATGTCAATCTATTTAGATGTGTATGTTGGATATTGATAGATATATATATATATATATATATATATATATATATATATATATATATATGTGTATATATATGTAAAGATATAACGCAAAGGTATGGAGTAAGAAACACATAACCACGACACGAGTGTTTATAGTGGTTCAGCTACAAGGACACCTTCCTTGCCCTACTCCACTCCCCGAAGTCACCTACTTTCGAGAGTTCATTAGCACTACCGACACAACTCCTTATGGTGGAGAAGCCTTCACAACGTCCTACTCTTTTTTCTACAAGGCTAGACACCGGGTTCTTCCACGAGGTAAAACCAAACCTATCACAACGTCGCCTACACTTTATCCGGTACAAGGCTAGATACCGAGTTCCATTACAAAGGAGGAACTACTACCAAACACTACACAACACCTATCCCAAAGGAGACCCACTCCTTGTTACAACACCATCAAGGATATCAATATCCTTGGACACAACCTATCTATATATTGTACATCGATGCATATCGATTGTGTTAATACAAATATCGTCATTAAACGTTATTTATATTTTTGATCTTTACCTAAGTTTTGTTAACGACAAAAGTAAATTTAATTTGTATAAAAGCTTAAAGCTTGTCAAGTTTAATAGATATTAAAACAAGCTTTTTCAAACAAAATATTCATCATTCAAGCATTTACATTTATGATTAGTAACATCTTGATATAACTCTAATCATTATGTATGATAGTAGTTTTTAGAATGTGTTAGGTTCTTAAAACCAAACACTACTTAAGTACTTGCATATTTCTAAAAATAGAAATACAACATATGACATCATGTGATGCATCATGGAAATCATTGGAAGATTTCATTAGATATTTTGTGTGGATTTGTACTCTTCATATCTTGCACAATCTCACTTAGATAGAGTTGACTTTAGCAAAGATTTGATATCTTGACTGTCGGACCGGCGGTACCAAATTGGTACAGGGCGGAACCCTTTAAGGGTTCCGCGGTCCGTCAGGACGCCTCATCCATTTTGGCTATAACTAGCAATGCCAAGCCAAGTAGTTTTTCATCCCTTTCTAACATACTCTCATACATATCTTCTCTCTAACCTTTCTAACTTAGTTTCATATCATATTAGTGATCTCTTTTGTAGCAAAGAAGATCAAGTCACATTCAAGCTTCAAACGAGAAGTTGGAAGTCTTGTTTGTTTAGTGTTGTATGATCTTGTGTTGATTCATACTTCATTGTTGTATTAAACCATCATAATCTTGTGAGTGTGAGTGGTTAGTATTTTAGTCCTCAAAATACGTTGTGTGTGGGAGTGGTTGTACCCTTGGAAAGAACTCGACATCTAGCTTAGTGTCGGAAATAGTGTAAGCGAAGTGTAAAGGTTTTCTCCGCCGGTGAAAGGAGCTTGTTGACTAGTGAAGTTAAACTCTCGAGTGTGAGACTCGAGGAGTGGAGTAGGGCAAGGAAAAAGAGTCCTTGTAGACCGAACCACTATAAACAACTTGTTGTGGTTTGATCATTTCTTTCCTTATTTACTCCTTACATATTGCTTGCATATTTCATTAACATATCTAAGATCAATATCAATTGATCTTTACAATAAGTTTCAAAACAAAGTTTTAATTGGTAAACTATTCAACCCCCTTCTAGTTTTCTACAATTGGTACAAGAGCCTCGTTGCTCAAGAATTTCTAAAATAACTTGTATTTTATAAACTTGAAACGATCCATGGATTCGAAAACTTTAAAGAAGGGCAATCTATGCAAAGACCACCACTCTTTGAAACCAATGGATTTATCTATTGGAAAAACCGTTTTGAAACATATGTAAAATCAAAAGATATAGATCTTTGGTTTATTATTGTTAAAGGGATTTTAGTTCTACAACAAAGGATATTTCCGTTGATGAACAAAAGAAACTAGTTGCTAAAAATAATGAAGCTAAAATGATGCTTTATAATGCTTTACCTAGAAAAGAATATGAAAGAATTTTTATGTGTGAAACCGCCAAAGATATTTGGGAATCTTTAATTGTTACACATCAAGGTAATTCACAAGTCAAGGATAACAAAATTGATCTTCTTGTTCAACAATATGAACAATTTGTTATTCCAGAAGATGAAACCATTTATTGTGGCTTTGCTCGCTTTAACACTATTATTACATCACTTAAAGCACTTGATGAATCTTTTCGTAGTAAGAACTTTGTCGGGAAATTTCTTAGAGCACTCCATCCCAAATGGAGAGCTAAAGTGACCGCCATTGAGGAATCAAAAGATCTCTCAATAATGTCACTAGACGAGTTGATCGGTAACCTCAAAGTACACGAAATGGTGATGGAGAAAGATTCGGAGATCATCAAAGGAAAAAGGGAGAAGATCAAATCCGTTGCTCTAAAAGCAAAAGCGGAATCAAGTGATGATGACGAATCTTGCTCCGTAGCGAAGATGAGGAATATGCCATGGCCGTTAGAGATTTTAAGAAGTTCTTTAGAAGAAGAGGAAAGTTCGTAAGACAACCTCGAGAAGAAAAGAAGCCATTCGGAAAAGATCGGGATGACAAGAAGGGTAAAGGTGAAAGAAAATGTTTTAGATGTGGTGATGCAAGTCACCTCATAGGAGAATGTCCCAAGCCACCTAAAAGCAAAACTCAACGAGCTTTTGTAAGTGGTGCTTGGAGTGATAGTGAAGACGATGAAGAATCAAGCAAGGAAGAGATCGCTCTAATGGCACATGAGTCAAATGAGGTACTTTCCGACTCTTCTTATTCTTCTATTGATGATGACACTTTGCAAAAACAATATAATCAATTGTGTGAGCTAAGTCTAAAAATCATAACTAAAAATAAATTTTTAAAACCAAAAAGGAATTTTTGGAAAATGAAGTTTATGAGTTAAAAGAAAAAGCAAAACGACTAGAAAAGGAAAAGCAAATGACGATGATTGTAAATCATGTCAAGAGCTTAAACTTGAAATAGAAAAACTAAAACTCACACAAGATGTTTTAATCGAAAACAATTCTAAATTTAAAAGGTTTAACAAGAACATCGCTCTTGCCGATGAAATAGTTAAAATTCATAAAACACCGGGAGACATGAATGGGCTAGGTTTTAATGAAGTATTAATTCCAAAGAGTCAAAATAAAACGGCCGAAAAGGACGAACATTCTCAAAATTGCTGCAGATGCAGACGGACCGACGGAACCAAAATAAGGGTTCCGTCCGTTGTGCAAAATGGTGCCGTGGGTACTTCAAAGAACGAATGTTCGCAATACGGACCGTATTGAATTTGTTAAAATAACAAAGAAAACCAATAATAGTATTAAACTAAAACCAGTTACTTGAGTAGGACTTGTCAAAAATGAATTTAGATCAAAACTACTCAACAACGATATAAAACTCCTTTTGCCAAACGCCCCTTTCCTAAGAGCAACCACAACGTACAACCCAACTACCAACACAATGGTTGGAATCAAAACTTTCCTAGACCATATCAAACTCCAGATTACATGCCATGGAACTCTTACCCATCGTTTCCATACATGAATCAAATAAATGGTATGTGTAACCCAAATGGACCCATGAGATATTGGGGACCAAATGCTTGAGTTATTTGCTTCTTAGGTATGCTTGAAAGTTGGATTGGAACCGGATGAATGGATAAAAGATAGTGGTTGCTCACGACACATGACGGGCAACAAAGTCTCTTCTCATCATACCAAGAGTATGACGGAGGTAATGTCACCTTTGGTAGCAATCTCAAAAGCAAAATTATTGGCAAAGGTACGATTGCTCATAACTCCCTAACTATTGAAAATGTTGCTCATGTGGATAGGTTAGGATTTAATCTACTTAGTATTAGCCAACTATGTGATAAAAAGTATAAAGTACTATTTGATGAAAATGGTAGTAAAATACTAAAAGATGGTATCACCATAGCTAAAGGAGTTAGGAAAAATAACATATACGTCATGAAAATAGATAAAACATATAATGACAAACTTTGCCTAACAACATTAGACGATAGCTCATCTCTTTGGCATAGACGCGTAGGTCACGCTAATATGAGACTTATACAAAACCTATCTTCAAAAGAATTGGTTAGGAATTTACCAAAACTTAAATATGACCAACACTTTTGCGACGCTTGCAAAATTGGTAAACAAACACATAGTAGTCACAAATCTAAAAATATGGTGTCCACATCTAAGTGTCTAGAATTATTACATATGGACTTGTTTGGACCATCCGCTATAAGAAGCTATGGAGGCAACTTATACACTTTGGTCATAGTAGATGATTACTCAAGGTTTACTTGGACGTTGTTTTGAAAACCAAAAATGAAGCTTTTGATAAATTTGAAATACTTAGCAAGAAAATTCAAAATCTTCTAGGTGTCAAAATTGTGTCGATCCGAACGGATCATGGTCGTGAATTTGACAACGAAACTCAATTTGGAAACTTTTGTGATACAAATGGTATAACACATAACTTTTCCGCTCCACGAACACCTCAATCTAATGGAGTAGTAGAACGTAAAAATAGAACAATTCAAGAAATGAGTAGAACAATGCTTAATGAACAAAACATTCCTCAAAAGTTTTGGTGTAACGCCGTTGACACTTCTACATATATTTTGAATAGAGTCTTAATACGCCTTTCTTAAACAAAACACCATATGAACTCTATAAAGGTAAAAAGCCAACGTTAGGATATTTTAGAGTCTTTGGTTGTAAATGCTTTATTCTTAATACTAAGGATTATCTCACCAAGTTTGACCCAAAGTCTTATGAAGGTGTATTTCTTGGTTACTCTCAAACTAGTAAAGCTTACATTGTCCTAAACAAAGAAACAATGATAGTCGAGGAATCGTTGAACATAACATTCGACGAAAGTCCACCTCCCTCTAAGACATCACCTTTGGTAGATGATGACTTAGTTGAAAGTCAAATGATAGAAGGTCAAGAAATAATTAATAATAACAAGGAAGATGAACCATTAAATAAAGAAATTGTCAACATCAAAGAATCTAAAAGTCATCCTTTAGAAAAGTCATAGGACAACTTAATCAAAGAACCTTAAGGTCACAAGCCCAAAATCAAAGTAATTATTTTTGTTTTGTATCCACCATTGAACCAAAACCCATAAATGAAGCAATAAAAGATGAATCATGGGTTATTGCCATGCAAGAAGAATTAAACCAATTAGTTAGAAATGATGTTTGGAAATTAGTTCCAAAACCTAAAGATCAAACTATAATTGGAACAAAATGGGTTTTCGAAATAAAATGGATGAAAATGGGATAGTATCTAGAAACAAAGCTAGGCTTGTAGCGCAAGGTTATAATCAACAAGAGGGATTGATTATGATGAAACTTATGCACCGGTAGCTAGGCTTGAGTCTATTAGAATATTGCTTGCTTATGCATGTGCCTATGATTTTAAATTATTTCAAATGGATGTTAAAAGTGCTTTTCTTAATGGGTTTATTAACGAAGAAGTGTATGTTGCTCAACCTCCGGTTTTACCGACTTTGAGAAACCACATCATGTCTTCAAACTCAAAAAGGCATTGTATGGTCTTAAGCAAGCACCAAAAGCTTGGTACGACCGACTTAAGACTTTCCTTATTGATAACAAATATACTATGGGATTAGTAGATAATACTCTTTTTACCAAGAAAAAGGAATCACATATTATCATTGTTCAAATATCCGTTGATGACATTATATTCGGATCAACTTGTCAAGAATTATGTGATGATTTCTCTAAAATCATGCACGACGAGTTTGAAATGAGTATGATGGGTGAGTTAAATTTCTTTCTAGGACTTCAAATAAAACAACTAGAAGATGGCATATTCTTTAACCAATCTAAATATATAAAAGACATGCTTAGGAAATTTGGTCTTGAAGATTCCAAACCAACTAAGACACCCATGTCCTCGGACACTAAACTAACCAAGGATGAGGAAGGTGAATCCGTAGATAACACTAAATATAGAGGAATGATTGGTAGCCTACTCTATCTTACGGCTAGTAGACCCGACATTATGTTTAGTGTTTGTCTATGTGCTCGCTTTCAAGAAAACCCAAAGGCATCACACTTAGAAGCCTTAAAAGGATTTTTAGATACATTAAGGGAACAACGTGTTTAGGATTATGGTATCCCAAAGGAACGGGTGTAGAAACCATAGTGTATGCCGACTCGGATCATGCCGGTGACTATGTCGATAGAAAAAGTACAAGTGGTATTTGCACTTTTGTTGGACATTGTCTCACCTCATGGTTTGCAAAGAAGCAAACGGCCTTGGCCATCTCAACTCTTGAAGCCGATGCGTCTCAGGAAAAGCATGTCAACAAGCTCTTTGGATGAAGCAAGCTCTCGTAGATTACGGAATTCATCTCAACGACATTGTGATACTTTGCGACAACAAAGGAGCCATCGATCTCAGCAAGAATCCCGTTCAACATGCTCGTACAAAGCATATTGAAATCCGCCATCACTTTCTTGGCGACAATGTTCAAAAAGGAAACATTTCAATCGAGAAAGTATCCTCCGAAGACAACATTGCCGACATCTTAACTAAGCCTCTTAAACGAGAACCTTTTAATCTTCTTAGACTTGGTTTAGGGTTAATGGAACCAAACATGTAGGATAAACATAGCCCAAAACATTAGAATAGTCAAAACTAAACAAATTTGTCTTGTACATCAGTAGCCACGGCACCAAGCGACAACAAAGACGGAACCAAATTTTGGTGCCGTCTGGTCCGTGGTGTCTACAGAAGCAAAACCGCTATATACAAATCATCCTCTTCCTCAAAACCCACTTTACCAAAACGTGTAAAACTTAAACCAAGCTCATTATTGTCATCTTCCCACTCACTAATCACTGAAGATAACATCATTGTAAGTATCCTAACTACATTTCATCTCTTAATTCGGAGTCTAGGATTCTTATTTATGCACAAAACTATCACAAATCATTACATGGGGTTTTATGTATGCTTTTATACCAAATATGAATTCAATTGGCAAATTGCATAACTAGTCATTAAAATTAGGTACTACATTATCATATTGCATAAACAAATCATGCTTCCCACTAATTGATAGATAATGAATATAAGGCCCTATTCAAACAACCAAACACCCCATGTCAAAAGTTTTGAAAAGCTTCTCACTTGTAGGAAAACAATTTTTTTTTTTGCTAATACAAATAGAAACGTTAAATTTTCATCACTTGCATGCTCTTGAATACTAAAGGTATTGCATAACTAATATGCATTCCGGGTATATTCAAATGAAGCCACATTGAATTAGGAGCATTTGGGTTATCTCATGGTATTTGCCAAACACCCCACTAAAACCATTTTGTGCATAAAATGAGTCGAGATAACCGCAACTCCAAATTGTTTTCATATAGGCACACACTAGAACCAAAAACGTTAAAACTTATTCTCATTTTTAACATATTAACTCTTGTCCTTAGGAATAACCATGGTAGCCGCAAGATTCTATGATCACAAAGACACCCTTAACTACATTCCCAAACACCACAAAACCAAAGGACTTACCAAGGAACAAGTAGAAATATTTAGGGGTCTAGAATCAAGGTATTTCCATGAGGGTAGAACCATTCACTCATCCTTCCTTAAAAATACCAATCTCCGTGAAGAACTAGCCGCCATTCAATTCGATTGTCTTCTTGACATCGATGAACCAATTTGTCCTAGGTTTGTGTTAGAATTCTATGCTAGTGTGACCGGCTTTAGTGATGAAGACGATGATGAATTTTGTCTTAGGTTTAGAATTAATCAAAACGACTACACCATCACCTTAGCCAACTTTGCTCAAGTGCTAGGAATTCCCAACCAAGGAACTTGTCTCTACTCGGATAAATGGTCACTCACCGCTCTTGATGCTATCAATGACCGCTCTCTTCCCTACCAAACCCGTTTGGCCGATAAGGATGTCATCCGTGAACACCTTTTTAACCCAAAGGGTGATACAACCCGAGTTACCCGAAAGGAAAAGGAGGTAAACCGAGATCCATATGGAATGGAGCTAAATGAACTTAAGCCGAATTTAAGAAATGGGAGGAGCTACTTAGAGCCAACGTCATTAGCACCATAGGAAATAGGGATCACATTAACGCTTGCCTTTGTCATATGCTCTACAACTTGTCCACCCGTCAACCATTCAATTTAGCTTACTACATAGCTAGGAGAATGATTGATATTCCAACTCAAGGATCGGTTGCTCTTCCATACGGGATGCTCCTCACCCGTCTCTATAGAAACTTTGCACCAATTCCACCAACACCAAAAGGGATGCACCTTCACTATGAGCTCGTCCCTCACATATTTGTACCTTTGAGTGATGCACGAGTTGCTAAGACAAAAGGCAAGAGAGCAAAACCTCCAACTCCATCATCATCATCATCAAATAGCTCCGAAAATGGTCTTCCAAGCTCTCGTCTTCCGCCTCATGAGTATTATGCGTCTCTTCCCGAAATAGAGAATGAATCGGCGGAGTTCAAGCAAACTAAGGGAATGTTCAAGTGCCTTGGTAGGATGATGAACAAGATTTACAAGAAGTTGGACAAATAAGGGTACTTTTAAGGAGTGTTTGGAACAATGCATTATCATTAATGTTTGATACAATTTAGTTGCTTTTATTATGTAGGATGATAATATAACTTAAACAATGGTGAATGCTAACAATTTCATGCAGGGGGATAGCACAAGTATGCTATCAAATTTTACCCATTTTCACTATAATGTGAAAATCAAAAAGCCTTGCTCAAAATACATGCTCCACTATGTTTATATATGTGTTATTTACTTTTCCTAACTAGAAATGTTTAGTATAACATGTTTTGAGAAAATTTCGGGTTTCGGAAAAGTCCCGACACCTAAAACGAACTCTGTCCATTTTGCACTTCCACGGATCGACGGCACCATAAATTTGGTACCGTCCGTTATGTAAATTGGTACCGCCGTGCATGCAGTGGACCAGCGGCACCCTTTTAGGGTTCGGCCGTGTATGATTTTGGTGCCGTGGATCCTTTAGGTAACTTTCTGAATTTCGACTATTTCGTGATTCCAAATTACCATCCAATCTCATAAGTCAATCATAACTTGCTTATACTCTTATTAGAACTAGTATAATTCACTTAGGTATATAAGAAATCCATTTCCCACCAAAATTCAAAAATTTGAAAAATCCACCCAAGGAGCCCTTTTGCATAAAGGAAGGAACCAAATTTTTGGTACCTTCAAATCCGTGGGTGATCTGAATATTAGGAAATTCCACTCATTAGAACACATTTATTGCAAATCTTTTCTTCTTCACTCCATCTCTCTTGAATGGCTTGACTTGGGTGATATGACTAGCATTCAACCCACTTCCAAATCATTAGGAACCTCATCTCTTCAATGGTTTAACATCAAATCAAACACATTTCTCCATAATTTTCACTTCTATAAATTGAGAGGTTTTACCATGATCATCCTCACACCTTCTTCATTCTTACTATCATCTAGCAAAGAAAAACCAAAGTCAAAATGACAAAATCATCTCCAAAACCTTGCAAGAAGACCGCTAGAATTAGTGTGAGGCCTTGTTGCTTCGTTAATCTTAGCTCCTCATCCGAGTCTTCTCCACTCACAATCTCATCTCCCATCCGAGATGATACAAACCTTACCTTAGCCACACCTACTCAATCACACATTGTGATCACCACTCCACCACCAACAAAAACACCAACTTCACCTCCACGGGCACCCATCCAAACATCCAAAACACCTTCACCACCTTCACCAAGGTCTCCAACTCTCATTCCCATGGAGTTGTTTTTCACTCCACCAACCTCCCCGAATCCTTTCTTGGAGGACTTGGATGACTTGCCTCCTAGGCCAAATCATCCACCACCATTGCCATCCTTTAGCTCAATTGAGCGGATGGCTCATAAGTCACCTCGGTCATCCATTTACCCAAACGCCCCATTAGGGCCTAAACCTCTTCTCTTCCACCCCATTCACAAAGACATTCATGGTCCTTTGTATGGGGATCATTCACTCCCCACATCAATGTCCCCTCATCTTGAGGACATTGAGGAGTGTATGTGGGATGCCAATCCCACTAGAGAGGAGATTCAAACGGAACTCCACAACCTCCACCAATTCAAAGGCATGGTGGACTCTCACTTAAGTGAGACAATGCAAATGCAAAGTGCTTTGCTTGCTTCCATCATGACCACCCCAAACATTTCCACCAACACCAACACATCTACCATTCCACCACCACAACCTCCCCAAACATACTACCCCTAGGCATGGTTGCTCAACTTGTGAGCAAACGGCCCAAACCGTTGATAGGACCCGGGTTATGGTCCTTGACTTTCAAGAAGAAATGAGGTTCATCCTCAATCATATCCTGAGCCTCAGCGCTCTTTCTCATCCACCATCAAATTAGGATGGTCATAGTTTAGCATTTCTAGTTTTCTCTTCTTAGGATTATTTTCTTTTCTTTTCTTCTTGTACTAAAACACATCATTGTGTTCCCATTTTATGATCTTTATTCATGAAAATTTTAACTAATGAATGTTGTTTTATTATAGTATTGGTGCTTTACATAGTGTTTGGAAATGCTTGTGAATGATCATTATTACTAACATTTTTTTGTAGCTTTTACTTTCACAATCCATGTATCTTCCCATTAAGCACCCAATTTAGGGGGAGCTTTGATCAAGGGGAGATAATGGCTCGGGCTCATTACATTCCGCATCGCCTCTACTTTTTGTTGAGACAAAAGGGGAGAAAATATAGAACTTGATTACATTTTGACTTTTCTTAAAAGTCAACTGCATACTTTGACTTTCTGAAAAAGTCAACATCATACATCAACTAGTGAACACTTTGACTTTCATAAATAGTCAAACATCATACACTTGCATTATCATTCTTTTTTCAAGTTCTAAAACTAATATTTTTATAACTCTTGCACAAACTTTGTATCTTTTATAAAATAAAATTTATATTTTGTCCTCAACAAAAAGGGGGAGATTGTTAATACAAATATCGTCATTAAACGTTATTTATATTTTTGATCTTTACCTAAGTTTTGTTAACGACAAAAGTAAATTTAATTTGTATAAAAGCTTAAAGCTTGTCAAGTTTAATAGATATTAAAACAAGCTTTTTCAAACAATATATTCATCATTCAAGCATTTACATTTATGATTAGTAACATCTTGATATGACTCTAATCATTATGTATGATAGTAGTTTTAGAATGTGTTAGGTTCTTAAAACCAAACACTACTTAAGTACTTGCATATTTCTAAAAATAGGAATACAACATATGACATCATGTGATGCATCATGGAAATCATTGGAAGATTTCCTTAGATATTTTGTGTGGATTTGTACTCTTCATATCTTGCACAATCTCACTTAGATAGAGTTGACTTTAGCAAAGATTTGATATCTTGACTGTCGGACCGGCGGTACCAAATTGGTACACGGCGGAACCCTTTTAAGGGTTCCGCGGTCCGTGGGCGCTCTGTCCATTTGGCTATAAATAGCAATGCCAAGCCAAGTAGTTTTTCATCCCTTTCTAACATACTCTCATACATATCTTCTCTCTAACCTTTCTAACTTAGTTTCATATCATATTAGTGATCTCTTTTGTAGCAAAGAAGATCAAGTCACATTCAAGCTTCAAGCGAGAAGTTGGAAGTCTTGTTTGTTTAGTGTTGTATGATCTTGTGTTGATTCATACTTCATTGTTGTATTAAACCATCATAATCTTGTGAGTGTGAGTGGTTAGTATTTTAGTCCTCAAAATACGTTGTGTGTGGGAGTGGTTGTACCCTTGGAAAGAACTTGACATCTAGCTTAGTGTCGGAAATAGTGTAAGCGAAGTGTAAAGGTTTTCTCCGCCGGTGAAAGGAGCTTGTTGACTAGTGAAGTTAAACTCTCGAGTGTGAGACTCGAGGAGTGGAGTAGGGCAAGGAAAAAGAGTCCTTGTAGACCAAACCACTATAAACAACTTGTTGTGGTTTGATCATTTCTTTCCTTATTTACTCCTTACATATTGCTTGCATATTTCATTAACATATCTAAGATCAATATCAATTGATCTCTACAATAAGTTTCAAAACAAAGTTTTAATTGGTAAACTATTCAACCCCCCTTCTAGTTTTCTACAGATTGTACACCTTTGGCATCTTTCACTAATGCCTTTGACATGATCTTTTTGCACCTTTCACTAATGCCTTTGACTTGACCCTTTTGGCATCCTTCACTAATGCTTTTGACACGGACGTTCGACATCTTTCACTAATGCCTCCGTCTTGACCCTCTTGGCATCCTTCACTAATGTCATAGACAAAACACTTCTAGAGAGGAAGAAAGAACTATCAACAAGAGAAATTCAGTAGTTTTGATGATGACGAAGCATGGCAACTCATGGACTTGAGCTTGCTCGACTTCAAGAGGTGGTAATCTCGCCTTTAAGAGGAACCTAGAGAATCACAGAAAAACAAACACAAACTACATAGAAGGATCCTTTGTATCTGAGCTTAGAGAGTTTAAAATACTAGGAGAAAGTATGTGTAGAAGTGGCAACTTATAATGAAGAAATGGCTCACTATTTATAAACAAAAACATGCTACTGTTCCACGGATCCCACGGATCCCTTGTTGGAGGGATCCTTCTAGTGTATTCTGAGGGATCTGTGAGACGCTCCTCGTTACCCATGGGTTGTGGGTCATGGGTCATGGGTCATGGGTTATGGGTCATGGGTCCTAGACTTTGGACCATGGGTATCCAAGTAGATACAATGTATCTAGAAGATGAAATGCATCTAGTCAATGGGTTATGGATTAGCTCCATGGGTCATGGATAATACCCATTAAAACTTATGCATGATGTCATACAATGGGTCATGGGTTATGCTCCATGGGTATGGGTCATGGACTTTGAGTTTTACCCAACTACATTCAATGTATTAAGTCAATGGGTTAAATACTAAAACTTCTACCCATTCTATTACCCATTATAATACATACTAAGTATGTATATATCTACCCAATATGTAAACACTAGTTGTTGTACATATGCATTACTAAATCATGAAAGCACTATTACTTGTTTAGTGTTTTATATGAAAATGTAAGTGTGTTAGTAAACTATTGGCTCAAGCCATTTACGTATTTTATTTGTTTCGTTAAAATGATTTTACGTTTGTTATCGACAAAACATTAGAAGATCATAAAATATAAATAAACATTTTTACGGCTTATTTGTATTAACATATTGTATATAAAGGCACACATGATCATCCCAAAACTCAACCTAGCCGTCGATTTAGTGTTGGTGCTCTTATGTCATCACATGAGGAAAATCCTGATAAACTTCAGTGATGGAATTTTCAGCCATTATGTATGGTTCATTTTGGATTTATGTTTTATCTCAGGCCGGTCTAATGGGGCCAAATGAATGAATTTAGCTTTAATGTGATGGGTCAATTGAGTAATCGTGTTTAAATATTGTTAAAATTTTTAATTTTGGTCAAAAAATGTTTTTTTCTGAGCCTAGCAGGGCCTCCAAGCTTGATTTGACATGTTACATGAGCCTCCAAGTACGACCATATTGCGACCTTTACTTCCTATGTTTGTTTAACTAATCACTTTCATCTTCTAATCTCTATTTGGTTTGTACTTAATTATTGTTGAAGGCATTTCTGCATGTAATGGCCAGAATTCTAACTTAGATGCGAGTGGAACCCCTTTTTAATATCCTAGACAAGCAAATCAAGATGGTACATATGATGTTGATGATGATGACGACCCATATTCAAAAATTAGGTGATTAAGTTTGATGTAAGTTTTATTTGGTAATATTAGTGCGCTAAAATGCTAATCTTTTAAAGTTTTAATTTTGATCAGGTGAATGGAATTTGGAACCCTTGATATTACTCCAGTGGTCAAGCCTATCCGAGAGCTAGGTGTGGTTGTCCAAACAACCACTGATGTTGATATACTATATGATGGATATCGTTGGCGTAAGTATGGCCAGAACGTTGTGCATGGCAATCCTAATCCTATGCACGTATTTATTTAATATTCAAATAAAGATCGATAAAAGCAGTTGTTTAATTCACTAGGGGTTGTTGGAACATATCTTTTTTCTTAATGCTAATTGAACTCTTGAAGTGGCAATAATCAGTTTTTGATGTTGGATATAAGTTTCATACCGGAAGGCAATAAAATCGATTATCTGAGGGTAATATTAAATTACTTATCACCCCTTCATTTAGCCGAATATGTGAGACTTTTACTCTCATTTTATAAATATTTATCTATTAAGTCTCATTATTTTGGGGTCAAAATGTGCTTTGTGGTTATTTATCTATTAATTTCTTAAATATTGATATTGTTCAATATTGTATCACTTTCAAAATGCACTATGGAACACCCCATAAAAATTGAGTCTTGGGCAAATCAATTATCCATTTACATGAACCAGGTGGTATAAAACCTTTTGAGAACCATAAGAACTTATTCAACTTATCGACCCATTATGGAGTTATTACAAGAGTGCACAAGTGTTGGTTGCACTGTAAGAAAACAAGTAGAGAGAGCATCCCATGATCCTAAACCTGTCATAACCGCATATTGGTTTCAGGTTAAATTACAGGTAAGTATTTTTAGTACATTAAACACTTTGTTAACTTAGTGAATTTTGGTGTTTGCAATCCGCCACTTCCTATAATTGCATATATATGTTGATGTCAAAGGAAAAAATGTCTCACCAGTGCAGGTATATAATTGTAGTTTTGGTCCTCACTAGCGTTGTTCTTGTAGCTGTTGTGTTGCTATGTATATTTGTTCTTGAATTCGTAAATGGTTTTGTGTTCTAATAGAGATGTATTTATTTACTTGAACTAATACAGGAAGAAAACTCTTCCTCGCCCATTCATTGCGTCCAATGCAACTTAGTACAAGGGAAATTTTGTGGACATTGTTTGTAGATCCTCATACAACGTATACACACCAATTTGTAAGTTACATACTTATACGGAAAATGCAAGAACTAAAAACAAGAGTACCTCGAATTTTTGTGTGTGAAATGGTCTTTGTAAATATACTTGATTATTCTTACTTGTGGGAATAAGTGCAAATTTTGAGCAATTTGTGAAGATCTTTGTCTAGAACTAAACCCAAAGACCTTGAGCTAACATCAATTTATGTGGGGCATTTTTTGGGGATTATTTAATTCAAACTGTTTTTAATGCTTACTTATACATTAAAATATAAATAGTTTACCCAAAAACTCAAAACCGTGACAACATAGATGGAGTGATCCCAATTACATGCTCAAGGTACAATATAAATAAGATGAAGCTTCTTATAGATACTCCATGGTGAACATGGTACTGTGATAAAATGGTATACAAAATTGATCTTTTATACCATGGTTCATAATTTAATGACAACCAACATATTAACAAACCGATTGTAATGGTAAATATACGCGGATGTGATAATAGGTTGGAGGATATGTGGTGTTCAAGGCATACTGTGCCATTATGTAACCATCATTTCTTCAAAGAGAACTTCCTCTGAATAGTTTCAGTATTTTAGCAATGAATAACATGCTTGATTTTATAAATTAAACTATTGAACAACTTTATATGCTAATATATTAGAAATGAATGAGTAAATTTATATTGTTCACGTCGGGTCATGCGGTGGTCGAAGCAGCACATCGTAAGCGTGTCAAGTACGAGGCTAAATGTGCGAAAATCGGATATAGGTTTCTCGCCTTCTCATTCTCTTCTTTTGGAGAGCTCGAGAAGGATGCGGTAACCCTACTAAAGTGCATCCGAAGTTTCTCGTTAACTCAGGAGATTGGCGTATGTGTTCTTTGAGCATATTTTTAGTATGATTAGCTTTGCTATAACTAGAGGAGTGGGGGCCTAATTAGTTTCTCGGCTCCCCACTAATTTCTTGTAAATCATATAATTTTCTAATGAAGTGATGTTTTTTAAAAATAATAATAATAATTATAATAATATCTCGCTTATGGAAGCTATACTTAAACTTAATGACCCCCAATGTGAGCTCCTTCTTCTTCATAATTGTGCCGGGGTTGCGAAATTATCTTATGCTTTGAGGACATGTTCCCCTTTGTACGTGAGAGAGGCCCAAGTCCAGTTTGATCAGAGGCTACGCGCTTCCTTGGAGAAGATTATTATAGCATCTGAACCAGGGTTTGGTGAATGGCAGTGGCGGCTTGCCACCCTCCCAATCAGGATGGGTAGGCTTGGCATCCCTGCTGCGAGTGACATTATCCATTATGCTTTCCTCGCCTCTCGTTTGCAAACAAGTGTCTTGCAGGACCAGATTTTGGTAAAAACGGGCATTAATTATCATGGTCCTTCATTTCAACATGCCCTTGATACTTTTAACAATGCTTGTAACATAGACATGCTCTTTGTCACCTTTGACGCTCCTGCCCCCCATATGATGAAAACCTTGGAAAAGTGTTATTTTGGTGTCATTGAGAAAGATCTTGTTTCCAAGTATTCGTTAAGTCCAAAGCAAGTGGCTATTCTCAGTTGTACCCGTGCCCCACATGCATAAGATTTCTGATTCACCGTACCTATTGATGGGTTAGGCCAGACGATGAACCATCGCCAATTCCGTTCGGTTTTGTGTTATAGGCTTACCATACCTATGTTTTCTGAAGGCAGTATTTGTCCGAGCTGCAATAGGCATCGTATGGACCAATGGGGAGACCATGCAGTTCACTGTTCCAGCGAAGTAGGTGTGAAATTCAGAGATAACCTGGTGCGTGATATTCTCGTCGACATATGTTCCAAGGTAGGGATTATGGTGAAAAAGGAGGCTCCAGTGGGGTTCCTTTCGAGGGATGGGAAAGAGCTATGACCTGCAGACTTGCTATTATTCAATTGGATCCAAGGTAAAGACGCATGTTTGGATGTAACTGGGATCTCTCCATTTGCGAGTATTGATGCAACTTTGTGGGCTCCGGGGGTAGCTCTACATAATGCCGTGGAGAAGAAGAAAAAGAAATATATGTCCAAATGCGAGGAAAACGGTTACAAGTTCATTCCATTTGCTTTTTCCACTTTTGGGGAGCTTGACGCGGAAGCCTTAGATACACTTTCACGCATCAAGACTGTTGCTGTCAGCCTCTCGAATAATGTTAAAGTGGTGCTTTTATTTTTCATAGACTAAGTTTTTGTATTCAGAAAGGAGTGGGAGCCCAACTAGTGTCTCGGCTTCTCACCAATTTCTTGTAAAATTCATTTGGTTTTCTAATAAAGTGATGTTTTTATAATAATAATAATAATAACAATAATAACAGCATCAACAACGATGACAATGATAATGTAATTAATTTTTAAACTCACAATATATAATATATAACACGCAAACTTTTTGTTAAAACCTCGTGCGTGCACGGGTATTATAACTAGTAATTGCATATAAATTTTTTTTAAAGCTAAAAATATGCATATATATCTAACTTAAACTTATAATTGCATATACATCATTTCTAAATCTTAATTGAATATATATCATTTCTAAATCTTTAATATGTCACACACACACACACACACATATATATATATATATATATATATATATATATATATATATATATATATATATATATAGGTTTGGGTTATTATGAAAAGTTTCTTAGAATGAAAAGAATGAGAAGGCATGTGGAGGTGACATGTGTCACCTTTGCCACATCATCATGCCACGTCACCATACCCCACCCCCCACCCACCCCCCACCCACATCACCTTTGCCACATCCCGCCAAAAAATTTCCCGCCAAATTTTTTTACTGCATCACAGTTATAAAGTTACTGCATCACAAATTATAATTTTAGTGCATTAAGGTTATAAATTACCGCATTACTGTTATAAAGTTCTCTGCATCACAGGTTATAAAGTTCTTGCATCACAATCATGATTTCAGTGCATTAATGTTATAACATTGATTTTAGTGCATCATAGTTGATGCATTTAACTATTAACTATGATGCAGTAACTTATAATAAAGATGCACCAAAACTTATTAGTGCATTAAGGTTATAAGTTACTGCGTCACAATTATGATTTTAGTGCATTAAGGTTATAAATGACTGCATCACAGTTATAAAGTTATTGCATTACAATCATGATGTTAGTGCATTTAAGGTTATAACCTTGATTTTAGTGCATCATAGTTGATGCGCTGAACTATTAACTTATAATAAAGATGCACCAAAACTTATTAGTGCATTAAGGTTATAAGTTACTGCATCACGGTTATAAATTTACTGCATCATAATCATGATTTTAGTGCATTAAGGTTATAAATTATTCCATCACAATTATAATTGTGATGTAGTATTTTTATAACTGTGATGCAGTAATAAATTTTGGCGGGAAATTTTTGGCGGGAATTTTTTTTTTTTTGCCAAAAAATTTTTTTGGGGAATTTTTTGGGTGGGTGGGGGTGACACATGTCACATGACATGGCATGGTGATGTGGCAAAGGTGACACATGTCACCTCCACATGCCTTCTCATTCTTTTCATTATAAGAAACTTTTCATTTTAACCCTACCCTATATATATATATCATCAGATAGTCCTGAATATTAAGTGTTAATTTTCCCCGATAATGCTCGTATTTTATATCATTTATATGGATTTACGCTTGTTTTCCTCTACATTTCACTTTCAGGTAAATTACGAGCATTGGAGCTAAAGAGACGCGGATTTGGAGAGTTTATTGAAGATATATGATAGTATGCTCATTTTGAAGATGTTACGGCGTAACTCCCCTCTCACATTACACCGTAACAGAAGCGTGGCTAAGAAAACCAACTCAACTGAAGATTACAGCGTAACTCCATCAAAAGATTACGACATAACTAACTAGGTCAAATGAGGTTCCGCGCCGCTGCAAGTTACGCCGTAACTATTGTCTCAACTACGGCGTAACAAGGATTTATTGAGGATACGGCGTAACTCCTTCCAGATGTTACGCCGTAACCAACATTTTTAGTGCAAATTACAAAGATAATGGTGTTACGGCGTAACTCTTAACTTAAGTTACGCCGTAACCAGATCTGGCCTATAAATACCACTCGATTTCCAGCATTTCTAATCATCCCATTTCACACACAACATCTGTGAACGTAAGTAGAAGGTTGAAGGCAGATCTTAGGGAGCATAAGGAGCCATCTCCAAGGGAGAAATCACTCCCCTACGATAAGCATTATCATTTTATCTTTTCTTTACTTTTAATTCATGTATTTCATAATGTTAAACATTGAATCGATTGTTTTAGTTAATATGAGCGGCTAAGCACCTCTGGTGCTAGCCTAGTTATGATTCCTTAATTGCTTTGTTTATGTTTCCATTGCTTCCGTATAATTATTTCTAGTGTATGCTTGCATAGTTTGTTGGAAGCTGCCCTTGTTTCGGTAGTTTTGAATGGCGGTAGTGGCTAGTTACTTAGGAGATATGACCAACTGAACCTAAGTAGGTAGACTGAGTGGGAAGGGTAAGATATGACCAACTGACGACCCTTTTTCGCTTGTGCGATTTGACCAACTGATCACCTACCGTTTGGATGGACTTAAGAAATCAGGGATGAGTGTTTAAGATGCTAGCGCCCGGGCACTCATTGTTACAAATCTTGCCTGTAGCGGTACTTAATGACTTGGCTTAGGGGACTAAGAACAACTCGACTTTCGACGTGTCACCTGACATCTCCAATAGAACCCTTTGTTGATAGGTTAGGACGAACTGATCAAATCTTTGTCCTAGCGACTTTCATCCCACTTGAAGTAATTGGAAGTAATTAAACATGAACTTAGCTTGATAGGATGAATAACTAGGTTAGCACACTCCCCCTATTGATCACAACCCTTGCCTCTATTTGCTTCCGTTATTTTCTTGTCTTAGTAGTTAATTAATTATTTCAACCTTAAAATCTATTAAAATCTGTGACACCTAGACCTAGTTTAAATCCGCAAACATAGCTCTTGGGACGACCTCGATTTTACCGAATACTACACTACACACGACCGGGTACACTGCCTATTAGTGCATTAGGGTAGACCATAGGTATAACGAGAACTTATAAATATTAAAACCTGGTCAATAAAACCTGCATCAATATATATATATATATATATATATATATATATATATATATATATATATATATATATATATATATATATATATATATATACATATATATATATAGGATCTAGATCAAATAAGATCAAACTTAAAGTTGTTAAAATGAGATCCAACTAAAATTTGACAAGCGACACTCTCCTTACGACAAAAATAAATTTTTTATTAACTACAACTAAAATTGTTAAAGTTTCGATATATTTCTTTTTAAAATTTACGAAACCTAGGTGATACACTTTGATTAGAAGTGTAATGTGTATCAGATTTTGGAATATTTATTATTGTAATGTGTATCAGGTGTATCACTAATCCAAACTCATGTATCATTTGGTTATTAATTGCTAAAATGTTAATTTGTGTTAAAATATTATTTTTATGTGTATTCTTGATAAAATTTTTATTTATAAATGTTTTAGTGGTTTTTTAGACTTGATCTTATTTTTACAACTTTAAGGTTGATCTCACGTTAACTCTCCCATATATATATATATATATATATATATATATATATATATATATATATATATTGAATATAATTTTAAACTCTAAATTGTGGTAATTAAAATTTTAAAAATACCAACAACAACATTTATTTCAAAGGTGCGATGTCCCGATATTTAAAATGAACCAGACAAAAAAAAAAACAATATACTTAGACAATATTTAACCTCACAAAAAAGTCACTTTATAATATGATTGTTATATATGTTTAATAAATAAAGTATGTTTTCAACAAAATGATATATTAGGCTATGCGCAGTGGAGGTTAAAACCTTCGGTTGGTTGCCTCGGTTAGGTCGGTCCTCCCTTTGTGGAGGTGTCGGTCTTCGTCGGTTGGGGAAAGAGGAAGCACAAACTCGGTTGGCTTGACAACCGAGTATAAACAAAGCTTAAACCTTTTTTTTTTTTCAAAACTTTACCACTTTTACAACATTATAAATACCAACCTCAAACACATTTTTAAACACACAATTTCAAACACAATTCAAACAACTTCTCTTCAAATCTTCAATAATCATCATGTCACAAAGAAAAACTCCCAGCTCAAAAACCCGACGATCCCGACTTCCCCAAAATTCCCCGAACTTGAATTTCTCACCGGATCCACCGTTTCAATTAACCGGTTTAACACCACCACAAAATCAGGATGTTCGTTTTCAAGCAGCCGGTTTTAATTATCAAACACGACTACCACAACCCAACCTTAATCAAAACCCATTTTACGTCAATCGTCCATATTTCCCACCGGGTCGTCCGACTATCAATCAAAACCAAGCACCAAGCGGTTCGTCATATCATCCTAACATGGATTTCTCACAATCTTCCCAACATAATCAATCGTTTTCACCGCTTCATGCTGTTAATCTTGATATGGATTATGAGCATTTTATGGAATTCCCTCCTGCTCAATGCTTCACGTCTCAACAATACCCGACTCAAGATGCTTCGGTGGGACAAGGTCCATACCCGACTCAAGATGCTTCGATGGGACAAGGTTCGGGGCACGGTTCATACCACGGTTCTATTCGTGTTGAAGACGATGTCGAAGAGACGTCACCCGTCAAATCAAAGAAGGTTACAAAACGGGCTACAAAGGGGAAGGGCAAGGGAAAGAATGTTGCAACCGCACCCGTCGTACCATGGACAAAAACGGAAGAAGTCGCGCTTTGTAGAGCTTGGGTACATGTCGAGAAAATTGAAAATAGGGAACTCTATCAACCGGAGTGGGTTTTGGGATGAGGTGATAGCGTACTTTGAAAGTGAAACTGGTTCAACAAGAACCTACGACTCCATAACGACCAAATGGAAGGGTAGGATTCGTTCCAGGGTTGGTTTCTTTTGTGCAATTATGGATAATATCAAAGATAATCACGAGGCGGTGAGAATGGCGAAGAAGACTATGAAAAGGCTTGTAACGAATACCGTGTGCTTCACAAGCATGAGTTTACATTGAAGGAGTGTTGGAAAGTTTTGAGAGGGCATTCTGCTTGGAAAGCTGTTGAGATGCCTACTTTCACCAAGACTAGTCGCAAGAAATCCAGGGACTTCTAAAACCACCTCGGGGTCAACAAAAGGTCCTTTTCATCCCCCAAGAGGTGGATGATTCTGAAGAAGAAGAGACTCGAGAATCACGACCAAAAGGTCGTGGCGCGTAAGAAGAAATCACACGAGGCACCCGCTTCATTTCTTACTAATATGGCCGAGAACTTTTTCAAGATCAAAAAGTCAAATAAGGAAAAAACCAAGAATATGGAAGCGGAATACATAAAGTTGAGCGGCAAGAGATGGAGCTTGCAGAGGCAAGGCGAAGAAGAGTTAAAAAGGGAGAAACTTGAGCTCCAACGCAGCACTTGCAATGGCGGCCAATCAACCCGGACGCAAGATTTAATTTTCTACAACACACCTCTCGACTCAAATATGCCCGCACGACAACTACAAGAACTTGAACAACTTAAGGCCTCAATCAAAGAACGTTACACCTTAGATTATTAAGTTGCAGTTTTTAATAAGTATTGTAACGTCTACGTTTTATTACTTTAAGTTTTTAATTATTGTTGTAATGTTAAGTATTTTTATTAATGAATTTTAATTTTGTTTTTAAAAATATTTGAATAAAAAAAAATCTCAGTCACCATGTGGCAACTAGGTCGTCAGTCATTTTAGAGAGTGATGTGGGCTAGGTAAGCCTCTGTGCATAGCCTTACTATCAACAAGTTTATAAATAATGAAAAAATATTTTTTGTATTATTATAGTTGTCGGGCTTGTAAATTTATACTAAATAGTTATCTGGATATATATGACATATATGATGCTTATAAAAGATATATATTAGAAGTTTAACTTGGATATATGTGTAATTTTAAGATTTTGTAAAGATGTATATGCAATTACAAGTTTAAATTGAATATTGTATAATTTTGAGCATTTGAAAAAATATATATGTGGTGAAAAAAAATAGCCCACCATAATAAGACACTAAAGGTGCCTCTCCCCACTACTATAGGCCTATAGTTTTGTATCAACATGATTACTTTAATTATCAACCAAACACATTTAGCAAAGGTTACTACTAAATACACCAAACTAATTTAACATTGAAAATTGTGTACTTCGTTTTGCTCGTAATTTGCAAAAGAGTAATAATTAAGTAAGACTAGTCTGTTAAATATTTTTCATGACTTTTAGCATTTAATGAATATCACCATTAGAGAATCCATAATGCAAAAAAAAAAAAAAAATAGTTAATGAATTTTTGCATTTAATGTATATCACATTTAATGAATAAGACTTTGATGAAAAATTTGAAGTTTATTAAGTCTTTCTAAAAGGTTTTTTAAATAGTTTTTTAATGCAATACAAAAAAAGTTTTTCAAAAGTCATTTTGAAATAGCAAAAAATTATTGTTAGTTTATTTATTAGAGATTCTTAGAGCTTGTGATGTGGTGTTTGTCACCATTCGCTAATTTTGCCACCACGCCAAACAACACTGTTGTCCTTTGCGACTAGCAAGCTTGTCGTCTGCACGATGAGCTCAATTCTCTTCAAATACGTATGATTATTTATTTATTTATTTATTTTTTGATTTATAATGGTTGTGTGTGTGTGAATAAGTGTGCATGTGAGACCCAAATAAAGTTGTTTTTAGTTGTGATAAAGGAGTTGTAGAAAATGTTGTATTATGGTGATGTAGCACCCCGTAGAGCCCAAATGTCACACCTCAAGCTCTTAGAGAACACAGTATCAACCTCGACATTTGCATGCCAAAAGCTTTTGAGGCATTTGAATGGCTCACGCCAAATGATTTTTTTTTTTTTGTGAGTGAGTGGGTATATTTAATAAGGTATTTTGTGAAACCCAATAACATGTTAATAGTGTGTTATTGAAAATGTATTATTAAAAACTAAAGTGACATACTAATAACGTATTACTGGTGTCTCCCTCACATTCTTCTCTTTCCCAAAAGCAATGCGCCAATACCAACAATGAAAGCACCGACTGACTTGTACCATTTTAAAAATTAAAGTACCCAGTGTACGATTTATAAATTATATGTATGAGTGAAATGATGGACCTGACTACTCACCATCTGCAATTTAATGCGTTTACTCGTTTTCTTTTTTTCGAATCATATCATTCTTATAGTCTTTGGGGTCTTTGTTTAAGTTTTTCTTTTTTAGCCTTTTATGAATTTGTGAGGTTCTTAAATTATACAGTCAAAGTTGCATGAATGTTTTGTGTAATCTTATTAGCTTGAGATTATGAGCTTACAACAATGGATGAGATTTTATGGCTTATTTTATATGGGTTACTAATTTGAAGATGACAAAAATACTTTTATGCCTTGAAATATCATTTTACATGTTGATATACGCTTTGGTCATTTAAAGTTATCAACTATAATGAGCTAACTCACATAGTAGACATAGACTTAAAATTTTGTTATTGATAAGTCATACATTACTTACAGTTGCCAAGCTGAAAAAATGAACTTAGATAGACAAAGAAAGTTGTATAAAAATACCTTTTTTTTGAAATTGCAGTTAGTGACTTACCAAAAATATATGGTAAAAATACATTTTTTTCCCCCTAAATGCAAAGCTTATGCCAAAAATAGCAAAGGCAAAAATACACCATATGTACTCGAGTGTGAGATGAAGCAAGCATTGAATGTGGTAGATTAAAGAGAGTAAATAATGAGAGAGATAAAATCTTGTTAAATTGAGGATAAGATTCTGTCAAGTAGTATACAACTTGATTGATCAATTTGTATAGTTACGAGCCGTTGGATCAAATGTTAGATCAAATCAAAGTTAGCTTATGGCTCGTGACACAATATCTTAAAGTTGGCTACTCACCAATAGCTGCAAGTTTAGTTTAATGTGTTGTTCTTTTTTTTGTTGGTTTTGGGCTTCTAGATCCAACTCGATAACCTAATAGACACAACACGTCCAACCCGCAACCCGATACCATATAGGGTCGGGTTGTGGGTTAGTTTTTAATTCTGAAAGCCTCGATAGGCGTGACCGTATAAGAGCACTAAACCGACCCGATAGCCTGATTGACACCTTGGAGCATCAAGTTTTATCAGCCGAAGTTATAAAGCCTTAGGTGTAAGAACACAATTAAAACCTCACATTATATTTTTAGTTGGCAGTCATCATCAATGTTTATCATTTTAAATATTTCAAAAGCAACTTGAATGTGCAAAGTTAAGACTGTAACGTACACGCCACAAGTATCATTGGTTTTGAACATGATGCCCAATAGTCAATTCTCTAAATCCATGTAAGACATTTGCTATAAACGATCAATAAATCTTCCGGGTATGGCTACTACAATTTCTATTCATGCCCGAAGCTCAGAGTGTGGCTACTACAATTTCTACTCTTGCCCGAAGCTCAGACCTCTGTAAGGTACCCACAAACAAAACGAAAAATATGAGTTAGTAACGTGACAATTTTGCCTCTTGCTAGTATTTTACCTACAAGCATTTTACCCGTGCGGTAAGGTACCCAAAAACAAAAAATGTGAGTTAGTAACGTAACAATTTTGCATCTTGCTAGTATTTTACCTACAAGCATTTTACCCGTGCGGTACAACGTGACCGGCTTTTTGAAAACAAAGTTAAATACAATTTAACAAAATCAATAAAGAACCATATAAGTCTTTTAAACACAAGAAAAAAATATATCATAAACATTTACCAATTACCAATACATGATGTCTGTTTAGTAAACACGAGAAATAAAATGTCTGACACTTAACTATAACACTTCAACATAAAGCCGCCCTTTATAACTCTTTATTTATACGCTACACAATCTACTACTTGGGCAGTTGCGCAATCTATCTTGTAAACTTTGTTGGCAATGTAGAAAGAAGACTAACATGAATGGTTGGACCAACACTTGTTGCTACTGTAGCTCTTTTAGTTTTTATACGTTTTCGTTCGTTTTTATATATTTCTCTTATGTTTTTAAACGTTATCATCCGTTTTTATATGTTCCCATACGTTTTTATCCATTATCACCCATTTTTATATGTTTTCGTCAGTATTTTTTATGTTTTGATATGTTTTATCCATTTTTATTTGTATTTATCCGTTTTATACGTTTTCTTATGTGTTTATCCGTTTTATATGTTTTCGTCTATTTTCATTACATTTTTTTTCTTCTGTTTTAATACGTTTTCGTCCGTTTTTATATGTTTTTTTTTTCCGTTTTCATAAGTTTTTATTCGTTTTCATATGTTTTTGATCGTTTTCATCCGTTTCTATATGTTTTCTTACCTTTTTATCCATTTTTATCCGTTTTTATATGTTTCCGTCAGTTTTTTTTGCATTTTGATATGTTTTATCCGTTTTTATATATTTTCATCCATTTTATACTTAAAAAATGGACGAAAACAAATAAAATTGAATGAAAATGGTAAAAAAAAAAAACGTAAGAAAATGCATAAAAACGTATAGAAATGAATGAAAAAGGTCAAAAACATACGAAAATGGATAAAAATGAATGAAAACGGTCAAAAATTGGACGAAAACATATAAACGGGTAAACACATAAGAAAACGTATAAAAATGGATGAAATCGTATAAAAACGGATGAAATCGTATAAAATCGGATGAAAACATAAGAAAAATGTATAAAAACGGACGAAAACAGAAGAAAAAAAAACGTATAAAAACGGATGAAAAGGTTTCAAAACAGACGAAAACGGATAAAAAAACGAAGCTAAAGTCGATAACTTTAAATTATAAACGGACGTTACAATAAAGGATAAACGTTGCGACAACTGTTAACCAACAGGGGCTAAAGTGTAAATTATAACGGAATAAAATTAACACCCGTTAACAAAAGGACCATTCATGTTATTCTTTTGCCTCGAGAGGGACCATTCATGCAACTTTTAAGTTTGAGGGACGATAGGTGAAACTTTTGACAAACCACAGGGACCATTTATGTAATTTACTCAATAAAAAACATACAATAACAAATATATAGATATACGGAGTACTACAAATCTGAAGTATATGTAGCACTATATCCCCAAACCAACATACAACAATTCGACACCATGCAATGGACTTGACATGCATAATGTAAGTAAGATAATCTGTTTAGAAACAGAATCAAGTTAAACAATTATAGTTATCAACATTTACGAAAGCAACTACTAAAAAAAAAGGTATTTATCAACTGATCTTGGCTAGATTGTGTTATATATGTGAGACTTCGTGTGATTAGAGATGTTGACTGCACAAAATGTGTTTAGTTGTCACCAAATGCTCATTAGGAGGTTTATGCATATAAATGTTGATGTGGTGCATAACCAAACCCCTATATATAGTATTAGGAATTTAGGACCAGATAATACCCGAATCGAACCTAACTAAAGCAACCTTTTCTAGATCAACCAGGTTAATGGTTTAGCCTAATTAATGAACACCTCTTTATCATGTTACATAAGCAGTATACGTATTCAGAATTAAAGATTAGCCATTTCAATTAAAATCCCACTTATGAAAATTAGAAATTCTATGCATGTTAAGTAGTATACATATTAATGCATTTCGTGCTTGGATAAGCTAATGATATCATCTCATAGGAGCATTCAATGGGTTACTTAAAACTACTACCTTTGAAATAGATCAAAACTACTCAAGGTTTATAACAAAACTTTGAATTTTCTTTTAAGGTCAACACTTATAGACCGTAATTCAAATGGGAGTATGTTTGTTTTTGCCGGTGTGCTCCTTTCGCATGGGAACAAAGGCTCTATTCACAAGATGTATAGGACTATAGGCTCCAAGAAGGTATGTGCTTATTCACATTGTGACATAAGTTTAGTAAGTTTGATAACCAAATAGAGGTGGCAATTTCACCCATTTTTATATGAAAAGGTCACCCACGAAGATCTTGAATGAACGAAAAAGGATTATTAAAAGAGAGATTGCAAAAGTTTCTGCGCATGCCGTGAATGGAGTATAGGATAGCCAGAATGTGTGAAAAAATATTTGATTAAAAAAAGGGAAGGTTCCTAATCATAAAAAATGCATTTACAAATTTCTAACTTCACTAATATTTAATAAGAATCGGGCTTTTGTGCTTAACTTTGTTTAGTAAGCTTAAGGGATTTTGGTTTAATAATCTTCATATATTTCTTATTGGGGAAAAATTAAGTTTTAAGTTTACGCTAATACATTTTGGCACTTTTGTTAGCTAAAGAGTTAACAATGTTACAATAAAATGTTGGAGTTAACAATGTTACAATAAAATGTTGGAATTTTATACTCATAACAATTTATATATAAAACAAATAACATCATCAAAGCATGCAGCGGAAGACAATAGGAATAATATATGTAAATAATTAACCAAACAATAAAGTGCGTACCTTTTAGCAATTCAAGAATCAAACGATGATTGAACAGGAATCAAAAACCCAAAACCCTAATTAAGGGTTTATACAAATCGACCCAACCAATAAATCAACCACCAAGATTCACAAGCTCAAGTGTGCTTGTCCTTCGTTCTTGTCACACGCTTAATAGCGATTTGATGTGGAAAAGCTAGTTTCTTGAATCACAAATAAAACCAAATACTTAATCTTGATGTAAGCAAATCGAAACCCTTGGGGTTTGGGATGTTCGACCGGCCACACAAGAAAGAGAGGAGAAGAAGAGAAATTAGGTTATCAAAGTGATCCAAGGTTAGTCAATAATGAATACATTGATTTGTATTTATAGTTAACATATCTTGGAGTACAAGTTTGAGTGGGTTTGGGTTTGGGAACACCCCAACCGATCGGCCAAAGCCCCAAAGGGGATTCTAGTACTTTCCCGACTTGTAATTTCATCTCTAGTCCTTCTAGTTAATATTTAACGACCGTTAACCAAACCTCGTTAATTATTTAACTAGCGTTATGTTTTATTTCGTGACTAATAATTAATAATAATAACGTTTTATTTATATTAATTATATACATCAATTCTCATACGTAATGTGTGCAATCCCGAAGTCTCGAGATCGAATCCGGACATACTATTATTTAAATATCCATAAAACCTTTCAGCTCCCACTTGGATATTACTAAATATAGTAATGACATTGGTTAGTCTAGCTTTCACATGTAGCCAACGGATCGAATCGAGTATGGTCTCCTGGAAAAAACCATTTAATGATTCATCATTTTTACTTAGACTTTTGTTACTAATACTACATAAACTATGAATATGGATCAAGTCATTTCATAAGTTAATATTCTGTTTCTCGTTGTATTCGATTGAACAAGATTACCAAATCATCTGAACGTATTCCAGATAGATCTTGGGTATGGCCATACAAACATCTTGTCAACCCTACGGGGGGCCCAAATATAGTATTATGCTTTGAAACAAATTCAAAGGAACAAATTCTCTTGACTACAAACATAACTCATGAACTTTGCAACACTTCTGAAAATAGCCCTTATAACTACGATTCTAGGATAGTTAGACTATCTTACACAAATACTACATTCATATCAGTTATCCGTATCTCAAGTGCGAGGATAAACACTTCATGATATACTTAATGACAAAATCCAAAAGTATCATCATGTAAAGTTGGGATGAGTCCTATATTCAATTCATTGAATATCATGTGAATCTGGTATGTCCCACGCATCAACATACTTTAAAAGTATATTCTACCAAAACTCAGATTTGTCTTAATTCAATGACATTCCCAATTCATTGATCCGACAACGGACTATTTAGAATAACATAAGTTATTCACGGATTAAACATGCAAATATAGGATATAATATTAAGAAAATGAAAAATAAACATAAACAACTATTTTATTTCATTAAAGTAATATTTGTTCATAACATCCTTTATCAAATACTAATCACAGATCAGCATGAAACTACTAGCTAAGCGAAGTCCTATCCCATCAGATGGTCGCAGGTAAGTTTTCTTTTGGCAAAGGCTTCAGTAAGGGATCGCTAGATTATCATCTGTATGAACTTTGGTAGATTGATTTCACCTATGTCGACTTGTTCTCAACATAGTGATATCGACGAGGAAAATGTCCCGCCTTCATGACTCAGGTGCTCATTGGCAAATGGTATTGCAGCAGAGTTGTCACAATACACATTTAAAGGTAATTCGATTGAGGGCATTACTCCGAAATGAATTTCCTAATCCAACAACTTCCATCGCGCTTAAGCAGCTATGTACTCGCCGTAATAGACATCGCAATAGCGTTGTTTGCTTCTTGCTCTTCCAGTCAACCGCTCCTCCATTAATGACAAAGACATAACCAGTTTGAGACTTCGTATCATCTTTATCAGTTTGGAAAGACGCATCGCAAAACCTGTAACATCAAGTTCTCGCATCCGATTTCCTCCATACACTAGAAACATTTTTTTAGTAGCCCTTAGATACTTAAGAATGTTCTTAACAAATTTTGATGTTTCACACCGGTTCTGTTGATATCGAGTGATATTTTGTGCAAACGCCACATCGGGCCTTGTACATCTTACGATACATGATAGATCCTACCGGCGAAGCATAAGGAACTTTCTTCATGTAAGCCACCTCTTCAGTGTTGACGCAAGATATGGATTTATTACTTAAGCCATGTTCTACTTGCATCGGCAAATATCCCTTCTTGGAATTTTGCATACTAAATCTCTTGATATTTTATCAATGTAAGCACTTTGGCTTAGTCCAATTAACCGCCTTGATCTATCACGGTAGATCTTGATTCCCGAATAAATGCTTCCCTCTAAGTCCTTCATAGAAAAGCACTCTTCAAGATAAGACTTTACATCTTGCATACTTGGAATGTCTTTTCCCATGATCAATATGTCATCGACATATAAGACAAGGAAAATAACATTACTCCCACTAGCTTTGTGATACACACATGGCTCATCAAGATTTTGAGTGAAACCAAATTTTTGATTTCTTCATCAAACTTCTTGTTCCATTGCCTTGATGCTTGCTTCAATCCATAAATGGATCTTTGAAGTTTGCATACACGCTCCAGGATACTTTGATTCACAAACCCTTCAGTCGCCATATAGATGTCCTCATCTAGGCGTAGTTTAAGAAGTTTTGACATCCATTCACTATATCTCATAGTCATAGTACGCAGCTATGGCTATAAGAATCCTAATAGCTCTAATGTGCGCAGCGGGAGAAAATGTCTCCTCGTAGTCTACCCCATAGGTTTGAGTATAACCTTGAGCTACAAGACGAGCTTTATAGGTGTGTGCATTGCCATCCATGTCAATCTTTATCTTAAAGAGCCACTTACTTCCAACTACCTTAGCATTTGGAGGTAAGTCAACCTCTATCTAGACTTCGTTATCTTTCATGGATTGCATTTCCCCATTCATTGCAACTCGCCATTTCTCCTTTTCAGGACTAATCATGGCAGCTTTATAGTTAGCAGGTTCACCAAGATCCCCTAACATATATTCCTCAGCTTCTATGTTGAGACATAGACGCTCAGGTGCACGCGTAGTTCTTGAAGATCTACGAATGGGAACTGATTCGTTTATTTTAAAGCAAAGGGCAGTTTTAAAATTTGTATTCCCGATTAAGAATCAATCACTACTTGAGTAATAATCAACCTTCCGGATGTCGTATTCCTAGGCGAGAGATGAATTGAATTTTATGTTTTTGTTTGTTCGTTTTAAACGATGCTTGATTATCGTATTGGTTTTAGTTTGGTTTTGTAGGCTAATTTAAAACTTTTAATACTAGTTAATAAAGAAACTATTTTAAGAGAGATAAAAATTAAACTAATAGCAAATAATACCGACTAACAATATATGATAAAAAGCTATGCTTGTCAAGTGTGGTGAAAAGTTCATTAAGTTTGGATTTTTCCTTAAAAGCACTTATGTAATTAATACCCGTCGAAACAAGTTATTTCCTCACAACATTGGCTTATATTGAAAACAATTATTTTTCGAGGTAAAAATTAGTAGACTTTAAATAATTAATTATACCAACGGCTTTTGCCCGTTAAAATGACCAACTACTCAAATCATCAATTATCCGAAAATTATCAATTAACAACCTTTAATTATCCGTTTAAAAAGTAGATTTTTCTCACAACGTTGGTTTATATTGAAAATCCTACTTTTTATCTAGATAAAATCTACTTGGTTAAATAGTTAAAATCCTTAACGGCTTTTGCCCGTTAAAGTTTCTAAAAATCAAACCAAGTAAACCAAAGGCTACCAATTAATAATCTCTAATATTCCACACTAAATTTCACAATTCACCAATCACTTAACAAGCATAATAAAAATCTACTCACTAATAGTCATAAGTAAACCAACAAAGATAATAATAATAAGCTCAACAAACATCATTTTTCCACAAGCTAAAAGAGAAAGTAAGGAAAATAGAACCCGATCTACAATACGAGACGAATAAAACCACCCGATTTTATAAACTTATCAAACCCTAAAGTTTACTTCTTTATAAGCTTTAATAAGACCAAATATTTAATAAAGTTTGTGACTTTATTAACTAAATAGCTTATTAAGACTAAAAAGCTTTAAACTTTAGTTAATAAGAAAGCTTATAAAACCCTTAAGCTCCTCGCCTTAGGATGAAAATGATGAGAAACTAAGCAAGATCACAACTTTATCAAAAGTTAGAGAATAAGCAATATTATGGATCAAATAAGCTATGGAAAAGCTTATTGATCTAAAAAAGCACTAAACTTTCAACAAAATAAGTAAAGAAAAAGCTTAAAGATTAGATCAAATATCCACCCAAAACTAAGAGGTTCAAATCCGAAGATCAAAAACGTGAGTTGGGTATATTTAAGGACTAAATCTAAATAAATAAGCTAGAGATAAGTTAAAAAAAAAGATTAATACTTTTTTTTTTATTTTTTTTATTTTATTTTTTTTTATAAAAGAAGTTGAAAAAGAAAATAAATCTAAGTAAATAAAAGAGTTTTTGAAAAGAAACTAAAAAAATAAAAAGTGCTTATTGAATAAGCTATATGAAAAGCTTACCCAAAAAGCTAGTCTTTTATATCTAAAAATAAGCTATAAGGAAGAGCTTATTCAAGATAAAAAGATATGTAAAAAGCTTAAAATGAAAAAGCTATAAGAAAGCTTATCACTAAAAAGCTAATCTAATAAACCACAAAAAGCTAATAAGCTATTATGGCTTATTTAGATAAGAAAAAGAAAAGAAAAGAAAGAAAGAGATGAAAAAGAAATAAGCACTTAAGTAAACTCCATAAACATCATTATCATTAATAAGCAAAAAGATTTGAGTACAATAAGTTCTTAAAAATAAGCTAAAAGCTTAAGCAATAAGCTAAAGAAAATAAGCTACTAAAACTACTACTAAATAAAAATGAAGTGTGTGTAATATTAATGTGTGAATGATTATGCTCATTGGATCCGGTGCATTGTATTTATATCCAAAGCTTCATTCTCGACCCTTCCTTGAATTCTCATTATACATGGCCATAGAAGAGCAAATGGCTGGAACAAAAGGTGACGGAAAATGGATGGCTGTAGCAGCTTCATGCCACACGCCTCATTGATTCTTTTTTCCATTGGGCCACGTGCAAGCCATCAATACAAGAATGAATTGAAAATTTGCAATGTTATTTGGACTAGCTGTTATGGACTGGATCTTGGACTGGATCATTGTTGACTAAATGTTGAGCATGTAAAAATAAATATTGTCACAAGTGGGATTGGAACCCTTGACCTCTTGTTTAGAAAGTATGCACCCAACCACTAGACCGAGAGCCTTTTTGTGTTAACTCTTTTGCATTTAATCTTTTTTTAATGCTCTTTTAATTGATCCAAATTTTAGCCATTATCTTTAATCTTCGTTCGAGCTTCGTTTGATCCTTCAACTTCTCTTCCTTTGCCTCGATGCTACACATAAAATAACCATTTGACTCGATTTTTCGTGATCTTTCCAATGGTGTGCTCGGATAATTTTTGCGACTTCGTTCGAACTTCGAAAAACATGAAAATATCGTCGAAACTCATCCGAAAATCACCGTTTTTGCTTTGTTTTCAAACCCTTGTACCTGCAAGACATAATAACACATATACAACATATTTGCAATATAATTTGACATATTTAATGGATATTAGTCCGATTTAGCATCTTTTTAGCTATAAAATGATGTGTGTTTTAGCACTCATCAAAACACCCCACACTAAAACCATTGCTGGTCCCACACGCAATGTTAATTACACACGTAGTAAAAGAAAATCTTTTAAATCCCCTTAACTAATAATCCCTCACATCAAACAAGAACAGAAAGATGTTTATCAAGAGGTACAAAAATCTTTATCTTTGAAAACGCCCCGTTTTAAACCATCTTATTTCATATATAGATATATCATTAAGCACATTCCTTTATGTGTGACGGTTTGTTGAACTTTCATGTCGATCGATAACTCCAACATTTTTCAAACGACACGTTAGGATCACGGAGTAGGAAACACAACACAGCGTGAAGTGACCATACGGATAGAATACATCGTCCCTGATTTTTCACAAGCTCCCAAACTAAGCGTAAAATCGAAATCATTGTTAAATATGATTCTAGATGCTAACACTACCCATGGAAGTTACTTGTGTAATTACCTTTTGCTCCCATTTTCCTATTTTTCCTCTATTTATTTTATTTTTGGTGAGAAATGAATTTCTTCAAGTTTCTCGTTTCGATAATTTTTATTCCGATAAAGATATAAAGCTAAGTCGCTAATTAGTTATCCACCTTCCCTCGAAAACCATTGCACACAAGAATGAGGTCCACATCAAGGTCCTAATTTCACACGATTTAGGGAGAATATCCTTTTTGTGGCGACCGAGACAACTCATCTACGAGTCCAGAGACGAAGCTTTATTTAAGAAATCTCCGGATCCAAAGTTTGGCTTAACACTATTTCAGCACATTTGCATTTTTGCAATTTAGGCCCTTGGTCTTTTAAACTACTAACTCAACGGGATTACCGTTTTATCAGAAGTCTTATTATGACTTTGGGTTTTCCTCAACCTTTTTAGAAGTCCATGACAACGGGGGTACCATCGGACATAGAAAACTTTTATGGCTTTGGATTTTTCAACTTTAATACATTTGGGCTTTATTTCATGTTAATTTTTGTGCCAAACTCCAAACCCTACGGCTTTTATAACAATAGAAAAATAGCAAAGACAACTATCGGAATCAGTTGTCTATTATACCGTAACACTGACAGTACCTTGATGTGTACCCAACTCTCATGGGCAAGGATTCTCTAAAGAAGAATAAAGAACTAACTATCGCCAAAAACTCAACATCTCTAATTATTTATTCACAGATATGGGGTGAAACAATCTTGTGGGAACAAAAAGCCATAAGTACCTTCGATGGGCTCTAAAGAGAACCAACTACTCCACGCTTAGCATCTAAACTCATAAGTAACTCTATCATTTCTCGATCTCCGCAAATTTAAAATCCCAAATAATGAGATCCGCGGATGCTTAGCCGATAATTAAATTATCTATGGTTAAGGGAACAAGCTAGGGCTCAACACGCCCGGTCAAGTCAGAATTCTATTCCTACCCTCACCAGCGGAAAGTCAACAAGGTGTCAAAACGTATATTAATTTAGCAAATGCTTCGTCTAATGAAATCAAGTCATGCATATTTAAAGTCACTCAGGGAAACTTGCAAATTCTTGGCCTTGTGAGCTAGAATTCGCTTTTTATAGCTTCTTGTCTAAGAGACTAGCAAACTTTTCAATCAAAAAGACTAGCAAAAGCTTCAATTTTTTTTTTAAACGGTTAAAAACGGGGTTGCATGGGGACCATACAAAAGCAGGAAAAGTCATATTTCGATAGAAATCCACCCCACACTTAAAACTTAACATTGTCCTCAATGTTTATAAATTACGGGTGTTAACCCCACACTTAGAATTGAAAAAGGCGAATGTTTTAAAAAAATTCTAAGTGTGAAAGGTGAAAAATCATTTTTAATTATGACAAAGGGTTATCCCAAGATATAACATATAAATGATCGGAGACCGAGTATTGGAGGGTTTGAAAACAAGCACGGAGGTCTTCTCGATCATAGGGATTCTTCAAGCAAAACGGGAACCTGCAAACACACATGGAAAGAAACAAAACCCCACACTAATCTACAACACACTTATTAGAAGAAAAATAAAGATAGATAGATAACACGGGTTGCCTCCCGAGAAGCGCTTGTTTATTAACGAGTCACGAGCTTGACTCGCCCCCGAATTAGTTGTCCATGGGGAAAGATGGAGATCTGGGACATCCAAGGTAGGAATGTCCCCTCCATGGTAGTGCTTGATCCGATGCCCGTTTACCTTAAAGTTTGGACCATCGGGTTGGGATAACTCGACGGTCCCATAAGGAAACACTTCGGTAATAGTAAACGGGCCTGACCAGCGGGATTTCAACTTGCCCGAGAAAATCTTCAATCTAGAATTAAAAAGAAGAACACGATCACCGACAAGGAATTCTCGGTTTTTGATTTTTTCATCGTGTATCTTCTTTGTCTTTTCCTTATAGATCAAATAATTCTCGTAGGCTTGATCACGAAGTTCATTTAATTCATTCAATTGAATCTTTCGGTGATCACCCGCGGTCTTGAGATCAAAATTTGACCATTTCAAAGCCCAATAGGCTTTGTGTTCGAGCTCAATGGGGAGATGACAAGCTTTTCCATACACGAGCTTATAAGGTGTACACCCGATGGGGGTCTTAAAAGCGGTACGAAAAGCCCATAAAGCGTCATCTAATTTGTCCGCCCATTTAGCTCGATGCTCACCTACGGTACGTTCAAGAATTCTTTTTAAGCCACGATTGGACACCTCCACTTGACCACTTGTTTGAGGGTGATACGAGGTAGAAAGCTTATGTTTTACACCATATTTTTCCATAACTTTGGAAAATTGATCATTGCAAAAATGTGTACCTCGATCACTGATTATGGCCGAGGGTTCCAAATCGGGAAAATAATTGTTTCAAGAATTTTACCACAACTCGGGCGTCATTCGTGGGTAAAGCTTTGGCTTCCACCCATTTTGACACATAATCGACGGCCACGAGTATATACTTGTTCCCTCGTGAAAACGGGAACGGCCCCATAAAGTCTATGCCCCAAACGTCAAAGATTTCACAAATTTGGATGGAATTTTGAGGCATTTCATCCCTTTGTGATATTTTTCCTTGGCGTTGACATGAGTCACAATTTTTGACCATGTCATGGGCATCACGATAGATCGTGGGCCAAAAGAAGCCAGAATCAAAGACTTTCTTGGCGGTGTAGTTCGAGCCATGATGTCCTCCGGTGGGACCATGGTGACAAGCTTCTAGAATATCCATAGCTTCTTTCCCGTCCACACACCGCCTAATAATTTGATCAGCACAGATTCTAAACAAATAGGGGTCATCCCAGAAATAATGTTTAATATCTTTGAAGAATTTTTTTTTTGTTGGGATGACAACCCTTTAACAAGAACATTACCCGCTAAGTAGTTTGCAATATCGGCAAACCACGGGGTTTCATTTTCATTTTTAAGAGAAATCATATTCAGGGACTCGTGTGGAAAATTATCGTTCATTTCCATATCGAGATCCCCTTTATGAGGATTTTCGAGTCTACTTAAATGATCAGGTTCTCTGCTCCTTTTTTTATCGCGAATCTCGATATTAAATTCTTGGAGGAGGAGAACCCATCGGATCAATCTAGGCTTAGCGTCTTGTTTAGCAAATAGATACTTTAAAGCCGAGTGATCCGTATACACTATTGTCTTAAACAAGACAAGGTAAGGACGAAATTTCTCAAACGCATACACCACCGCTAATAACTCTTTTTCCGTAGTGGTGTAATGTATCTGAGCATTTGATAAAGTCTTACTTGCATAGTGTATAGGCTGAAAATATTTGTTCTTTCGTTGCCCCAAGACTGCTCCAATAGCAAAGTCACTAGCATCACACATTACCTCAAAAGGCAAGTCCCAGTCGGGGGCAACAAGAATGGGAGCTTCAGTTAATTTCATCTTAAGATGTTCAAATGACTCCATACATTCTTTAGAGAACATAAAAGGAGTATCTTTCTCTAGTAGATGGGTCATAGGCCGGGCTATTTTAGAAAAATCTTTTATGAATCTACGATAAAAACCGGCATGACCCAAGAAACTTCTAATTCCTTTGACCGTGGTAGGAGGTGGTAATTTGGAAATAACATCTACCTTAGCACGATCCACCTCGATACCATTCTTAGAAATCTTATGGCCGAGGACGATACCCTCTTTAACCATAAAGTGACATTTCTCCCAATTTAGCACAAGATTGGTGTCTTCGCACCTTTTGAGCATCATGTCTAAATAGGAGAGGCAAGAAGAGAATGAATCCCCAATGACCGAAAAATCATCCATGAAAACTTCCATGGTTTTCTCAATCATGTCATGAAAAATCGCCACCATACACCTTTGAAAAGTACCCGGGGCATTGCAAAGACCGAAGGGCATTCGACGATAAGCAAATGTCCCATAAGGGCAGGTGAAGGTGGTCTTTTCTTGGTCTTGGGGATCAATGGGAATTTGAAAGTATCCAGAAAATCCATCAAGAAAGCAATAGAACTCATTTCCCGCTAATCGTTCTAACATCTGGTCCATAAAAGGAAGAGGAAATGGTCTTTTCGGGTGGCCTCATTCAACTTCCTATAATCAATACAAACTCGCCAACCCGTAACTAGCCTAGTAGGTATCAACTCATTGTTATCATTCTTAATAACCGTCATACCTCCCTTTTTGGGTACGACGTGAACGGGACTAACCCAAGGACTATCCGAGATAGGGTAAATCAATCCGGCATCTAGAAGTTTGATAACTTCTGCTTTAATGACTTCATGAATTTTTGGATTTACCCTTCTTTGATGTTGGACAGCAGGTTTAAAGTCATCTTCCATCAATATTTTATGAGTGCAAAAATTTGGATTAATGCCTCGATGTCGAAATTTTCCAAGCGATTTCTCGCTTATGAGACTTTAAAACCTTGATGAGCTTGTCCTTTTCTTCACTCTCCAAGCCTTTAGCGATAATTACGGGTAACTTAGAAGTACCCTCTAAAAACGCGTACTCGAGGTGAGAAGGTAAGTCCTTGAGTTCTAGCTCAGGAGGTTCTTCAATTGAAGTTTTGGTCTTTTCAGGTTTCAACGTTTTAAGTTCTTTTGGAAGGGGATCTTTGGTAACATCATCATTCAATAATTGTTCAAGAAAAAGAATATCCCCTCAGATCGTAAATACCATTATCAATTTCAGGAGAAATTGAGTCATCGAGAGCAAGAAACGCGTCGGTCTCCTCCAAGAGAAAATCACTATCCCCGAAGGGGGTTAGAGATGGGGAGAGAGAAGCGGCGGTAGGCATCGAAGAGGGAGTGGGATCGCCACTCATGGGGTTAATGGACTTTGTATGCGTTCAACACCTCATGAAAATGCTCCTCGCAAGAAGTGTCAATGACATCGATTCGATTGACGGATTCTTCTCCTTGCGTAAGAGGATATTTAGCGGTTTGAACAATACTTAACACCAGTTTTTCATCCCCGACTCTAATAGTCAGCTCTTCTTCTTCTACATCGATTAGAACACGAGCGTTTTAAGAAAGGTCGCCCCAAGATGAGGGGGACGCGAGGGTCGACATCATAATCAACAATAACAAAGTCGGCGGGGAAGGTAAACCTCCCTACTTGTACGAAGACATCCTCAGCTATACCGAGCGGGTATGCAACCGTTCGGTTAGCTAACTCAATCGTCATACGAGTGGGAGTAAGTTCTGGTAATGATAGCTTTTTCCACACAGAAAGAGGCATTAGATTGATGCTGGCTCCTAGATCGGCTAGGGCCATGCATCTCTCTATCTCACTAAAATCGCAAGGAATGAGGAATCTGCCAGGGTCTCCAAGTTTCTCGGGTAACTTTTGAGGAGGGCTGAGCAATTCTCATTTAGAGGAGTATTCACCAATTCAAGAAGTTTCTCTTTGTTAGTTAAGAGATCTTTTAAAATTTTAGCATATTTTGGCATTTGAGCTAAAGCTTTGGCAAAACTGATATTGATGTGAAGTTTCTTGAACATTTGCAAGAACTTGTGGATTTGAATATCAGATTTGTCTTGAAGCTTATCCTTGTTCAACCTCGATGGATAAGGAATTGGAGGTTGATGAGGATTACGCTCAGGAATCTCATTCGATTTAGGAGTAGGTGGTTGGACAACCGGAGGTGGGACTCGTGCGGTACTTCCTGGACATGAATCGTGCACTTGGTCCATGGTAGTCTCCGGGTCTCGCTCCACCTCCTTAGAAGAAGAAGTAAGAGGAGGAGGAGGTGAAGATGAGGGTCCAGCCAAAGTAATACCACTTCGTGTTGTTATAGCTTTCATTTCTTCCCTTGGATTTGGTATGGTGTTGCTAGGAAGCCCACCTTGATTTCCATGGGAAAGTAATTTAGCCATTTGGCCCATTTGTTCTTGCATTAATTTCATTGTAGCCTCGTGATTTCGATTTAATGCTTCTTGATTTCGGGTTTGAGTTTCTTGTTTCAAGATTAATTGTCTCAACAATTCATCCGTGGAAGATTGAATTGGGGCTTGATTTGCATTTTGAGGTTGAAACTGATTTTGATTAAAACCGGGGCCTTGATTTTGATAAAATCCTTGGTTTTGATTATAATTGTTTCCTTGATTAAAATTCGGCCCACGGTTGTTTTGATTATAACCTTGATTTTGACGATTTTGGTATTGATTTTGGGTATTCTTGTTTTGATTATTTTGATTGTTCTAATTCAATTGATTTTGATTTTGATTGTTCGGTTGATTGAAACCGGTGGTCCAAGGTAATTGTTAGAACGATAGCTTAAGAGATTTCGGTTTCCTTGATTAAAGGTCCCCGAAGTAGCATATACGTCCTCTTGAGTGTAGCCATTGGCGGCTTGACACTCGTAATATGGATGTGGACCACCACAAGTCTCGCAGTTTTGATTTACTGCATGAACGGGATGAGAAGGTTTTTGCATATTAGCAATTTGTTTTCCCATAGCTTCGATTTGTTTGGTAAGAGCAGTTAGGGCGTCATTTTGAGATGAACTACCATTAGCACTCGAAGCTTGGGGTGTGTTCCTTGAAGTACGAACCTTTGCTTTGTTTTCTATGATTGTTAATGCTTCTTGGGTGTTTCTCATCAACAAATTTCCACCCGGTGAATTGAGTGAATCTTGATTACTTTGATTCAACCCATTGTAGAAAGTATCAATTTGATGAAGGGGTGAAAATCCGTGATGAGGACATTTAGCTAGAAGCTCCTTGAAACGATCCCAAGCCTCACTAAATGTCTCCCCGAAGTTTTGATGGAAATTTGTGATGCCATTTCGAAGATTTGTTGTTTTTGAGGGAGGAAAGAAACGATTCACGAAGTTGGAGACTAAGTCCTCCCAAGTTGTGATGGAGCCAGGAGGTTCCTTTTCAAGCCAAGTCCGGGCAGCTCCCTCAAGAGAAAAGGGGAAGAGAATCAATTTTATCACATTATGAGGAACTTGATTAATCTTTAAAGTTTGTGTGATTTTTGTGAATCTTTTGATGTGTGAGTGTGGATCATCATTCTCAAAACCATGGAATGAGATGCTTGTTATTAGATTTAACAAGCCGATTTTAATCTCAAATTGGTTTGCTAGAATGGCGGGCACGACGATAGCATCTCCAACACCTTCGATAGGTGCTTGGAGAAGCTCCTCCATCGGGCGGAGTTCGTGACCCGCATTTTGATGAATGGGACCCGCAGGAGGCGGTTCCTGATTGATGTTTTGATTATTATTAACCATATTAAGTTCTTCAAAATTAAATAAATGTGAAGGATCACAACGATTTCTATTACGAATTAATCTTTCGGGATTTGAAAGAGGAGAATTTAATTCGTTTGAAGAAGATCGAGTGCTCATGCACTAAAAAGAAAGTGATTTGAAAAATATTTTTGGATTTTTTGAAAATATTTTTGAAAAAGGAAAATATTTTTGTGTTTTTGTAAAAGTTTAATTAAAAAATATTTTTGTATTTTTAAAATTTTTAATTTTTTTGGATTTTTTGAAAATTTGCAAAAATTAACTTTTCGGGGAGAAAAGGTTCTTCAAGGCACCAAACTTAAAACAAAACAAAAAAAATCGTAACACCTCTCCCCGGCAGCGGCGCCAAAAACTGATTCTTTATTTTTATAGCAAAGGGCAGTTTTAAAATTTGTATTCCCGATTAAGAATCAATTACTACTTGAGTAATAATCAACCTTCCGGATGTCGTATTCCTAGGCGAAAGATGAATTGAATTTTATGTTTTTGTTTGTTCGTTTTAAACGATGCTTGATTATCGTATTGGTTTTAGTTTGGTTTTGTAGGCTAATTTAAAACTTTTAATACTAGTTAATAAAGAAACTATTTTAAGAGAGATAAAAATTAAACTAATAGCAAATAATACCGACTAACAATATATGATAAAAAGCTATGCTTGTCAAGTGTGGTGAAAAGTTCATTAAGTGTGGATTTTTCCTTAAAAGCACGTATGTAATTAATACCCGTCGAAACAAGTTATTTCCTCACAACATTGGCTTATATTGAAAACAATTATTTTTCGAGGTAAAAATTAGTAGACTTTAAATAATTAATTATACCAACGGCTTTTGCCCGTTAAAATGACCAATTACTCAAATCATCAATTATCCGAAAATTATTAATTAACAACCTTTAATTATCCGTTTAAAAAGTAGATTTTCTCACAACGTTGGTTTATATTGAAAATCCTACTTTTTATCTAGATAAAATCTACTTGGTTAAATAGTTAAAATCCTTAACGGCTTTTGCCCGTTAAAGTTTCTAAAAATCAAACCAAGTAAACCAAAGGCTACCAATTAATAATCTCTAATATTCCACACTAAATTTCACAATTCACCAATCACTTAACAAGCATAATAAAAATCTACTCACTAATAGTCATAAGTAAACCAACAAAGATAATAATAATAAGCTCAACAAACATCATTTTTCCACAAGCTAAAAGAGAAAGTAAGGAAAATAGAACCCGATCTACAATACGAGACGAATAAAACCACCCGATTTTATAAACTTATCAAACCCTAAAGTTTACTTCTTTAAAAGCTTTAATAAGACCAAATATTTAATAAAGTTTGTGACTTTATTAACTAAATAACTTATTAAGACTAAAAAGCTTTAAACTTTAGTTAATAAGAAAGCTTATAAAACCCTTAAGCTCTTCGCCTTAGGATGAAAATGATGAGAAACTAAGCAAGATCACAACTTTATCAAAGGTTAGAGAATAAGCAATATTATGGATCAAATAAGCTATGGAAAAGCTTATTGATCTAAAAAGCACTAAACTTTCAACAAAATAAGTAAAGAAAAAGCTTAAAGATTAGATCAAATATCCACCCAAAACTAAGAGGTTCAAATCCGAAGATTAAACGTGAGTTGGGTATATTTAAGGACTAAATCTAAATAAATAAGCTAGAGATAAGTTAAAAAAAAAAGATTAATTTTTTTTTTTTTTTTTTTTTTTATAAAAGAAGTTGAAAAAGAAAATAAATCTAAGTAAATAAAAGAGTTTTGAAAAGAAACTAAAAATAAAAAGTGCTTATTGAATAAGCTATATGAAAAGCTTACCCAAAAAGCTAGTCTTTTATATCTAAAATAAGCTATAAGGAAGAGCTTATTCAAGATAAAAAGATATGTAAAAAGCTTAAAATGAAAAAGCTATAAGAAAGCTTATCACTAAAAGCTAATCTAATAAACCACAAAAAGCTAATAAGCTATTATGGCTTATTTAGATAAGAAAAAGAAAAGAAAAAAAAAGAAAGAGATGAAAAAGAAATAAGCACTTAAGTAAACTCCATAAACATCATTATCATTAATAAGCAAAAAGATTTGAGTACAATAAGTTCTTAAAAATAAGCTAAAAGCTTAAGCAATAAGCTAAAGAAAATAAGCTACTAAAACTACTACTAAATAAAAATGAAGTGTGTGTAATATTAATGTGTAAATGATTATGCTCATTGGATCCGGTGCATTGTATTTATATCCAAAGCTTCATTCTCGACCCTTCCTTGAATTCTCGTATACATGGCCACGTGTGAAGAGCAAATGGCGGAACAAAGGTGGGCGTGAAAATGGATGGTGGTCATTAGTACCATGCCACGCGCCTCATTGATTCTTTTTCCATTGGGCCACGTGCAAGCCATCAATACAAGAATGAATTGCAAATTTGCAATGTTATTTGGACTAGCTGTTATGGACCGGATCTTGGAATTGGATCATTGTTGGACTAGCTGTTGAGCATGTAAAAAATAAATATTATCACAAGTGGGATTGGAACCCTTGACCTCTTGTTTAGAAAGTATGCACCCAACCACTAGACCAAGAGCCTTTTTGTGTTAACTCTTTTGCATTTAATCCTTTTTAATGCTCTTTTAATTGATCCAAATTTTAGCCATTATCTTTAATCTTCGTTCGAGCTTCGTTTGATCCTTCAACTTCTCTTCCTTTGCCTCGATGCTACACATAAAATAACCATTTGACTCGATTTTTCGTGATCTTTCCAATGGTGTGCTCGGATAATTTTTGCGACTTCGTTCGAACTTCGAAAAACATGAAAATATCGTCGAAACTCATCCGAAAATCACCGTTTTTGCTTTGTTTTCAAACCTTTGTACCTGCAAGACATAATAACACATATACAACATATTTGCAATATAATTTGACATATTTAATGGATATTAGTCCGATTTAGCATCTTTTTAGCTATAAAATGATGTGTGTTTTAGCACTCATCAGGAACCACTTCAATCTCAGGTGGAACGCCCAGACTTTCAGGTTCTACTTGAGGTTGGCTAGTGTTTTCAGGCGTTGTATCTTCTAGATCATCTTCCGGATCATAAACTCTCCCATTTGAATTCATGAGATATGAGATCCTTTTCAAGAAAGTCTCCATAACTAGCAACAATTACTTTGTTTTCAGGTGGAAAGTAAAAGTAGTAACCCATAGTTTCCTTTGGGTATCCTAGAAGATACACTTACAGATCTAGGTTGCACTTATCACAGAGTCACGTTTAACAAACGCCTCACAACCCCTGCACCTTTAAGTAAGACACGTTGGGAGGTTTCCCATACCACACTTCATAAGGAGTCTTATCAACCTTCTTAGTTAGAACCATATTCAATATGCGAACAGCAGTTTCTAAAGCATAATCCCAAAAGGATAAGGGAAGAGTTGTAAGATTAAACATCGATTGCACCATGTCTAGCAATGTACAATTCCTTCTCTCAGATACACCATTTTGTTGTGGAGTATATGGAGATGTGAGTTCTTTGGACAATACCACACTCAGCTAGATAATCTTTAAACTCTTGGCTTAAATATTTACCACCTCTATCGGATCGAAGAGCTTTAATCTTCTTTCCTAGTTGCGGTTCTACTTCACTCTTAAAAACCTTAAATGTTTCAAAGACTTCATGTTTATGTTTAAGTAAATAAACATAACCATAACGACTGAAATCATCAAGAAAGGTTAAGAAGTAGCTAGCACCCTTTCTTGACACATGTCTTAGTGGTCCACATACGTCAAGATGTATCACACCAAGCAGATCAGAAGCCCTTTCTAAACTATTTGTAAAAGGTTTCTTGGTCATCTTCCCATATATGCAAGATTCGCATTTATCAAATGATTCATCATTGATATCTTGCAAAAGCCCATCGTGTTGCACGCTAGCTTTGCATGCGTTTCTTGACTATATGAGCAAGTCTACAATGCCAAAGAAATGAAGAATCCAAATCACCTTTGATTCTTTTATTATTGATGCTAAAGACGTAATTATTTTATCAATCATATTATCATGCAAATCAATTTCAAACACACCATTTACTGGAATAACATTAAAGTAAAAACATCATTTAAAGAAACGAAATTCCATTATCGCGAAATGCATGAACGAAACCAAAATCTTTTAACAAGGAAACGAAACGACACCTAACAATGGAAGGTGCGTGAATGACAATCGTTTAATGACAATACTAAACCGAAGGTAAAACTAAATCAAACGCGTGCCTAGCTTCAACGATCCGTGATGTGCTCCATTACCCACGCAGGTATTGCTGTCCATAGGCAAGTTTCCTTGCTCTCTAAGTCCCCTCAAGTAGTTGTATTACTTATGTGAATACCACATCCAAGATCATATACCCGAATTTATTATATGAGGAAAGCAAATAATTCTATCATCAAAAGAGTACACGAAGCATCGCGGCCACAACGCCAAGATATTTTATACCTCTTATTATGCAACTCATCAAGGTACAATGGACAATTCCTCTTCCAGTGTCCAACCTCGGTGTAGTGATGACAAGCCATATCCTTCTTCGGATTCTCACGCTTCTTGGAAGGGTACTTCTTGGGTTCTTGCTGATAAGTCATAACTTGTTTTCCTTATCGCTTTTACCCTTACCTTTCCCTTTCTTGTTCGCTAGCGTCTTATTAGGCTTAGAAATTCTACCCTTCTGGATGGTCAAAACCGCAGGTGTAGAGGCCTTCTTGGGCAAACCTTTTTCGTAATCAATGAGCATTGCATGTACCTCAGCGATCTGTCTTCCCCGTGCAATTCATATTATAATTGCGCACGAAACCATCAAACTCCTTGTTAAGGGATCTGTTGATAAGGCCAATTTGTATGTCATTGGGTTAAACATAGTTAAGACGCCTAACCGTCCATGTAACTCATCATTTTCGTGCAAATGGCGTGAAACTATGTGTTTCCCTTCTCCTTGCTTGCAACTATGAAGAGCATTTATCAAATCATACAGACTCTACAAATACAGGCTTTTCAAACAACCTTTTCAATTCTTCAAGCATGAGATTAGGGAAGTAGTTCTCAAACTGCTTTTGCAAGCTTGAGTTCATACTCCGAGCATAATGCAGCGACCTCATTATACTTGTCATACTCGATTGCCATGCAGCTGCGTAGCTTTCCGCAGTAGCATCATTGCCGAGTTCGGGAGGACAAGGCGTAGTCAAATAATTGAGTCTTTTGGCAACCCTCAAGACAATTCTTAGTTGCCGATACCAATCATTGAAATTCGCGCTACCAATCAATTTCTCTCGATCAAACATAGATTTGAACGACGAGGCTAGTGCAGAGAGATTCAGAGCCATTTCTACGAAATAAAAGTTCAAAAGTTAGTACTTTCGATAAGTAAACATTCAAGAAAATAAAATACCCTTTGGTCAATATTCATATTAACCATAGAATTTTCCTTGAATTTTGGATCCTCATTATCATAGTTTCACCACATCGGTTGATCTGCTAGTGGTGAAAGTATAGAATAGGTAATCGTTGAAAAACGATAATTGACAAACAAGTTTTCAATTCCAAAAGTTATCGGATTTACAATTTTGCCAAAACAATTAATGCAAAACGTAAGCATGTTTCATCCCATCTCATGCCTTAAGTCTTAGGTCTCACTAACAACTTAATTAAGTTGTCTAATTTAGAAACTGCAAATCATAAAGCTGAGGTCTCACACAACTAAATAATTCACCTTGTTATTGTAATCTAGATCAAGGTCTCACATAAATAAATTACAACTTCAAGTGTTTCATATCATTAGATGGCATAAACTTAAATTTAAAGGGTACAATTTTTGACGTGTAATCAAAACTTATGTATAAAGAAGCATGCATACAACTTTATAACATAATATTTTTCGAAAAAGCTTACATAAGATTTTAATTGCTAAGATTGAATTCTACAAAGTTTTAATCGATGCGTTGAGAAACTTACAACTTTGCATTAAGATGCTTCGTACATAGAATGGTTATACTAGGTAGCTCCAATCGAACTCACAAAGGGCAGAGGACGGAGCTTAAGCATAGCATAACCTTAGACATCCATTCAGTGAGACTGTGCTCACTTCTTGCATAACCCCTTTATAGTTTGTTCTAGTGGGTGAGTCGTTCTAACCATTTAGTACAGTCGCATCAGTCGATTATTTAGTCCATTTAATTTTCTATTCCAAAAAAAACCCTTTTTGCTTACTAACATGTCAAACAATTTATAAACAAAAAGCACTTTAATAAAAATTAAACACACTCAAATAATATAAACATATAACTAAACAATTTAACATATGTAAAAACAATTAGCCACATGCATAATTATTTCAATAAACTCTAATAAACAATTCTAGGCGTAAATTATGCATATATTAACTAGGGCTTTCACCTACAAGGTAGATGAGCCACATACATCGACAAGTCGATTCGTAGCTCCAAAGTTAAAAATATACCAAATAGCACATAACGAATTTTTATTAGTTATAATTGAGGTCTTCCCCAATTTGATAATTATTAAATAAATAAAACATGTGTGTATCACTTAACAATTAATCAATAAACAATACTCCATGGCAAAACATGCATGTTCCACCATGGATTCCGCATAACAATTATCACCCAAGATACGCATATTACATGTCACATAACAATTATTCATTAATAAACCACATAAAATTAGCATGCAATCCTAGGGTTTCTACAAGTTTTACAAAATTAAAACCTAATAAAATAAAATTAGGGTAATCGACCCTTATTAAATAAAATTAGGGTTTCGAATTCAAAACCCTAGAAACCATAAAAAGCATGCAAATAATCATAAAGATTCAATTTTTATGTGTTTCGGTAATTAATTACATCATATTAACGGCTCGTGATGCCACTGTTGGAATTTTATACTCATAACAATTTATATATAAAACAAATAACATCATCAAAGCATGCAGCGGAAGACAATAGGAATAATATATGTAAATAATTAACCAAACAATAAAGTGCGTACCTTTTAGCAATTCAAGAATCAAACGATGATTGAACAGGAATCAAAAACCCAAAACCCTAATTAAGGGTTTATACAAATCGACCCAACCAATAAATCAACCACCAAGATTCACAAGCTCAAGTGTGCTTGTCCTTCGTTCTTGTACACACGTACTAATAGCGATTTGATGTGAAAAGCTAGTTTCTTGAATCACAAATAAAACCAAATACTTAATCTTGATGTAAGCAAATCGAAACCCTTGGGGTTTGGGATGTTCGACCGGCCACACAAGAAAGAGAGGAGAAGAAGAGAAATTAGGTTATCAAAGTGATCCAAGGTTAGTCAATAATGAATACATTGATTTGTATTTATAGTTAACATATCTTGGAGTACAAGTTTGAGTGGGTTTGGGTTTGGGAACACCCCAACCGATCGGCCAAAGCCCCAAAGGGGATTCTAGTACTTTCCCGACTTGTAATTTCATCTCTAGTCCTTCTAGTTAATATTTAACGACCGTTAACCAAACCTCGTTAATTATTTAACTAGCGTTATGTTTTATTTCGTGACTAATAATTAATAATAATAACGTTTTATTTATATTAATTATATACATCAATTCTCATACGTAATGTGTGCAATCCCGAAGTCTCGAGTTCGAATCCGGACATACTATTATTTAAATATCCATAAAACCTTTCATAAAACACTGAGTATGCTAATGTTTAGGTGTTGCTTCTTTTTATAAAGTTGCAAGGAAATCTTGGTAGTGTATTGTTGGTTCTTTTTCTAAATGGTTGGTTAGTCCCATTAATACCCACTGTTAACTGTCATTGTGCTATTCAACAGTGCAAGAAGGTAACGTGGAGCATAAGTTTCAATGCATTGCTTAGCCTACCACATGGGATACTTACATCCAATGACCCTCAATAACTAGAATCCATCTTGCGAGGCAAGTTTGGATTGATCAGCAACCTATCAAAAGGGTTTTTACAGCCATTGGCCCTCAAGAACTTAATTCCGTCTTGCAAGTTCATAGATGCAATCATGAAGAAGGTCAAAGTTGTTATTGTCGTCAGAATTGGAGTCTATTAATGACCATGGTTTCATTATTATGTGATTCATGTAGACAAACATGAAAAGCTATTAATAAGATGACTGCATATGTTAAAATACTACTCAATATATATCTAAATTCTTCAATAACATGTGGGCAGATTCCGGATTTCATTGCAAATACATGTCACAAAAGCTGAATTAATTACTATGTACGAGACTAGCTATTGTGGCACTCCTTGCTATGCTTTCCGTGCTTATTTGAGGGGTAGTTAATGAAAATGTTTTAGCAGAAAGTGAAGATAAGCTACTTTGAGCTTATGCAATTGCTGGTCGGATAGAGGATGTGATCGCGTATAGTCCCCCGGCACCCATACGGGTCAGGCGCGGACCATACATAACCCGCCAGAAGCCACTTAACCATTGCCAAGGGGCGCGCGGCTCGGACACCAAGGAAGGACCAATCCACGGACAAGAGACGCGTCCGAGGAAGGCCATAACCGCGTCCCACATAAAAGGTAGGGAATCTCGCCCAGGTTTAGAGTACCACAGCCCGCAGTCCCCAAAAGGAAGCGGGACAACTCCAGCAGCGCATTTGTCACAACAATGGGACAAGCTCTCGAGTTGACCTACGTCACTCCCCACACATTGTCGCTCTCATGACCCGTGACCTTGAGAACACGACAGAAAGGTCAACCATATAAATAGATGTCTCACCACTATTCAAACGGTAACACATATTCACTCTCTCTCTCTAGAACTAACTTTATCTCTCTAAAAACCATTACATACTCTCACGCCGGAGGTTATTGCGGAACCCCATTCCATGATGAGACTAACGGTGTTTGCTTTCTTAGCAGCTTTAAAGCGAGAATCATACTTAATACAAGGTCTATTTCCCGGGAAGTTAGCATACACTAATCTTCATCAGGGGAGCGTCTAGAATTGTATTAACAAGTTGAAGCCATCCAGTGGGACCCGATGACATAGCTGCGTTTCAAAAATTCTAATGAGTAACTTGGCAGAAAACCCTTCCCCGTCTCCTGAGCCGTCCATGGTCAGAAACACGGGCGGGAAGGAAAAAGTGCAAGACGCAGGACAATATCGCCCTAATGCTGCAACAGATGCGTCAATAAGGGAATTCTGCGAAAGGCACTACCATCAGATTTTGCCCTAAATGGCGGAGAAGGTCCATCAAGAAAAACTAGACCGGGTCAAAACCCGTGCGGATTTTGATGATGAGACTAGAGCGAGAGATCTCGAGAACACCGAGGAATACCGGTCACGAAAAAGCTGGCATCTAAAGAAGTCCGCGGGCGGTCTTAGTGCCAGGTCGGACCCTTCGAATATTCCAAGTCGCAGAGTGTCTTCTCGAGGCTCAACAGTCGAGACGATGGGTGTTCTAGAGAAAGGAGCCGTTGGAAGCCAAGAGGCGCTGACGGATATATTCGAGGCGGAAAAGGCGTCCGCCGTGACCACGAGACTTGGTGACCAAAACCAAGCGTGTTCTCCGGACTCAGTCAAAGGTTTCTTCATGCAACGTAAAGAAGCGGGAAGAAAAACGGGGCGGCGGTGAAAGGGATTGGTCGATAGGCGCCAGAAGCCGGAGCTTGACTGGCGTGCTTCTCACTCAAAGTGGCGGAGAAACATATCACTCATACCGCAGCAGAACCAGAGAAGTGTCTCCTCTAGAAAGCGAAGAAAGCACGGGAGGACATTGGAAGTCCACCCCAAGGAGCAAGGGAGGAAGGGGATCCGATGAACTCTATTCCCCGTATGACGTGGCTGTCTGAGACCCTTCACCCGCCCGAATACGGATTTTGAATTCCCAAAGAGAACAAGAATGCCAGCTCACATCAGAACATACGATGGGACAGGAGATCCGGAGGATCATCGAAAAATTTTCCAACCGCGGCCAAAGTGGAAAGATGGGCCATGCCCACATGGTGCCACATGTTCAACTCCACGCTAATTAGACACGCTCGCGTCTGGTTTGATGAGCTGCGGCGGAGAGCATTGACAACTTTGAAGAGCTAAGGTCAAGTTTCCTCTCGTACTTCCTTGTGAAGAAGTATCGAAGGCCTGTTGAGTTACACCACATTAAACAGCGGGAAGGTGAGTCCCGCGAAGCGTTTGTGGAGCGCTTCAGGCGGAGAGCATGCATGTGAAAGGAGCCCCAGAATGCATGAGAGTATCAGGCTTCATGCATGGAATAACAAACCCATAACTAATAAGACGGCTCAATGACAACATTCCCCAGACGCGGGATGAGATGTGGAAGGTAGTGAAAGCATTTCTCAGAGGCGAGAGTTGGCGCGGCCAACGGACAAGAAAAACACCCCGATGGAAGAACCATGATGGAGGACAGAAAAACATCCAGATCTTCGAAAGAAGGGGGAGTTCAAGACCGGCTGAGGCGAGAAAGGAAGAGGGGGACAGGTTCACCCCTCACAAAGACGCCGAAAGAAATCCACGGCCATGGATACGGTCAAATTCACGCCCCTCGCCAATGTCAGCGGTCGAGTCTAGGAATAAGGACAAGTCTTGTGATTTCCACGAGAAAAGGGGGCATGCACGGACGAATGCTACGATTGAAAAGCAGATAAAGAAGGTTAGATGCGGACGACTACATTCTCGGTCAAGGAAATCAAGAATGGGGTCCAGAAGAATGGTGGTCCCAAAGGTGGAAAAAAGGACACCGCGGCCAAGGACAAAGCTCACGCCATATACATGGTCCAAATTTGGCAACGGACGGTCAAACCCAAGCTGGGTGCGGATGCAGTCATGAACATGGAAATATCTTTCCCCCCATATCCGGGGACGATTGGGATGACCACCCGCTGGTTATCAAGGCAGATGTAGAAGGGGCACAATTCACAGGATGTACGTGGATAACGGAAGCGGAAAGTTCCACCGACACTTTGCTTCAACAAGCTAAGTCCAGACATCCGCAAAAGACTGATCCCCGCCGCGTCACCATTATTGGGTTTCAGTGGAGAGCTTTCATGGCCATTAGGGCAGATTTTCTTGGAGGTGACATTGGGAGACGAGGAAAAGTCAGCTAGCACTTGGATGAACTTCATGGTGGTAC
>OU343217.1:300018714-300103732 GCA_910596185.1 Chrysanthemum makinoi | reverse complement strand
AACGCTTGAAAAAGGCTCAACTATTCCTCGCTTCGTTAGAAGGAAGCACGCTAGCTACGTGTGATTTGGCAGTAGAGATTCTAGGTGCATGAGTACTAAGTGTTATCGGGCTAATCTCTTAATGATGGTTGGCGAAGTTGTTCATACTTTCCTAACATTTCTCTTAACTTGAGGATAGTGTGAATCGATCTTGATTTTCGCATCCTAACATTTTAAAATGCATAACTTCTTTAGTGTGTGCAAGATAATGATCAAGTTCATTTGATGCTTCATCACGAGTCTTTTGAGTAAATCAAATATGACACCATATCTCCTTTTAACTTTTAAAGTTCTTGTTCATATTTTGAGATTTGACACTTAAAAGACACGTTTTGATCATCAAATTGCTCAATTTTATGATCGTAAGATTTTGCACCGAATCGGAAGATTTTGTGTTGAAAAGCATGTTGTTGATCGTGAATATCTTTTTGACACCAATTAAGACGACGAATTGCATTTGAAAGTTCGCTTGACAATCGCTTGTTTTCAACTTTAGGACTCGACCAAGCACATTATCGCTGTTCTCAACATTTATCACGATTCAACAAGACGCTAGAGGTATGATCAAATGCATATGACAAAGAATTCTCTAGCACAACATTATGGACATCAGCACAAATGACATCTTCCAAGAGTTGATCAACATCTTTTCTCAAATGTTTTTTACGCTTAGTATTAGAAATAGATTTTGCTTTTCTAAAACGACCTTCATCACTCCAAGTTCCTTATGAAAATCCCTTTCCCAGGCTAATGCACAATTTTTCAAATTTTAAACGTTAGGTAAAAGATTTTTCTGAAAAATGTCTCTTTGTTCTCGCCAGAGAGGTATTGAAAAGTGATCAATTTTGATTTCATAACGATATTCTATCTCATGTTGTAAAATTTTGAGGTCAGCCATGAAGATGTCAAAATATCTAAGAATTTTCGATTTTCGTGTTTTGAATTTACTTCACCGATGGAAGGTAAAGGACCATAAATTTGTGCATAATCCGCTTGGGGATTAACATTAGAAGACTCGTGTTTTGATGATAACCCTGGTGTGTTAGAAGAATCTGGTGTGATGAAAAGTGACCGCTTTGAATAGTTAAAAGGTTTGTTGTAAACAACTTTTTCTAATTTTGATCGACTCTCGCCTTCGTGATCTAATTCCTCTTGACGCATGATATTCAACAACATTCATAAATAATTATCAACTTTATATTCTCAGACCGAAACTTCAAGATTTGGTTTGAATGCTTTTGTTGAAAGCTTAGGTTTGTAATCGAAGAAGATTCGTCCATATCCATTTGGATTGGGTTTTAAAGTAAACTTTTCAATGGTCAGGACCGACTCGCCATGTTTGTAAACAACAATTTTAAACTCTTTAAGTTTGTTTTGCAAGCCGATGATTTCTTCAAGATGATCATCTATTCGTTTCGTTGAATGCTTTTTGTATGCAGAGAACTGTTTTTGACAAGTTAACAACTCAGCCTTAGCTTTTGATTTTCCAAGGTGAGAGCGTTAATTTGCTTTTTATGTTCATGTTGCAGGTGTTCTATTTCGCATAACAAAGCATTCTTCTCTGCTGCTAGATCACGATCCTGTCTTTCTAAATATTTTCGCTTTGATAAGATTTGGCAAAGGTCGCTTCAAAACCGCTTTCACGCTTTTCTTGAGTTTTGAAAAGTTGAGTTGCTTTTGTAAACATTCAAAACCTTGGTTAACAAAGGCATTTTTGCATTTCAAGTCCCGATTAATGGCATGACATTTTTCCACTATGGTTTGTTGGTCTTGTATTAAACGAGCAAAACTGATGAGGCAAAAGTTCGTGTTCAACGCGTCTCAACATCAACAGATCCATCGAACTTCAAGTCTTTGATTATCAAGGAAACCGCTTGGTCATCTTGATCGCCAAATATAACTACGGGTCTAGTTGAAAATCGCTCTGAATGAGATGTGGATGGTCTTTTGAACATTCCGAGTCTTGCCGGATTCAGATGTTGGCGAGATAGAGATCGAGATGAATATGGTTTGTTCTGGTACTGAGACAAGCCATCGCTGTCATACACCGGCCCGTGTCACTCATGTAACTCATGCATATTAGCCATCAACATAACAAATGCATTGGCCCCAAGTCCTCCATATCATCATCCGAACCGTGATTTGCCATAAAACTCGTTTTGTCCGTGAGAGATCCACCGCCTTCATCTTTAAGAGCCAAAAGAAGAGCCTCTTTGAAATAAGCACGCCTCTAGTCCTTGGCTTGGGCATGCATTAGCCGTGTCCCTTCTCATTGCAGCTTGTAGCATCAAGACCATTCAACCCATTCCGAAAGTTTCGCTCCACCATCGAGCTCGATTGTTATTCCTACCCACATCATTAAACCCTTGACCACCCCATCCGACGCACCATAACCACACTCAACTTCAACTCGCCCATTGTTCACAAATGCCTTGATTCCTTGTATTAGATGAGGAACTAATACGGTTGTTGGATTTGTTGGTATAACGGCTAAAGGCATTAGCAATCTTAGCAAATCCTTGTTGCGCGTTTCAATCGATCGGATTCCTCATTAGCTTCAACTTGAGCATTGTTATTGTTGTATGGAACCAATTGAGTTTGTTGAGATGGAGGGTGTGAAGGATCATGTGGTGATTGTAGCATTGGTTGAGTTGCCGTTGAGGAGAATAACTGTTTCGAGCATATAAGGCAAGTTGTTGATTTTCCGGATGTGTCGGTGGAGCAATTTGAGCACGGAGAATCCTTTCCTATCAACTTCCTTTTCATGAGGCTTCAAGTAATCGTACAACAATCCGTAGGTAGACTGATGCATGTTTTTCGCTTGACGGAGAAAAATGACATACTTCTCCCATTCTAGACCAAGACTACTTAGGAACTTAGTATTCACTGCAATTCTTGGCATGTGGATGTTGTGTTTATCCAAACCATTGATGATTTCTGAAAATCGGTGATGATAGGACTCGAAAGTCTCTCCGTGTTCAATCATGAAGTGTTCATAAGCCAAGTAAATTTGGATTCCAAATCTTCCTTGATTGAGTACGATCCTTCCATAAGAAGATCTAATATGATCCCACATTTTTTGCAGCCTTTTGAGCATCAACACTACTAAGAATTAGGTTTGGTAATCCTAGGAGGATATATTCCATTGCAAGCTCATCCGCTTCATAGTGTAGAAGTTCTTGAGGATTCAAGTCCAAATGTAAGAGTAATGTTCGAGTTCATCTCTTGGTGGAATGGCATTTGATCTCCTGTACAATGACAAGAGGCATCTCAAATGGACCTTCCAAGATAACCTTCTTTAAGAACTTTCCATGTGGCTTCTTTAGATCACAAAACCTAAAGAACCTTATCACCCATTGATCGTAGTTTCCTCGAGTGAGCATTGGAGGTCTATCAAGTGAACCAAACCTCATGAATTGATTGTTGGTCGCTTAAAGTTTCAAACATCTTTGAAAACCAAGTGGGTTCCCTCATAGTGATCCTTGATGGATGTTGATTGAAGTCATTTGTGTACAGTTGAGCTTGAAGACTTGGTGGTGGTTGAACCATTTGAGGTTGTGGATTTGCCGCAAGTTGTGGAGTATGTTGTTGGTTAAATTGTTGTTGATAAATTGCTTGTTGTTGATTCCATTGTTGATGTTGTGGAGTTAGTTGTTGTTGACGCTGAGGATGAGGATAAGTGTAAAGGAAATAGTTAGAGTATGGTGGTTGTGACATGTTGATAAACTTGTGTTGATAAATATGGATCTTTGTAGTCGAATGAACCTTTGTTGATGAAGTGTCCTTAGGCGTAGACAAGAACCAAGTAGCACTTATGCAAAAACACCAAAGTTACGCCACAATAATGAGTTACGCCAGAGGATTTAGCTTACGCCGTAAGTAGGTAAAATCACTAAAGTTAGGTGTAGACAAAAAGTTAGGCGTAGAAAGTTAGGCGTAGGATTTTCTTATGCGTAAGACTAGGCTTAGGCATAGGAAATATCTTAGGCGATTTCTACGTAAGCTTATGCTTATGCGTAATTTAGGTTTTGCTCAAATGATCTTTTACACTATCACAGGGCAAAAGATATCCAAAGTCGACGTATTTTCAGACTTATCCAAGTAAGAAAACACGGAATAAACCACTAAAATGAAGATCAAACCAAGGAGGCACTTACAGAGGATTAGGGTTTTACTACGCCGTAAGATTATCGTAATTTTGATTTCGCCAAAAAGTGTTTCTAAACCAGTTTTTTTGTGATAAAATAGCTTCAATAACACCAAAAGACACAAAAGTGTGAAACTTGATGAACCAAAACCTCTAAAACAGTATTTAGTAGGATGAGACCCTCGCTCAAAAACTAGATTGAAAACAACGTCCACCTAATAAAGTTCCTAACTTTTGCCAAAACAAGTATTTTAACACCTTAAAACGGAAAGTACAAGAATCTTGATTAAAAGTGTAAAAAAAGTTTTAAGCTTAAGCAAAGAAGAGGTTATGTTTACGCCAGAAGACCCAAAACCAAAAAACTTCAAAAACAAAAGTGTGCACCCAACTATTTGGCGATTGATACCACCGTTAGGTCACAAGGTTTACCACACAAGCTTATAAGAAAGATAGAAAGGCGATTGAACAAGTATCCAAACACACACACACGTATAGACTTAGACGGTTAGGCATAGGTATGTGAAAGAGAGAATAAATTGAACAACCAACCTTCAAATGAAGGTTTACATAAGGTATTTATAGGAGGGAAGCTAGGGCAACACTCCTAGTTCCCTTCCTTTCTCCTATGGGCTTGGGCCTAAGCTCATGGGCCTTCTACATAAGCTTAAGGCTAATAACAAACATAAAGGCCATAATAAGCTAACTATTACATGTGAGTAACTAACACTTGAATAAGGTTTAGGAGTGATTCCAACACATGCACGCAATATTCACATTTGCAACCAATCTTCACAAAAACATTCGAACTATTACCACATCAGTTCTTAGTTTTCCCAAAGACACAACACCGAAACTACATCGATTCCAAAATGAAACACCACGATCTCGAGTCCAAAACATAACTTACATTCGATGCCACATGATAATGTAACCTTCAGAACCGGCGAGCAAATTGAAACCAATTTTCGGCGAGCAAAGACTTTGCTCGCTCATAGAGACGTGGCTGAATCGTAACCTTCAAAACCGACGAGCAAATTTTGGCGAACAAACCCATGCATTTGCTCGTCCAAGTCGATCTGGGCTAATCTTAACCGTCCATTCCTTCCACGTGTAAGCCATCTAGGTTGGGCGAGCAAATAAAATGACGAGCGAAGCTACTTTGCTCGCTTTGTTGTTTTTGGTAACACGGGTTTCTATGGTTCATTTTAATAAAATGGCTTCCTATAGGTTCAATTAAAAAATTCACGCACCTATTTATTTAAGTAACTTCATGGCCCGCTCGAATAAACGAGCTAACTTCATATGATTACTTGCTAATAATAATAATAAAAAAAGTATGTAAATAATCATAAAGATATCCAACATATGATTGCTAAATCAAGAAAGTTTAAATCCAAATATGATATATGAATAGCAAAAAAAGATTAAAAAAAATTGTAAAGATGGGATATTCAAATGAATTGCGTTGTAAACCACATTGGTAGTGCATTTTGTGTAGTTTCTATTTTTATCGTAGCATCGAACCTTCAATCATTTCTTGCTTCTGACTCTTGTAACGGCCACATGTAGCTTTTCTTTAGAAAAATGGCCATTGTAGAAACAACCGAGAAAAAACTTGTGTATGCATGCCTGTATAAAGTCGAACTCATTCTCATTCTCAATCATATACGATGATAATGTTAATGTTAGACGCTATTTTGTATTATACGCTTTAGTGTTAGTTTGTAGGTTTAACCCATGTTTATTTGGTTTTAGAAAAATCCTTTGATGATTATATAATGTAATTATTGGATCAATATAATTACATTATATAATCAATTAATCATCAAAGGATTATTTTAAAACTAAATAAACATGGGCTAAGCCTACAAACTAACACTAAGGCAAATCATCAAATATTATATATCTATATTAAACTGCTACGTCGGTGGTATTATTTTAATGTTTTTTCATTAAGGGTTTCGGTGGGTTTTTTTTATGGTTTAGTGCTTTGCCAGGCCCACGAAGTTTGGCCCGTTATAACCACAGAATGATGTAGTTTTGTTGGGCCTTTTTTGAGCAATATATATGTCGCTTCGTTTTCTTTGCTGTGAAGCTACGTGTCTTCTCCGATTTTTTGGTAGGTACCGCTTGTTGGATCATTCGTTCATTATTGCATGTTTGATTTGCTGCTTTGTGTTTTTATTTTGCATGTTTGTTGTAGGTTGTTTCATCGTGTGTGTGTTTAAGAGTGTTTGGTGTTGTTTACGAGCTATAGTATCTATTATTGTTTGTTATGTTTTTGCATGCACGTTAGTTCGACTATTCTTTTGCAGCGTGTGGGTTGTTTGGTTAGGGATTGTTGTGTTTAGGTTGCTTTGTTGTTTAGATGCTTTGATTGTTAGTATGAGAGTTAAGAGTAAGGCATGAAAGAGGGTGGACGTTGTTGATAGTTGTCCTCGAAATTTAGAACCTAGTGAGCATGTTGTGAGCCTGGGTGGTTATGCATTGGATTCGCGTGGTTTGGTTACAGTTGAGGAAGGTGTTGTAGAATGTAGTGTTACTGTTCATGGAATTTTGAGACGCAATGATGTTGGTCAGGGTGGTGCGTCGTTAGATCGTCATCGAATCACGTGATGGCGCTACTGGAGGAGCCGCTTCCAATAAAGGGGCTTGCCATTCAAATGTCGAAAGTCAACAATGTGTTCTAAGCGATCTTTTGTTTTTTGAAATAGAGGTTTTCATTGTTTGCTTGACATTGTGACAAATATTTTACTACTTTCATAACAGAATCCACACCTATGCAAGTTGTTGCGCATGCTGCCCTTCAGCCTTGAATACCACCCTTCCGCTGATTTCTAATGTTGGCCTTTGGTAAAATGTTAGTGTCTCTCTCTCAAGGCACACGATTGTGGTTCCCATGTTGGGCAATTTTGAATGATTCAACAGGTTTTGGGCGCTCTTTTTAAGTTAATTTGGTCTAATTGTTTTGTTCTACATGTTAACATGTTAACAACCCTTTTTTATGTGGGTGTTGCGCCATTCTCAATTACCCATAAATTTGATTTCGACGAGGCATATCTTATGTTCCACCAAATAATGCTCAACTACTTTTAATCTTGATGTCCAACAAGGGCTATTTCTTTTCTGAAGCTGGCTGACTTAGAGCATGGTGGGTGCCAAGTTGATGAGGTGTAACACATCGCCCCACAAAACGAATTCCATATAAATATTGCTCCTGATGCGCTAGTTGAGGAAGGTGTTGAAGGATGTAGTGTTAGTGTTCATGGTATTTTTCGACGTGATGTTGGTAGTGAGGGTGGTGCGTCATTAGATAGTCGTCGTAAGTTAGGGTGGATGCTTCATTTACAAAGTCGCTGATTCGCACGGATGCTTTACCCGACATGGCTAGAGCTGAATAGGAAAGTTAGTGACAGTGGTGACGGTGCACTGGAAGGCCGTGAGGCTTCCAATAAAATGACTTGCCTTTCAACTGCCGGACAACCAACATGTTTTGAGCATGCCTTTTTTGTTTTTATGAATTACAGGTTTTCATTGTTCATTTGACATTGTGATGGATATTAACCTATGAGTGTGCATGTTGCTAGCGCGTGTTGCAGCCTCTTTGTTGAATACGCTGACTTCCTAATGTTGGCTCAAGTGGTGAAAACGTTCGATCCTTATACCAACGCTCGATTGTCGCCTGAAAGCGTAGTAGATTTTAGTATTGATGGTGTCTCTTCTGCAACAACCATGTGTGGTTCCTGATGTTGGACAATTTTCAGATGCTTCAACCGTTTTGCTGGCAATCTTTTAAAGTCATTTGTTGTAATTGTTTGGTCGTACGCTTTAGCATGTTAACAACAAATTTTGTTTTTCATGTGGGGTCTTGTAGTTCATGCTCGATTACTCGTAAATCTGGACTTCCAATCGACAACCATATCTAATGTTCCACCAACGACTGTTCAAGTACCTCTTAATCTTGATTTCCAGTCAAGGACTATTTTTTTTGTCAAGCGTAAACGCACAACATGTTGGGGAGCAAGTTGGTGCAGGTCTAACACGCCGTCTCCACAAAACATCGTCGCATAAACGATAGTGTTCCCGATGCTGTATGTCGTGATATGCACGCTAGCGTACCGTGGTTCGCTACAACGGTATGCGCTGTTTTGCATCATTTTTTTTCCCTAAGAATGTTTTTATACTTTTACTGACGCGGGTTCCTATAATAGCTTTGTTATTCAACAGGTCCGCCATCAGAATATATGGAGTTTGGCCCTTGCAACAGATCATGTCGTCATTGTGGTGCTGTATTTTGGGACGAGGAAAAATTAAGTTATTCAACAGACGGGTCCTATATACAATCGTTGTTGTCTGGAAGGGAGGGTGAAAATGTTGACAATAAGGTAATACCCTACAATTATATGTGATTTGTTCTCTAACAACCATTTTCTAGAAAACATACGGGCTTATAATCAAATGTTTGCTATGACTTCACTAGGCGCGAGTATAGATGAATCTGTAAATGTTGGCAGAGGACCATGTGTTTTCAAAATATCTCGCAGGCATTTATCACAGATAGGCATTCATGTCCATTGCCAGTTCATGCCCAAGGTTTTGCAACTTTACATTTACGATACCGCCATGAGGTTCTGAATAGGTTGGATCACTCTTCGTGAGGGGCAAGAAACCTATTAAGACCGGAGATTGTGCAAACGCTAATTACATTCCTTGATCATAACAATGCACTGTGCAGCTTTTCAGACAAAGAGACAAGCTACAATAACATGAAGTGCGCAGTTTAAGGTGAGACTCTTCGTTGGAAAGGCATCGCAATATGAGTTTCATTGTCATGCAATCAGCTATAGTTTTGATGACATAGAGGAGATGAGAGTTTACCTTTGATGTCATACTGGAAGCTTATTCTAGGGAAGCGCAGAGGATTAACAAACTACATGCAATATATATGCCACCAGCTCCGTTGTTGTTCCTCTTGGCGAGAATGGCTATTATATGGATCTACGTATCTTAACATTGAATCAACTTCAACACGTAAATTAAAAATGTCTATGAAAGCGCTTTTATTGTTATCGCTACATGATAGGCGAGGATATTACAACCTGTTGAGTAGAGGTGGGAGGCTATTTCAACAATATGTTGTCACATCATATTGTAGTATAGAACAGAATAGAATGAATTTCATTAGAGCTAATCAATCAACGATTAGAGGAGACTATTTAATGGGTCTCAGATGATGCAATTTCACACCTGATGTTGATGGTTCTGATGCGGGTTGAGAATTATTTTGCCTTCGCCATTTACCGGGGCCCCATATATGTGTATAGTCATTATTTAGACGCCTGCAACTGCAGTGGTGCATGGCAACCTTGCATTTTTGTAACGCTCACATGTAACACCGTGGCTCGAATACGTGAATACATGGTTGATATCCAAACCCACGCAGCTGACAGTAATCGGATGTTATAGACCATGTATTTAGCGTAAAATCACTCCCTTAACTATCTACGGAATCTCGACCTTTGGCTCAAATGAATGCAGGTGTATATATATTTAGATTACCAGATTCACAATCGATGTACTTTATATGTATGTCATCCACATAAAACTTATTGCTTCTTCATGTTTCTTCTTTTAGTGTTGTACACGTGGAATTCCAAAAAAGGTCCCACATTGTCACATATTGTTGTGGGTAACACGAGGCTAAAACGATGAGGCCGAGGATGTAGATAGGTACATAAGCGCAGAACGACCCCATCGGCAAAACGATCCAGAAGGGTTCAAAGTTATATCAGAATTTATGATGCACGGTACCTGTGGGGCAACATTTTCGAATGAAGTCTCAGATGCGTGATAGAACTACGTGTAATTTTTTTCCAATGGAGTATCGGTGAAGTCACATTTTTGACAAAGTCGGGTATGCACACTACGAATGAGGACGGCCGATAGATGCACACCAAGTTGTCGTTGACAACGCTTACGTTGTGCCATACAATCGTGAACTATGTATGAGGTTTTATGCACATATAAATGTTGAATATTGTGGTTGGACGATGCTCATAAAGTACCTATTTAAATATATTTCAAAGGGTACGAACATATATTATTGCTCGGGTGTCCAGGCAAATAGGTGAGGCACAAGATAGCCACGCGGGTACTTTGACTTCCAATAGAAGTTCACTCATGGGTTTGGACGAGATAAAAAACTTTGTGGATGCGCGTTATATCAGTCCTCACGAGGCTTGCTGGCGTATATTTGGTTTTGATATCCACAGTGGAACCTACCAAATCCTTGTTGTTCATCTTGAAAACATGCAAAGATGTTTCTTTCAAAGCATCACGCATGCTGCAATCTATACTAAATAATCCAAGCGGGAGAAAAACTCATTTAAATGGTTAGCATTCAATGAATCATCAACATTTGGTAGGCATTTAACATATTTGCGCTCAGAGTTTGTGTGGACAAAAGGTGAAAAAACTTGGACTCCTAGGCGCAACCTCAACAAACCTGCAATTCGCCGATTAGCATATGTGCATCCAATCAGCGCGACCTATTTTACCACAGATGTTACCTTGGTCATCAAAGAGGATGTGCATCGTTTGCACCATTGATCAATAACGATTTCACATACGCATTTAATAGGGAAGCTGTGAAGCTATGGGTTTGTTACAAGATGATCAAGAATGGATTACAGCTATGCAGGAAAGTTGCACAACGGCTACTGCATTTCAGTTCCGATCACTCTTTGCATAGATATTGAAGTTCACGGATATCACAAGCCCAATAACACTTTGGCAAATGTTCTGGAGACGAATGCCAGATGATGTACCACATATACTATCAGAGGTACTAGGTGTTCGGCAACTATTCGTATACGACCATAAATTTGATGGTGGGGTTTTATATGAAGTGCAAGCATTGCTCACCATCCATGGAAAGTCATTGAGGGATTATGGGCTACAAGATCCTCCATCAGGATTGCTAAATTTATTCAGAAACCGTACAATCATGGAAGAAACATCTTACAACAGAGCTGAAATGGCTTCGGAAAGCAGAAGTATTATCCCACAGTTAAATTACCAGCAGCGCCAAGTATTCTACACAATAACAGATGTACGCAATCATAAGCAAATAAATGTTCGATATGGACACATGGGGAACCCAGAAACCTTTTATGGAAAAAGCTTATTACAACACTTAGAGTCGAAGGAAGGATTGTCTTAGCAAAGTAGGTTCATCAACGTGGCATCATTGTTATTGGCCACTGAAGAACGACCTCATTCGCTTTAAGATCCGATACAACTAAAGGATGAGTCAGTATGTGCAATAAGAAAAAACAAGCAGTTGAGTGAACTTTTAAGCCGAACATAATTGGTCATATGAGATGAAGCGCCCATGAATGAGAAGAGGTGTTTTGAAGCGTTAGATAAGACGTTGCACGACGTTCTCAGCAAACCACAATTACTTTTTGGATGGAAATCAGCAATGTCAGGTGGAGATTTCCGGCAAACATTGCCGGTAAAGAAAGGCGCTTCAAGAGATGCAATTATTGGTGCATCTATTGTGAATCAGATTATGGCGGTTATTTCGGTTTTTTGGCCGAAAACATGAGATTGCAAAGGCATGGCATGACGGACCAAGAAAAAATAGAGTGTCGATCGTTTTCAGAGTGGCTGTTAAAGGTAGGAGATGGAGATGTTGGCACACAGGATGCCGAAGACCCAGAAAATAATTCCTTGGTGCGCATCCCAGATATCCATTGTTTTCAACCGGGTGGGCAAGCATTGGATGAGCTGATTTCGAATTCATATATGACAGAAACTCGCTGCAAGCACCCACAATTACTACGTTTCAAGACAAAGCCATAGTGTGTCCAAAAAGCGATACGACTGACACAATAAATGCACGGATACTCCAACAGGTATCTGGGACATCTGGATTCTATATGAGCATGGACAATGCAATGCCTATTGGAAACGATGGAGCTGCTACAGAGTTGTTATACCCAGAATACTGTTTGAATTCAATGACATTTTCAGGAATTCCTCCACACTCCTTGGAGGTGAAAATAGGTGTTCCGGTAATGTTGATGCGCAATTTGGTCTGTGTAACGGGACTCGCATGATCATCACTCAACTGTTGAGCAGGGTGATAGAAGCAAAGATTATAACTGGCACTCGAATAGGCGAAAAAGTTTTTGTGCCACGCATTATTCTGACGATTAAAGACAACAAGATGCCTTTTGTTATAAAACGCAAGCAGTTCCGTGTTAAATTATGTTATGCAATGACAATAAAAAAAAGTCAAGGCCAATCACTTGCAAAGATAGGAATGTTTTTACCCAAGCCTATATTCGGACATGGCCAGCTATATGTTGCCCTGTAAAGGACTACCTCATCAAAGGGTTTGAAAGTTGTTATTGAACCGCAGGCGAACCAGCCACCAAACACTACAAAAATATTGTATACAAAGATTTTTTGAATAAAATTAAACTGCAACAGGTTTAATTAGTATTTCATATCGTTATGTGAATTTTTTGAAAGCACAGGTACTGTTCCTAGAATGCAAACATCTTTGTCGGTAGCTACATAATGGCTCATACTGGCCATGCACCATCGTAATTTTCATTTATACGTGTTGCATCATGAATTGCATAAATATGTCAGTCGTGCGTTAGAAACATATGCATCTTGCTCAAAATATTATCCTGTGTTATCCCAGTGTCGCTAACCGGTATTCCAAACAATTGCAAAATAATGGCTGACAAAGGAGAAGGGGATCTGATTCAAGCAAGCAAAGATGAAAGTGCTACAACCGATACAATCAGTACTGCAAACTCGAAAGACAAAGGGCTACTGATAATAGCAGAAGCTGATATTATTGACATCACGAATATTAAACCCGAGGATTTTCAAAAAGAATTGCACGTTAAAGTCTACCAAAAGTGGGCATCAAGGAATGTGCCTGATCCTAATTCGACGGGTCTATGTTTCATGTTGCTAGACAAACGGGTAAGCATACTAACCACACTGGAAAAACTGAACACAAACAAAGATCACTAATAATATTTTTTAACATACGATTACCACAGGGAATCGCTATTCAGGCAAATGTAGACGCCCGGGACATAAAACAGTTCGAAACCGTTTTGCAAGTCGGCTCATGTTACAGAATTCGCAGGTTCAGCTGCAAGAACACTAATATTTGGCAACGCACCCTTCCCAACAATACAACATTGTTATTTGGAAAGTATAGTGACATTTTGCCTATAGAAGATCACGGTTTCCCAACCCATCATTTCAATTTTGGTGCATACAATGAACTTGCAGCTAGAGCTGATGTTCGTGATGCGGTTCTAACATGTAATTCATTTAGATCATCACTAATGATAGCAGGAATGTTAATGAAATATTTGCATGCGCTTGCAGACTACATAGGAATTGTCAGAGGCGTTGGAAGCATGAAAACATTTGGAAGCTCGACTACCAATCGAATAGTCAGAAAAAATGTTGAAATCCAAAATCTAAAGTACGCACTAACACATAAAAACTAGCCATAATCTGCATTGACTGGTAAAGAATTCTAATGACTTACTTTACATGGCAGCAAAAATAGCATTACTCTGATTCTATGGAATGAAACAGCAAAAAGATTTGAAACGGAAATTGGTATGCGGGTCGAAAAACCTATTGTACTTGCTGTTAGCTTGTGTTTAGTTAAAAGCTTTGCTGGTAGCATACAATTATATGCCACCCCTGCGACGAGATACTATTTTAATCCTAAAATACCCGAGGCAGATGAAATACGTGGAGTGTAAGTCTTGCCTAATAGCCAAAGCTTATCAGGTCATGCATGCACATGCAAGACCACTATTTGACACAAATCATGGTTGCAGGTATGCTGATCTATTGACAACTGGAACACCACTGATGTTGCCACCGGTGACCCAACAACAATCACAGGAGGACTCACCCAAGCAGACAATGCGGATTGCAACACTTCGGGACATAAGCCCTGAAACGCTTACTGTAAGGCACCGAAAAATTATGCAATACAATTACTCACTATATATCACTAACTCCCGTATTTAGCAGCAAAACCAAAAATTCGTGACTGAAGCGGTCATAGTCAGAATTGAGGAAGGTGCAGCCTGGTATTCGAACAGATGCAAACGATGCAACAAAAATATCGAGCCAGGTAGGCCTCATTGGCATTACCAACAATCAGGGATGCCGGTTGTAGCTAACTACATGTATGAATTGCAGACCCATACTGTAACTGGAAATTAATCAAATACAAGTAGTAACTCACTGCAAACTTAACACACAACAATTGCAGCTATTGCTTCAAGTCCATCATTGTTGATGTAACGGAGAAGCGTCTCACACATGGTACAACCCCGAGGCACATGCTCTTCTTCCAGTTTGCTCAGAGGTTCTCAACTATGTTTCAGACCCCGATGCATACAAAGTTCCACCAATTATCAAAGACCTTTAGAACATAAAGCACAAGTTTGAAGTGCGGTTTGGCTATGGCAGCAAAAAAAGGGAATCCAAGGTTAATTCTTGACACTGATGCACCCACATCCGCACTACCACCAGCAGACACTGCGGAACCTTCAACACCGATGAAAACTCCAATCAGCGAAACAACTGTAGTAGAGGTTTTGAGCAACACCTTAACCCCACCTCTAGTTTCTATTGAAACCGATGAAAAGGAAGCTGTTCCTAAACAGGCACAACCTTCATCAGCTAGGAAACAGCTATTCCAAGCCTCAACAAAGGACCAAGAAATGCCAGTAACGAAGAAACCTAAAGCTGACCCTGGTGCCAAACTAGAGGTCTAATAACTATAAACACTAAATCACCAACTTTTGTAATATGGTTATAGTATAGCTGAAACAATGCTGCTATAACAAATTCTGATAAACTACCTGTAGGGATACTTAACTTAGAAAATTTCTCTATGGGAGCAATGGTAATGTAAATCACTCTTGTTAGGATTTAGAAAATCCGGTAGTTAAAGAGTCGGTCACCTCAAGTATATGTAATCGTTAGAAAGCTCGTAGTCGTAGTCACTTAGTGATAATAAGTAGTTTGTTAAGTCACACCGTGGAGGACGGACGGGTCTTTACCCACTGTATGCCTGATCCACAACCCGAAGGAGGGTGTCTAAGCTTGTAACTATAAATACCCTTTGCCTAGCAAGGCAAAGGGTTGGAGCTTTCAATATCATTTTTCTTTGTCTCTCTAAAGTTCCCATAACTCTTCCACTTTCTCTCTCTAGACTCATTTTATACACCCCTTTTTTATGTTTGATTATGTGTTTATGAAAACCAATATGGTACAATTGGTATCAAGAGCCATGGTTTGATCACTCATCTTTCATGTTCTTGGATTTCTAGTGGTTTTCATAAGGTTTTTGGGTTTGAATGAGTTTAGAGTTGTTAGCATCATTTGGGTCATTTCTTGTGTTAAAGTTTGGATTTTGATAGTATTTTTGTGTTAAGAATCATTATAAGTGTTTAGATTTTGATTTGGAAGGCTTGAATCATCGTGGTTGGGTTGTTTTTTGGATTGAAAAGTGGTGTTTTTTAATATTTCTTTGATGCGATTTGTGTCACGTTAGGATATTCTTCTATGCGATTTGTCCCTTTTTGGATCGTTTATTGAAGCGATTTGTCATATTCAGAGTGCAATTTGTCATATTCTTTGAAGCGATTTGTCTAGTATGCGATTTGTCTATTGAGACAAAACGACAAGAAAAGACAAAGTAGTGGAAGTAGTGTGTGTACTTGTGTACTATGCGATTTGACTGCAGCGATTGTTCTGTTTATTTGATACTTAAGCGTTTTGACACTTAAGCGATTTGTCATCAGTGCGATTTGTCACCAGTGCGATTTGTCATCAGTGCGATTTGTCATCAATGCGATTTGTCTCCACTACGATTTGACCACTGCGATTTGATAAAGAAAATTGAGTTTTGACTTTTACGGTTTGACTACTTGCGATTTGATCACTTGCGGCTTGACCAAAGTTGACTTTTTACGTCAAAACTTCAAACGGCCATAACTTTTGAACCGTAACTCCGTTTTCAGCGAAATACCTGTCAAAACGACCAGAACAGCCTAAATATTGTGAGGTTTCACCACAAAGTCGTGAAACGAATTTTTCAAGGCCCCAATCCCCTCCGAAAGGAAGTTATTGAGGTTTTAAGTTTTTAGACCTAAAATTCACCGTAAAAACGTGCATCAACCAATCCAAATCTCAACCAAACAACATCACAGCTAATCCTACAAACTATCATAAGTTCTAACACATAATTTTCTATCATTGTGTCGAGCCATCAGTCATCTTAACACGTTCTATTGGTCATTGCTTAACGGTTTCTTCTTGATTTTGTAAAATCCCGCGAAAGATTCTATTTCTCGGTTTAAATCATAGATTTGTAAAATACCGTGCACGCCAACATCATGCCTAACGATTCAGATTCAGTTGTATCTAAGATACTCAGTTTATACGACGTGATCAATGAACAGAAGATGCCCAACAATGTACAACGATATCGTGTTTGAGTCGATAATGCTAATATGGAATCTTCGCTCAAAGTCACAAGAAAGAGAGGAGCACCACCACAACCTGTGCAAGTTAATGCAAATAAACGCTCCATGGAAGCTTCGGATGTACCCAAGAGAGAGATGCACCAACCACAACCCGGCACGCGCAGAGGAAAGCTGCGTGGAAGTTTCTGTTATACCTAGCTGTGCATCTTCTACTCAAAATGATGATTATGAGTTGCATGAGTACTCTGCATTTATCCTTGATGACTCCCTTACCACTAAGCTTAACATATATAAGGATCAAGTTGCCATCTATGAATAACGTGCTAAATTTGAGTGGCCACACGCGAAAGCAGAAATGGATTGCCAAATGCATACATTAATCGAAAAAGTAACTTAGGGAAGAAACATTAAAACAAGAGTTAAATTCCTTACAAGAGAAACTTAATAAAACTGTTAGGCAAAAGCAAGAACTTAAAGAAAATGTAAAAGTGCTTAAGCAGGAGTTCAAAAAACAGGAATCAAAACTTTTAAATGATTTTTCCAACCTTAAAACTTTGAAGAACAAGCTTGAAAACAAGTTGTATGTACAAGGCAACACCATTCAGACTGCTCACATGATCACTAAGCATAGAGTATTAAGCGATAAGCATAGTACTGGTCTTGTAGAAGAACCCAACTCGAGTATGGTAAGAAAGCAAAAGCTGCTCAAAAAGTGATCTATGATGGTAATGAAATCCTTAAGCCTAGACAAAATCCTACTTTTTTAGAGTACACTGAAGAAGATAGAGAGTTAGAAGATGACTCTAGAGAGAAAATGGAAAAGAAACTAAAAGATCCTTGGTGTATAGATCATAATATAACGTTCAAAACTCCCAATTACACTAAGGATAATTGGATTGCATTAAACAAGTTTAGACCTCAAACTCTCAACCCAACAAGTGTTTTGGAAGTTAGATATGAAGAAAAAATCTGATGAGGAAAAGAATCCTCCCCTTAGGAATTTGCCTCTAGCTACAGTGTATCCACCCAATACACCAATGCATTTAGTGCCTGGAACTCTTCCCACTCAAAGCAAGACCTTAATCAGCCTATATGTAGTTTACAAACTATTCGTTGATTTTGAGAAAATGTGTAAGAAGAGAATCACACCTATGGGAATAACTGAAGGGGAAAGGGGTTTTGAGCAAACTAAAGTATGTTATTTAACTGAGGTCATGCTTTTCTTTAAACAACTAAAAAAACAACTTGAGAGTCTTCAAAAGGGCATAGATACAGAGATTAAAGAAATGAAAAAGGTGTTTAATGAAATGGAAAATTAGGTAAGAATAAATGAATGTAAGCTTAAGAGCAATGAGATTGAGAGGAAAAACCTTCACATCTTTAACGATAATTTGATTTCTAGATGTATTGATCAAGATGTGTTCTATACTGTTACGAATTATTCCATTACTGCTTCTCAATTTCATGAATTGTCAATTGCATTGAAAGTCTCCCAGGATCGTGTCATTGAGCTTGAGACCAAAAATTCAAAATTGCATGATAAAATCGAAAAAGACGATCATGATAACATGGTCAATCATTTTTCTAAATTGGAAGTTGAATATCTTGGTTTACAATTAAAATATCAACATCTGAAAGAAAATGTTAAAACCTCAAATGCCAAGATATCTTCGGATGCTCCTGTGTTTGATGCAGTTTTTGAAATCAACAAACGTGATGAACAGATCCGAGCTCATTGTAACACGATCAAAAGGTTGAAAGCCCAAATTTCCCAATTGAAGGGTGAAAAGAATGAAGTGACTGCCCCGTATGCCTCCGCCTTTAGATTCTCTGAATTTCCAACTTCAAAACATAATTGATAAACTGCAAAATGAAAATGAATGTTTTCAAGCTGAAATTTCAAAAGTTAATGCTCAGAACAAAGAGTTATGTGATTCACTCAAGGTTAATCATAATAATAGTGAAAAGGTAACTTCTTTGCTTAACGAAATTGAGAATCAAACGTGGTAAAGGGAAAATGCCAATCACTAGTGGTGAAAATGTTGCACCAAAGGCCGCTTGTTCTAAATATGCTGTAACTGTGAAATATATCCCCCCTCATCTTCGAAACAATGAATTTGCATATCAAACATATCTTTCGTACCTCTAGGATAGTCTAGAGTGCCTCCGTGAGATTGTTGAAGATGATAAGATTGAGAAACCACTTGATAATGTTGTTGGGCATGCATGCTTATATGCCAAACGATCTCAAGAACTCTTAGAATGTGTGATTGCAACATGTCCTAAATCTGGTACTAGGAAAGATAGAGAAGTTATTCCTTGTTCTACGCCTAAAGTCAAGCATGTGACCTTTGATGTGCCTCCGAAAGCCTCGTAACCCAGACTTCTAGACCAGAAAATCAAATGGCAGTAAAACAAACTAAGGCTCCCGTCATCACTTCTATAGATGTTAAGATTGACATTAAAGTTAGCGGGTCAAAACCTAGATGCAATGCAAAGAAGGATAGGATTACGCAAACTAAAAGTGATCATGAAAAGGAAGTTAAAGAACACCATAGGGACTATAAGTTTGACTTGAACAAACCGTGTTGGTTCTAGTATTAGCTCTAAGCTCACTGAAATTAATTCGAAGTCTTATGCTGTCTGCAAAACATGTAAAGAATGTCTATTTTCTGGTAATCATGATAAATATGGTGTGTTATTTCTGAGGTCTAAGAATCATGACCCAGTTAAGAAAGTTTGGAAAGCGAAACAGATTAGCAATCCCGAAACCTATAGGAAGGTTTTACCAATATAGGATTTCGGAAGCCCACAGTCGAATATTCACGCATGGCAAACCTTGCTCCTTAACTAGATCCACTATGCCTAGAGTAGTGCTTGTTAAGGTTTGGAAGCCAACTGGTAGAATAATCCCATTAGGCACACAATGCCCTTCAACTAAGTCTGATGATTCTACTAGTATATCTCCTAGTGATAATGCCATAGCAACTAGGGTTTCTGCTGATTCAAAGATTGCTTGCGCTAACCAAAAGGAACCCATTTTCACATGGGGATCCAATATGTTCAAATTTCCACCTTTGTCTGTGTTCCAATGCAGGTCGTACAAATCATCCGTTGGTACTTGGATTAAGGCTGCTCTAAACAGATGAGGGGAAATGACTATGACGTCTGTCACATCAGCCAGCCTCGTGACTTCATCATTATGGCGTCTGCAGATAACTCTTCAGGCCCCGCTCCTAAAATAAAAGAAATGCTGCACAACTCAGCGCTTTTATCTTCGCTTAAGAGAAATTCTCTCAAGAATGACCATTCTCATCTACATTCTCCATCAACGAGCTCCATGTTTTTCCCATGCTCATTCAGTCATCAAGTGGATCTACATTCATTGGAGTATATTCTTATTTCACTTGTTCAAATAAAAATGGCAACTTCGATGCAATTTTGAGGGAGAATTGTGAATAAAATGACAGCTTATCAAATGGATCTACCTAGGGATTGTATTCCTATTCACTTGCTCAAATCAAAAATGGCATTGGCAACATCGGATGCAACTTTTGAGGGGGATAAGTGGATCTAAATGTTGATGGATGTTTGTATAATGGTCATACGCCTAATGTTCCACTTACTAAGGATAACTGGAGTTATTGTTTGGGATTTAGTGTTTCAACCAATGTTTGATGAATACTTCCAACCTTCAACGAATGTTGATCATCCAGTTCCTGAAGCTCCTACTCGCTTCTTGTGACTCAACTGGTTCTCCATCTAAGAAGTACAACTCGCACTACTTGAGAAACCCATCTCCAGTATTCCTAAGGCGTTGATTATGACTATCAATATGGCACTGCACTATAATAATGATCCGCTTGGTATTTCTTTGCCAAATCTTCACGGATTATTGTTCATGAATAATGATCCGCTTTTTGGTATTCCTTTGCCAAATCTTCACGGATTATTGTTCCTCTCAATGTGCACGATATAAATCAACCACATGAACATTAAGGAAAATGACTACCTCATCCTGCTCAAGACATTATTGGTGAATCTTCCAGATCATTCTCTACATGTATATCTTTAGGAAGAATGCATTGATGTTGAGGAATCATTTGTCCGGTTCATTCAAGTGGGTCAATGTACGTCCGATTGTATGTTTATTCACGTGTTGGGCATTTGACACAAGTTGATTACTTCGGAGTTAATCATTTATCACTTATTTGAGATTGAAGTTGACTTTTCACAAAGGCGTGTTCTTATTTGATAACTTGCTCGGCTTAAGAATTTGTTGAAGTCTTGGTTATCTAGTTACCAAAGCAGTCATGGTTGAAGACCTGGTTAACTATCACTATTAGGAGTTACGTTGTTTTACTCTGTCACACGGATGACGGTGTGGATAATCTCAAGAGGTTTTAACGTCTCATACTTTGTTTGAGTAGTGAGTACTTAGAGGTTTGCTTGAAGCATAAATTCTCAACACCGTTCTTCCATCATTAAGTGCAAGCTTAAGATACAAATGCGGGGAATTCTACTTCAGTTTCAAGTTTGGTATACCGGGTTTCTTCATCAGTGGTCACTTCAAATTGTCTACATATAGGTTGGTTAAGATAGTCGGAGAGAGTTCCTGTTGTAGTTGATTCTCACAAGATACATTTGAGCTAATTTTGTTCTTCTCTATTTCAAGTATATGAGTGTATTATGTTTTGCTGATTCTAAGGTATCAAAACCAGCAAGGGGGAAGGAGATATACATCTAAACACACAACGAGTACATGTGACGAACTTAATAATTCTTCTCTATTGAAGTAATCTCGGGAAATAAAAATGTCATAACCGCAGAGAAACTCAGTGTTTAACTCGTAGCCTTTGGTGTGTTATTCCAACTATTTGGGGGAAGGATGTATTATTCCAACCATTTGGGGGGAAGGATATATTATTCCAACTACTTGGGAGGAAGGATGTATTATTCCAACCATTTGGGGGAAGGTCTCGATACTTTTGGTATGTGTTAGCTCAACTATCAGTAGGAAGAAATATGAGAAGAATATTTGGAGCGTGAGATGATATTGCTTATCGACATCTTCTATATGATTTATGGTAGTGCTTCTGGTTATTGCTTCATGTACACAATGCAATGATGATTCCGAAGAGATCGCAACCATCATGGGAGAGATATGTGTACAGCAGGGATGCACAACATGTTCACTTGATCGAGCTAATTCAGTTATTCCGGAGTTGACATCCGCATAGATGATTAGTGACTCAACATGTTACATGGATGTCATCATCTCTACTCTTGTTGGGTACATGTGTACATTATGGGCTGATTGGTTATATGTCAGATAACTGGAATGCAATTGGTGTAATGAAGACGTTGATATATTGTTCTCCCGAACCGAAAACTGGTCAAACTCGAAGAGTAATGTGTACCTCAGAGATGCACAACAGGTTTACATGATCAGGGCTTAATTATTTATTCCGGGTTTGATAACCGCAGAGATGATCCGTGTTAACTTGTTACTTTGCTGTTATTGTCTTCTTCGGGTTCTTGAGCTTCATTCAATTAGACTATTTGTTTCACTTCATCTTCTAGGGGGAAATGGTCTTAAATTCGAAGATTGTCGATTTGAGGGGAAGCTACCAAAGATTCACATTTAGAAGGCTCATGTTCAGACAATTTTCTTAGAAGCCTCGAATGCTTTGGTGGTGAAAGTTTAAGAGATGTTGATTTCTTTCTTCTACAACGTGCTGAACGATATCCTTATCTCGGTACTCATTTCATCATCTTCTTAAACTAAATTATCTTCTTTGTATATATTTTATCAAAAAAGCAAAATACAAAATTATAAAACCAAAAATAAAATAAAATAGAAAAATATAAAATTTCAAAACCCATAAAAATCAGAAAATTTTGAAAAAGTCCAAAAATATTGTTTTTAATATATCATGTCATCTGGTTTCGATAACATCTACGGACTTTGAATTGTCATTCAATAATGACACGGGTCTTTAGATGAAGTTCGAACCGAAGTAATAAACTTTTTAATTTGATTTAAAAAAAAATTGAGATAGAGAAAAATGATGGTTTATTGTCATTTCAGGCAGTAACCAGTTTTAAAAGAAAGAACAGAGCCAAGCTTAATTTAATTTTTGAAACCTCATGCTCTGATTATAAAAACAAATGTTTGTCGCCAAAAGGACAAATGTTTCCTTCACAAATATTTTTCCTTCTAAATATTCTTTTGAAAAATATTTGTCATCTAATGGAAACAAAATTGCTTTGAAAATAACTCGGACCCTATTTTTGAAAATCATCTGGACTTATCATTTGTCATAATATCTATCTCTCAATCAACAACTCAGGTCATTGATTGAGGGGGAGAATGATTTCAATCAAATCAAAAAGGTTATTTTTTTCAAACAATTGGCACGTAAACGAGCAAGGTCTAATTCTGGATAATCAAAAAGAAATTATTTTTGTACAATTGGATCCAGACCTTGGCTAATGTTATGTTTTCATAAGATACTTAATCATGTATAATCATTAGAGTTTAAAGTTTCAGAATCTGATCCTTATCAGTTATAATATTTTTCAAAAGCAAGTCACAATTCTCCTCAAAAGTTTTTCAAAATTAATTTAAATCAATAGAGTTCACAAATCTCAATGGATTTGAAAATTGTGATCGGGGGAGAATTTGTGATTTAAATTGGATATAAACTGATAATTTGATAAGTGGTTTAGAAATATAAAAACAAGCTCTCCTCCCTACATGTGTCAAACGATTTCAAATTTTCCATGCACATGTTAAGGGGGAGCATTTATCTTAAACCAAAAAGAATTGAAACGTGATTGATTTGTCTCAAAGTGCAGGTTCCCTCTAATATGTGCGAAACTCTTTCAAATCTCGATGCACATATTGAGGGGGGGGCAATCAAATGAAAACCTCATCCTTTCCAAAATTACTTTACCCAAAGTATTTAAAATACTAGATTTGATCGGGAAGTGATGATGATCATTTTAGAAAATGGTAATCAAAGATTGGATCTTTAATTCTTAATCTAAGATTTCAAAGTCCTCTTGCCTCCATGTGCTAAAACAATTTCTAACACTTGAAGGACATGTTGAGGGGGAGCATTTCTAAAATATCAAAAACAATTAAGGTACAAAACACTTTGATTCTATATCACAAGTATCTTGATTGATTTTCAAATGATTTTCAATTGGTTTCGAGGCGGAATGAACAATACCAAAAGACCTACCAATTTATTTTATGCATGGAGATATAAGGATGGTTAGGTTAGGTATTCGTTCCCACGATCCCGCCAGAGCCGGAGAGATCTACCCGGGGACAATCCACTTGATAGTGTAGAAGTCCTTAGGTGTGATGAAAAAAGGAGAAAAATGTGAATACGGGAAGAGTGCGGACTGAGAAAGAGGTAGAACTGGAATAAACCCAACAAGGTTCTAGTAATGAAGTCTCGGTAAGCACTGAAGGGGTTGAAGAATAAAAAAGAATTAAATGAGAAAAGGGTGAAAAGAAATAGCCCTCAATTTATTCAACCTCAGGGCAGAAACCGGGTTCAATTCATATGCTACTGGTGGTTATTAAGGTAACACTAGTATTGAAGACAAGACATCATGGACCCAATGACGCACTGCACTAAACTTCCCAAGCTACTCAAGTTCCTCTTAAAAGGGCTTGTTTCATTCTCACGGGGAACCTACATAATCTATCGACTTTCTCTTAGAGATTGTTGATATTGAAGAAGGAGACCCTCTCCCTAGTCTCCGGCATAAGAAACCAAAGGTGCACTAATGATTCTAGAGCCAAGAGATCATCAATAAATCTCAATTAGGACATACCATTCTTGAAGACTTGATGTTTCACACAATGTGGAAAGTAAGAATATATTTAAGAGTCCTACACATTATCCTTGTGGTATTGCCAGAACATCCGAGTGATATGTAAAGTATTCACGATGAAGATGGAAATCCTTCTAGAGCCAACATCTAACAAGCTCTTGGTGGGTGACATGTGAGATCTTTCGTAAGATCAAGCTTGTGACAACTGGATAGAAACGATGGGGCGATTCAATCTTGAATCAACCTTGGTCCAGGAATGGATTGACGGATACCTTTGAAAAACCGGTCGTTGTGCTTAAAAATTCTTTTCTGTAGCACATCGACTGAGCATTAATGTTTCAAAATTAAAAGGGTATTTATGATTGATAATTGATTTTCCAATAAAACCTTTGTTGTATTGCAAAACCCTTTATATTAAGCAATACATGATTGTTTTCAAATCATTTTTCATCAATCAGTGAATCTCAATTCGATGGTTCACTCACTCCGTGTTGTCTTCTTTGAGATGTTCCGGTTTGAGAACAACTAGAGCAGCTGCGAAACCCTGTCAAGGAGATTCCTCGAAATTATACGTGATCACAGGCAGTACTTGTACTGATCAACGGGGAACTATGGGTCGTGCACCTCAATTCAACGAAAGTAATCAAAGACACTTTCGTGCGCTTTTATTGCTAACTGTTGTCTGCAGGAACACCCGACGGTTGCAGCTGATCAGAATTGAGGAGTCAATCCATAACCGCATGCTCACACAACACATTCACTTCTAAAGAAATCATGATAAGTGCATATCTTCATCAACTGACTCTGATATTTTCAATCCATGCTTCTGCTACGCCGCTGCAAATATTATGAATCAACAAAAGTTTCCGCTACTCTGATAAGAAGATATCATGATCCAGAATGTGAGCATGTCGGTCCGAAAATCACAACTTCACATTATGGCGATACAACAAAAGGATGAGTCAGAGATTTGCTGTAGCTGATTATCTCAAAACTGGCTCAAATAATCACCAACACGTGGATCAGTTAAAGACCTCCACTTGAATTTACAAAACATGCGGAACATGAAGAATCAAAGACTACGGGCTACAGAGCAAAGAACTTAATCAAGAATCCAAGAACAATCAAAATGTAATATTTGTTTGTATTCAATGAAAATTGAGGTGACCTCCCTTAGGGGGAGATTGTTAGGATTTAGAAAATTCGGTAGTTAAAGAGTCGGTCACCTCAAGTATATGTAATCGTTAGAAAGCTCGTAGTCGTAGTCACTTAGTGAGAATAAGTAGTTTGTTAAGTAACACCGTGGAGGACGGATGGGTCTTTACCCTCTGTATGCCCGATCCACAGCCCGAAGGAGGGCGTCTAAGCTTGTAACTATAAATACCTTTGCCTAACAAGGCAAAGGGTTGGAGCTTTAAATATCATTTTTCTTTTGCTCTCTAAAGTTCTCATAACTCTTCCTCTTTCTCTCTCTAGACTCATTTTATACGCCCCTTGTTTATGTTTGATTATGTGTTTTTGAAAACCAATATGGTACAACTCTTAAGTAAATGACGGTGTGTGCACTACAACTGCACATGGTTTTTGCACAACATTTGCAATATAGCGGCAGTAAAAATTCGCAACTCCAATACCCCGACTATCTCAAGAATGCCTGATCACAACAATCACTACACGACACTATCTTTCACGAAACACTACAACTCCCACAAAATACTCTAAACAACAACTTATGCTCATGCAACTAACATACTGGTAGCCTAACACAAAACTAGAGGAACTGCATTGGGTATTAAGACATCTAAAAAAAAAAAAACTCTCAAACATTAGCATTCACACATACAACCGCTCACGCAACAACGATCAAAGATACTTAACAATGCTCGCATTCCCCGTTAACCAATTAAACCTCCTTACCTTCTTCATCCCATGATTCAAGCCAAACACAAACAACATTGCAACAAACATTATCACTACTATCTAACAACAATAATAAATAGGATAAAATAGCTACCATCATTAACCATTCACCATTAAGATAATACTAATTGTAGCATTGTCATTGCAGCAGGGTGACTACCATAGAGAAAACAAAATCATAATCTGCCTCAGATTACATGCACCCGTTGGAGTTAGATAAGTACATAAAAACAACAAAACACCAAACTACCTGAACAACGGTTAGAACCTACTATCAACACAAACTGCTAGCCAAAAACCATCAACAAAAGCTAGCGTTTCCCAGACTAACCATCAGAGAGATCCTCATCAATCTCCATAAAGCCTACCTGCCTCTCTTTATCAACAATCCCATCACGAAGGGCTTCGATAAGAGCTCCAAGTGCAAGCAACGTTTGACGATCCACACGCTGCAACTCCGCAAGCTCCCTCGCATCACAACCGCTTCTCATTAAAGGTGTCCAACCAATGAGTCTCCACGATGGTTTGCTCACGTTTTCCATTTTGCTACGCAAATTGCTGCTTGCTCACTTCTATACAGTAATCGAAATTGCGATCCTCACTGATCTCGCTATTGAAAAGAAACTTGAACGTTGTCGCGAGATTGTCAGAACCGCTTGCTAACTTGATTTCTTTGATATTTGGCATGGCTGCCATTGTTAGGTGGCAAAGTTTAGTAAAAGAAAATAGAAATAGAAAACCACCTTATACGAAAAATTATAAAAGCATAGGATAAGTAAATGTGGGCTAGGAAAGATACATTTTTTTTATAAACCTATGCATTTTTTAAGAAGCATCAAATAAGTGTTTGACATCATACTTTATAGAAAATAAATACACTACCTGAAACAAATTTGAAAATACATGACCCATACACGCAAAAAAAAAAAATAATAATAATAATAAAATAATAAAAAAATCTTTACAAACATAAAACAAAATAGCAAACCAACATATATTTTGTCACAAAGCTATACCTTTTTCAAAAAGCATAAAATAAATGTTTGACATCATATTTTATAGAAAATAAATACACTACTTAAAACAAATTTGAAAGTGCTTGACCCATTCACGCAAACAAAAAAAACACAACTATAATGTCGGAACTTAGTATATCACGCTTAAGAAAATTAAAAAAACCCCGCCGCAACGCGGCGAGCGTTTCCACCTCGTTTCATTATATTAACAAACAAAGTAGGTTTGTACATGTTGGGAATACAAACATAGATTAAATAAAAGAGCAAATTTCTTAAATGAACCGATTTCACTAGTGTTTTACGAATATAAACCTCGCGTTTATTGTTTACCAAAATGAACTTTTCGACTTGAAGCCATGCGAAGTATTGAAGCAAGGTTGGGCGAGGGAGCTGGTGTCTAGGCGAGGGGAGCAAGGTTGGGCGAGGGTGTGGGCGATGAAAGCTGGGGTTGGGCGAGGAACTGGGCGGAAGATGAGGGCATGGGCGAGGGTCCTAGGCGAGGGTTCTAGGCGGAGGAAGATGAGGGCTAGGCGAGGGTATGGGAGGAAGATGAGGGCTAGGCGAGGGTATGGGAGGAAGATGAGGGCTAGGCGAGGGTAAGGAACCACCTTACGAGATTAAGATTGAAGAAAAAATGAAAAAAAATAAAATAAAATCAAGTCGGAAATGTTGCCGGACATTTTTACTAGTGAGAAAAAAGATGATGAAACTTCTTGGAAGATGAAATGAAACTAATTATAGGTGGATGGGATATATGATGGTTTTCACTATTGTGTAAATTTAGCAGCGCAAAAGAATTCAAATGAAACAATAAATAAATATCTTTCACTTTTATTTAAAGATTTAAATAAAATGGTCCCTTATACATGAAAAGAAAAAATTGATCCCCTATGCATGATGTGACATTTTTGTAAAATGTTGAAAAAATGTTTGTGTTTGTAAAATAGGTATTGAAATGGATTATTTAGGTAATTTACTTTAAATAAAAAACTATTTCATTTTTGCTATATTCGGAGTAATTCTTTTTTACGGTCTCATTAGTTATAATTTATTCATTGAGTAAGCATCAGTGAAACAATTCATACAACATTGATCAAGTATATCATTAAGTTTTTTTAGCAATATAAAAGAGAATGCTCAAGTAACATACAAAGTCCAATTCAGACAATAATGGTTAAATAAATTGAGTATGATTTTGTTTTTTCGTCTATAGTTCACTGAATTCATATAACACAAGAAAAACACAACAATCAAAACATATATATTATCATAAATAGAATATATATACAACATAATCAAAACATATATATTCACATAAATATAACATAACTTGGCATTCATGAATACAAAGGAATAAAAGAAAATTGCTGATGGAATGAGAATGGTTTGCTTGGGATCACCGGATGTGAATTGCTTTGTGAAATTCACATCAGATTGCCGTATTTATAGATAAAATTTACGTTACATTATATGAATTTCAAAAAACCTTGCACAGATCTGAATGTGAATATTGGATAATATTGTTTCTTTTTAAATATTGATTGCATTTTGTTAGGATTGATTTGCTGCAAAGTTTCTATCAATATGCATATCCAATGTTACTTAAACTTAAACTTAGTGAATGCTATATAAAGTTTTGTTTTATTTTGCATTATAGTATGAACAAATATAGTGAGATGAAGAATCTTTGTATTGTCACGAAAAGAAAACATCTTCAACACGAAATTAGAAACTATATTGAGTCTTGTAACATCTTTCTCAATCACTTAAAGGATCTCATGTACATAACATAACATGTCTACTATGGTTGGGCTTGTAAATACTTAGGCTTGTCAACTTCCGCGCTTGTGTACATATCGGTACTAATGAATGGTCTTGTTGCTCCAGGACACCAACAACTACAGAACAAAGGCCAACACTTAATTGGACGATTTCCTGGGCAAGGTGGATACCCTTGGCTCTCACAATCTGAATCATGTTTACAACATTTTGCTTGCGAGAAGTTCATTATACCTGTAGCAACAGAAGATATGAAAATGAATCTACATTTAATAACACTTAACATATTAACGTAACAAAGAGATGAGTAATAAACCTGAAGTAAAAATCAAAAACAGAAGTAAGATTGCCATTTGCAGTCTGACTAAAGGCCTATATATATCCCTTTAGTTGACCGGTCCTATGACAAATTGACAATACTCAACACCTTGTGCTTAAAAATGGCTTATATTTGCTTCAATTTATAGGGAAAATAATACTTGCATTAAATTTTCATTTGTCACTTTTAAATTAAAGTCCAAAGAGACATTAATGTAGGTAAAACAAAACCTAGAATTACTAAACTCTACTGCCAAAAGACATTAAGGCTCCGCTTGGTTCGCTGTAATATGGTGTAATTTGATATAATTGTAATCTGATTACATTACACAGGTTGTTTAGTTTGCAAAATAAAGGGGGTTTTAATTTAGATTATATTACGTAGGCTCTTTGATTTCCATTATAATTGTAAGACAGTCACTCCAATTACATCAAGTGAGGAAATTTAGATTACATAGAAAGTTAGATGAAAAGTTTTGAATTACGTTGTAATCTTGAATTTTACACTTTAAAACATCAACATTTAGAAATTATTATTATTATTATTATTACTATTATTACTATTATTATTATTATTATTATTTTTAAATCAACACTTTTATTAAAAACTCATAGGATTTACAAAAAATTAGCGAAGTTCGAAACCAACTCCCCACACCTCTAAAGCAATAGAAACCAATCCTATTAAAATTACGAACCGCAAAGACGGCCCAATGTCTTGAGTCATAGAGAATCAAGCCGAATGCGCTTTTAAGCAAGGTTAATGATCCTTCTCAAGTTCGCCAAAAGAAGAAAAAGAAAAGGGGAGAAACCCATATCCATATCCGACATTTAGCATCGTGATTTGACTCGCTTACGCCTTACGCGTCAATGATCGCCAGCCTCGCATAAAATCAGTCATCCCAGATTGCGTCAAGGGCGACGATCCCGTAAGATCAACGCACACATCACGCCACTATCCCAAGAGTAAAGCAATATATCAGCCGGTCGCAAGGATCTGTCCCCCTCTCCATAAAGCCCAATATCCACCTCCTTACGAGCAGAAATTCCGGACCGAGAGCATATATCAACCAGGACATCACGCACAAGGTTATGCCGATGTTTAATGCCAACAATACCGCGACACCTAAACAAATAAGTGATCCCCATAAATATCTTAAAATACCTTAGAACAAGCGAACACTACATTCTAATGCTGAAAAGAGAACACCCAACCGAGATAGCACAAGACACAACGATAAGCCCCGCATTCATAGTTTGTCCTACCCGTATATCGAGCCACCCTAAGCCAATCTGAAGTATGATCCTCCTTTAGAGAACTCCATAACGCCATCTATCGAGGAGAAAGATGGAATGTAGATTCAACAGTTTGGGTAACCCGATCGAAATATATATCTGCCAATTTCTTCATAAGTTTGGGGGCAACGACCTCGCTAGGGTTACTCAAAAGGTCAATATCTATATTCACATTAAAAGTAATGTAGAGCATTATCAAAAGAGGACCGCAGCTACAATACCGAACTATGAAGGAGCTTAGTCTCAGAGGCTAGATTGAAGTCTCGAAGCGAAGGCATAGTTCAAGACGTCACCTGGAATATAAACCAAGCCCCCAAAAGCAAAGGGTAATGTGGCGAGTCTCCACCGCCAATCACCAAAACCCGCCTGATAAAGCATACGCGCTCCAAAGAGGACCGAAGTGCCGCGATCAAAAGAAACTGAGCACACTCAAAGACCTAGGAGAACATGTGCAAGATAGAGAAATATAGCTTAGAAATACCGACATGTACGAGTAGCAAACAACTCGCGATTGAGGGTCATTAAGTTTGGCAACTGCCTATAAGTTCAATAGTTTTAGCAACCCTTTCAGACCGACTTACTACCAAACTCAAAATCCAAAATATCGTGTCCACCCAATAATTTAACACCATGAGAGGGGCGAGAAATATTGGGGAAAAACACCGCCATACCTGCTTCGGGTCCTCCTGTGGCAAAAAACTTCGCTTTTATCAACATTGAGGTGTAAGCCACGACAAGGTCCATCCGCCATAATCAACTCTAAAACCTTACCCACAACCAAGGTATCACCAATAATAGTGCCATCATCCAAATACCAAGCTTGAAAGGAAAGCAAAAACGATTCTAATCTTACATGCAGGGGATGTAACACTAAAGCAAAAAGAAGAGGCCCCAACGGATCACCTTGTTGCACACCTTGATGAGACCAAAGAGTATGCTCACCATAATATAATCTGGCAGGACTGGAGTAACAGAATTCCACCCATCGTGAAATATCCGGAAAATGAAGCCGAACCTCACGTAAATACCGTACCGATCCACCATGTTGAAAGCGTTTTTAAAATCAACTAACAACATAGACAGACCCACATCCCCCCCACGGTCCTCAAATAGCCGATTCACAGCATGCAGAATAGCCTCCCCTCCTCCCGACACCCCAACACCAAATTGCAAATCATCTAAATAACTATAAGAAGAGTGGCCAATCATGGAAGCACAAACCTTGGAAACTAAACGCCTCCAAACAGTCCCAACAACAATAGGACGGATACCCCCTCCTGGTTTGACTAAGGGTGTGAGAGGAGCACTAACAATGTACTCACCCAACCTCTGCATTTACCAGCAAGAAAGAGGTTCACCACTTAGGTGATAGAAGCGATCAAATCATCAGAAATAGCCACGACTGCACCATTTAAACAATCCAAAAGGTGTTGGGCACGCAACCCATCCCGCCCACAAGAAGTACCACGAGGGAAACTCTTGATCATGTCAAGAACGTAGAAGGGGATGTGCGTAAGGTGATGATGATCAATAGGTATATCGTGCAAAGAAGGAGCAGATCGAAAGGGTGCTTAGCTTTTAAGTCCTCAAGAGTAGAAGCATCATAAGGTGCAATACCGAAGACTAAAGAACTCGACCGCAGCAGTATAATGACCATCACAAATCTTCCTCTTACATTGCTTGACATTGCGGTCACCCAAATCCAAGCTATCATCATCAATATTAGACCATAATGGAGAAGGTTCGGCTAGAACCTCACGCACAACTCCGCAAATCCACCGGAGTGCCCCATGCATGAATAGCATTAACAATATACTCTTCCCCGGGCGCGACGCCAGACCACCTACCCTCTTGACTACTCCTCGGGCAAAAGGTTTTAAGTAGACAAAGAGGCAGAACAAACAAACCAACCCAACAAGAAATATCAGCGCAGTGATCACCTTATCAAGAGCACTTTTCAAAACACGAGAGAACTCCATGACATTTGGAGGATAGATTTGATGTCCGCAACCCCTTGGAGAATAAAGTATCAAGAAGAGATAAATCAAAGTCACCAAGCACGTCCAAAACCGAATCCTCAACAAGGGCTACATGGGAAGGAACATGTGGTTTGTTAAGATCATATAACACGAACCGGACAACACCATCACCACAATCAGGAGGAGACACAAAATCGGAACCCACACCATGACGACACTTAGTCCGGAAAGTATGCGTTTTGAAACAACCACCACACAACCACAAACCCATACGCTTAAGAGTAATCTCAACCCTTTCGAAAATATCCAAATCCGACAAAAGAGATTGCCTAGTGATAGCTTGAGCCTCACCACTAAAATGCCGATCACGAAGATGTGTGATCAAAGAGGTTTTAGTAAGACCATTCCCGCTACCATCACGACATCCATTAAGACCAATAAAGGGGCAATGAAATCTAACAGCAGGCATGAGAACAAGACAAAACAACAACCTCTTGTAACCAAGCCTCAAGAAAAGAAAAACCAAAGCAGATATCCAAGGAAACCCACCAGTAAAAGCAACCATGCAACAAAAGCTCACAGGAGCAAGATACCACACCAGAAAAACAACCCACCAACGTAAAATGTACCCGAATCCAGCCAAGCAAAAACGAACCTGTAAAAGGGTAAGCTACCTGTTCGAAACCACTACCAAAACCCAACAACCAAAGCAGCAAATGGGGCCAAAAACGCAGCGTAACAGAACCTTATAATCTGCATTAAGAAGCGTAACCACAAACAACCAAGGTCACAGTCTCGATAGAACCCTAGAACAACCTTCGAAAGGAGCCTGGAAGGACGCTAGGAACATATGCGAACCCACAACAATTTTCCGATAGAACCTTAAAACGAGTTGGGGAAGGTGGGACGTGGAACTGATGGGCAACCACTACCAATCAAGAACAATACAGTTGCAGGGGATCACAAGCAGGCGGACAAACAAAAAGCAGTGGGAGTTTAAAAAAAACGAAACCCTAAAAATCAAGAAGAGAATATGTACAAACCCTATCATAAAACCATGATAAGAACACAAGAATCAAGACCTGATCAACAGAGGATGTTGAAACGGATGATCCATGGCCTGAGAGATCAAGGAGATCTGGAAGAAAATGAATTGCCCATAGTCCTTGAGAGAAAACCGTATTATTCTTGAGATATTATTATTATTGAAGCGGATCCGAAAATTATCTGTTAATCAAAACATTAAGGCGTGTGTTGCTACCCATATTTTTTTTGTAGGATTTGCTTTGCTATAGCTAGAGGAGTGGGAGCCTAGATAGTATCTCGACTTCCCACTCATTTTTTGTAAATTCTATGAATTCCCATTATTATTATTATTATTATTATTATTGTTATTATTATTATTATTATTATTATTATTAAAACATCACTTTATTAAAAGTTAAAAGCATTTACAAGAAATTAGTGAGGAGCCGAGATACTATTATTATTATTATTATTATTATTATTATTATTATTATTATTATTATTATTTTAAAACATCACTTCATTAGAACAATAAAAGGGTTTACAAGAAATTAGTGGGAAGCCGAGACACTAGTTGGGCTCCCACTCTTTTCTGAATACAAAAACTTAGTCTATGAAAAATAAATGCACCACTCTTGACATTATTTGAGTGGCTAACAGCCATGGTCTTGATGCGAGAAAGTGTATCCAAGGCCTCCACGTCGAACTCACCAAACGTTGAAAACGCAAATGGAACGAACTTGTAACCGTTGTCTTCACATTTAGACACATATTTCTTTTTCTTCTTCTCCACAAGATACGAAGGCTACCCCCGAGCCCATGAAGACGCATCAATACCAGCAAAGGGAGAGATTCCAGTCACATCCAAACATGCATCCTTCCCTTGTATCCAATTGAATAATAGCAAGTCTGCAGGACGCAGCTCTTTCCCATACTTTGAAAGAAACCCCATTGAAGCCTCCTTTCTCACCATGATACCCACCTTGGAGCATATATCAACAAGCATATCACGTACCAGGTTATACCTGAACTTCACACCCACTTCACTAGAACAGTGAACTGCATGATCTCCCCATTGGTCCATACGATGCACATTATAGTCGGACAAGGACTACCTTCAGAAAACATAGGTATAGTAAGCCTATAACACAATACCGAACGGAATTGGCGATGGTTCATCTTCTGGCCTAGCCCATCAATAGGTATGGTGAATAGGAAATCTTGTGCATGTGAGGCGCGGATGCTACTAAGGATAGCCACTTGTCTTGGACTTAACGAATACTTGGAAACAAGATCTTTCTCAATGACGCCAAAGTAACACTTTGCCAAGGTTTTCATCATATGGGGGCAGGAGCATCAGTGGTGACAGAGAGCACGTCTATGTTACAAGTAATGTTGAAAGTATCAAGAGCATATTGAAATGAAGGACCATGAGAATGAATATCGCTTTATCAATATCTTGTCTCAGAGATCACTCGTTTGCATACGAGAGGCAGGAAGGCGTATTGATAATATCGCACTAACCGGGATGCTAAGCCCACCATCTTGATTGGGAGAGTGGCTAACCGCCACTGCCAATCACCAAACCCTGGTCTGAGGCAGTAATAATCTTCTCCATCGAAGCACGTAACATCCGGTCAAACTGAACTTGGGCCTCTTGTAGGTGCAAAGGGGAGCATGTCCTCAAAGCATAAGATAATTTCGCAACCCCGGCACAATTGCGAAGAAGGAGGAGCTCACATTGAGGATCGTTAAGTTTAAGAATTGCCTCCATTAGCGAGATAGTTTTAGAGACCATTTTTGAAGCCAGATCCTGACAGAAACTTTCATCTAAACTAATTGAACCACCAAGAAGTTTGACACCATTTGACGGACGGGAGATATTTATAGGAAAAATACCCTCCCCCTACTTCTGGGATCCTCCATCGGCCAGAAGAGTTCAGTCTTAGCAACATTCAAAAACAAACCCCGAGCCGGACCATCCACCATAATAATGTCCAGCGCTTTGGCAACCATGAGGGTATCCCCAACCAAAGTACCATCATCGAGGTACCAAGCCTGGAGGGTAAGCTCACAAGACTGATTAATAGTCTGGATTAAGGGGTGCAAAGCGAGGGTAAACAATAAAGGGCCTAGCGGATCTCCTTGTTGAACCCCTTGACAAGACCACAAGATAGAATCATCATAATAGAGTCTGGCAGGTCTGGCATAGCAAAACTCAACCCACGGAGCAATAGAAGGGCATCGCAACCTAGTCTCCTCGGTAAGACGCTCCTGTTGACTAGATTGAAAGCATTCTTAAAATCCACCAACAACATAGAAAACCCAACTTCGTGACCCCTAGACTCGATGATCCTATTCACAGAATGGAGAACAGCCTCACAAACACCAGGAACGCTGACACCAAATTGAAAATCCTGTAAATAAGAATTCCTAGAGTTTCCAATTGAAGAAGAAGCGGCCTTAGAAACAAGCAAGGCCACATCGCGCCTAATAAAGCAATAGGACGATGCCTTCCTCCATGCTTGACCAAAGGGGTCAAGGGGGCACTAGCAATGTACTCCCCTAATAAAGCAGGGCACTTTCCGCTGAGGAACAGGTTGACAACTCCGGTGATAGAACCCAGCAGATCATCGGCAATGGCAGATGCAGCCCCTCCCAAAATGTCCATTAAGTGTTGTGCTCTAAGTCCATCTCGCCCACATGATGTCCCTTTAGGAAAGCTGTGGATCCTATTCAACACCAAATCCTTATGCACAATAAGAGCATCTTCACCTAGAGGAGAAGATGACAAAATAGGAGGTGGGACATAGGGGTGTTTGGCCTCTAGCTCAAGCAGAGTATCAGGTGTAGATGGGGCAACACCAGAGGACGTAATCACCTTAATAGCAGCGGTAAAGTGCCCGTCTCCTAGTTTGCGCTTGCATTGAACCAAGTTAGCCACGTCCTGATCTTTGGGGTTCTTCACCCTACCGAGAGATGGAGTAATTCCAGCTAAACGTTCCATCACCAACCCAAACCTGTCAGCAGGATCCCTCCATCGGAGAATAGCCCGTGAAATACTTTCAAACTGACAACGTTCTCGCTCTCCATATCGTCGTTGAGCTCTATTAGTTGGCGTGAAGGTAGTCAAAACACAACCTGGTAGAATAAGGAGTTGCACCCATACGAAAGATCCCCCGGGCTCGCAAGGACATTGTCTAAAGCATTGCGAAAAATCTTAGCAAGCCCGAGCTGTAGCCTAGGGGGAATGCATTTAACCGTTTGCAACTTCTTCAAGAAAACCCTACCAAGAAGGTTGATGTGAAAGCAAACGGACTCAACAACAAGTGAGGTTACCCCTTCATCAACATCATCAACAAAATAAGCCGATACAACAACAGCGCCATTAACAAAGATCCAAGACAGGCCTGGAAGGCATAGAGATGCCATAGATCGCAACTTCATTGAAGCAAGGCGCTAAAACCACTTCCCCATCAACATGCTTACAATTTTTACTAAAAGTGTGGGTGCAAAGACACACTCCACAAAGCCAAACCCCTGCCTCATGCAGTGCCTGGTCAAGTGCGGAGAATAAAGAAAAATCTCTCGCCACCCGGTTCTTGTGGGCAGCCTTCAAAAGATTTACAAAAATTATTATTATTATTATTTTATTATTATTGTTGTTGTTGTTATTATTATTATTATAACTATTTCGTATTATAATTCATTTACATTACAACTAATTCATATTACTATTACAATTTTTTTGACAGATTACATTTCATTCACATGATAATTCATTCAGATTAGATTACAATTCTCTAAACATATTACAATCTCCTAAAAAATATTTTGCGAACCAATTGCCCCTAAGAGTATTTTCAGTTGTAATAAAAAACATTATTTTTAAGAGCATATATCATATACCTACATTTGGGGGAATTGCACAGATACCAACTAAAATTTAAATATTTTTATTTTTTTTTTAAAAATACAAGTTTTTAACGCATAATGTATAATATTGTTTAAACATGTCTTGTATAAATATATAAATATATAAGTTTTAAGGGGTATTCCTGTAATTGATACAACCATTGAGAAATTTACCTTTAATTCATGTTGAAATGCTTGTATCACATACCGTTAAATTGTCCCTTTATTATTTGCGTATATTCAAAGTAAAAGAAGTCAAAGAATTAGAGATTTTTAATGTGTACATTCAATGAAAATTTCAACACTACAATGGTGTAAAGTAAGATAAAATATAAAACTTTTTAAATTAAATCATCAACGTGTTTTTACTAATAAAAAAACCATAAATCTATCAAAGGTTTTTAGTCTAGTGGTACGTGAGTTACCCATAAATCTAGAGGTTGTGGTTCAACCATCGCTGAAAGCATTTGTGAGATATATTGTGAGATTGACGATATAGAATGTGAAAAAAATTACCATTAAAAAAAAAGCCAGAAATCTATGTATAGTAAAGTTACAGGCTCGTTGATTCGTTAAATGTAGTTGCTCGATATCCATAAACATGGTCTTGAATCTTGATGCACGTCTTTGAATTGAGGCCGGTCCATGTTTGACTCGAGCATCTGGTATCATCCAACTTATCTGGAAATCTAGATTAATATCTGAAATACATAGTTGTATACTAGCATGGTACTCGCGCAAAGCAACAGCGATACCAAATATGCAGTTTTTGTCGTATCTTTATCTTTAAGCTGTATGCATTGATAATCAGTATTTGACGGTTTACCTGTTTGATAGTTCTAAAAGAGTAAATGCGCGTTTAAATCTCCGTAAATTATATTAAAAAAATATTGATTTCCATAATTATATTCATTTGAACTTAGTAAAACTTGAATCTTTATGATAATATTTACAACTATAAATTTGTATTGTTGAAATTATGTAACATCCATTTTAATGCTAAAATTTAAGAGAAATGATTGGGAGACCTAAAAGTTATACCTAATTTTGTGACTAAATATGTGTGGCAACAATTGATTGGTTGTATTAACCGGACCCACTCTTTCACAATCCAATTAAGTAATGACACATAAGTTAGTCACAAAATTAGTCATGCCTTTTAGGTCTCCCAATCTTTTTCCAAAATTTAATGTGTCATTTATGTAAATTAAAAGAAATTAGTGTAGTGTAGAATTGAATTTAATTATATGAGTTACTTAATATAGTAAGATGTGTAAGCTTAAAATGTTAAAACTTTCATCTTTGGAAAGTCTCAAATATTTTATAAGGAGTAAAGAAAATATAAAGATTTAAGTTTTACTAAGTTCAAATGAATATAATTATGGAAATCAATATTTGTATTAATATAATTTACGGAGATTTTGAATATTGTTGTAATTATGTAACATCCATTTTAAGTTAAAACTTTCATCTTTAGAAAGTCTCAAATATTTTATAAGAAGTAAAGAAAATATAAAGATAAAGATATGCAATAAAAAATAAAAGGACATAAGAACAAGAGCAGTTTTGCTTTGACCTTACAAATATCCCATATCCAACCCATTTACGATTAATCAGGATTAGGGAACTACTTGTGGACAACTTATTTTCCAGTTAATTTTATTTATGTATCCGTAATAGCAAATCCCGAGTGATCAACTGATCAAGGTTTTTCGGGAGAAGTAGCATTAATAATAAGTGGTATAATATCACCCGTTCTCAATATACAAACACAACGACTTTCCAAGCACAATGGAACCGAATAAGCAGGACAATAACCTCCTTTCCAACAGTCTGTGAAGAAACTACATGGGTAATCATCGGCAGCTAGTGAGACACCGATCAAGTTCATACCTGCCACAAACATCGTCCTACATTATACATATAAACCGAATTTTAGGAATTTAAAAAGGGAGATAAAATCAAGGTGTAGCTTACCGGTTGCAAGAACTAGAAGTGTAACGAATGATAAAAGTTTTGAATTGGACATTTTTGCTCTTTATATCAAACAAGTTACGATCTACTACTTCTTGGATACAAGAAGAGTTTCATTTTTATACACAAATACTTGGTTTTTGGATGGCATTTAATTCCTTTTACGGTTTTGTTTCAGTTTTTGTGACGAAACTCCTTTTGCATAGAATTAAATAAAACGAATGGGAACTCAATGTACTGGTAATACTATACTCTTTAGAAAATCAAGGTCTTTAAGTTATGCCAAATGTTTGTAAGAAAATTGTTTTAATGTTTTTTAGCTATTTTTCTAATAGGGGGAATTGCATATATACCCACTAAAACTTAAAAACTTGCATATTTCCCCATAATACTAGTTTTTATTCAGATGATGCATAACGCATTTTAAAGATGTGATATACAAATATGCAAGTTTTAATGGGTATATATGCAATTGACCATTTCTAATATGTTATGTGCATAAGAAAATAAATATTCTTTGTGTTAATGTTAATTACGTGAATTTGATAGAATTCTTATTCATTTTTATATATTATTTTATTTTTGTTCATAGAACAAGCTTAATGTATTCAGGTCTAAAAGGTTTGTTAAAGGCCTTCAGCCCAACAAAACTTCAATCAACTTACTGAGAGCTTTAGCAGCTTTGGTTCGTCGTCTTGGGTGGACACGCTTTGGATAGATGGTGGCAATCCGTTTTCATAATCCGCAACACACAAAACACATGTTATCAAAGCATATGGGAAAGGTGTTCACTGGACAATTGATATCGCCACACTCATTATCTGCTTTACGAGTAAGCATAAATCAGGAAGCAGCCTGTCACGAGAAAAACAAGAATGGTTATAACATCCATTATCTTGAGTTCTTGAGTGATTAACTGGAAGCTACAACAATGAGAAGTTTGGTGAATAAATTAGCCGTTTTTCCGGTCATTGTCCTCTCAGTTAGTCCATATATCATATGAGCGACTAGCAAACTAATGAAACTTGTTTATAGCATGCATATGTCCTATAGTCACTCCTTTATAATGCATTTGTGAAGTATTTGTTTCCAATAAGAAAAATATATAATTGTTCAAGTGATAAAAAGAAATGAAATTTTTATATTTGGGAGAAAACCACTTTATATGGAGTACAAGTTTCTTGTCATTCGCTTTTTTTTTTTTTGAACGGCTCTTGTCATTCGCTTTTGTATTATTGTTATCCGAAATAATACCCAATACGTTATAGTTAGTTAGTACACATAAGAATACATAATTAATTAGCTATATTCACTTGTATTCTTTTACATATTGTTATGAAAATGATTTTTGAAGTAGTATTTATTTTCTTAACGTTTTATATGGGGCTTGAAGAAACTCGTAGAGTCATAGAGTATTTGGAAAGTAACCGAGTTGTGTAACACTTTATGATCTTAAGTTTCATATTAGTCAATCGGTTAAGTTTATAAGCATCAATAAAACGTTTTAGGGATGTCAAATGGGTTTCGTCGTGTTCTACAATTTTCAGCCTCATTGTAGACTAAATAAATCCACTATCATATTGATTTATTTTAGTAAGAACAAGAGTAAAATACACGGTTGGTCCCTAATCTTGTATCAAAACATCACGCTGAGACAAAACTTGCATTTTTCATCGTGGGGAGTTCAAAACAAGGTTTTTATAGTATAAATCAGTCCCTTGACCCATTTTCCGTTAGTCAACGTCTATTATCTTTTGTCAAATACCTTAAATGACTATTTTGCCCATATGAGGTACCAACGACACACGGAAACACCGACATCGAAAAATTTTCTCCAGCAAAACAACATTTAACATACTGCATCCAAATTCAACAATCATAAATCATAACAAAATTCACATATCTTACATCCGAACAATATCTCACTTAAAAACAGTAATTACAATAAACGCGCTAACGATTCATCATTTCATATCAATAACTATCAATTATATCAATTTAAACTGTTCACATTTTAAAGCTTTTAAATAATAAAATGCTAGTTATCAAATAACGTAATTACAGCAATACAAAGCCCTAAACTGTTAATGCATGATTAAATGTCGATAAATGTCAATATTAACTAAATCAAAATCATCAGTTCACATTTCAAAGCTTATACTTATAAAATGTAATGTAACAAATAATGCGCTTAATCGCTGGACTATAGATACATCATTTCACGTCAATAACTACACATTATATAATTATAATCTGTTCACGTTTCGAAACTAATAATAATAAAATGTTAATTAACAAACAATGCGATTACAATGCTAAACTGTTTATAAATGATAAAATACGTCAGGTGGATGAATAAACTATTGTAACAACTAATACGATTAATCGCTAAACTATTCACATTTCGATGTAACAAAATAATGTGATAATCGCTAAACTTATAATGCATCATTTCACGTCAACGACTATTTATTAGATTATAACAAACTGTTAAAACATTATGAAGGTTAAAATGTACCAGTATAAATACATAATAACCTAACAGATCAATGAAACATAAATTCAGTAACTAAATTAACGAAATAACGTAACGACGTCGTATTAAAACGATTAGATCATATAAGTGAAGATGATTAGCTTACACTAGTGCCATTATCGCAAACGATGACCTTCTTACTGTCCATTTTCCCGCACCGGAGATCGATGGCCGGCGATGCTGACGTGGATCGTTGTTGTTGGTGTTTAGAGTGGGATATGAAATGAAATTGTAATGGTTGAAGATATGAAAATTTTCCGCTAAGGCCTCTGTTGGGTACGGATAACTCCACGACCCGACTCTCTTTCTCACATCAGATACCAGCGTTAACCCATGAGCAACAATCAATGGCAACTGACCAAGATCTTGTTGCTAAACGTGGGTTTTGATATTATGTGTGGGTATGAAGATTGGTGTTAGATTGAGTTATGTTTTTTTTAGTGGATGAATGAAATTTGAGAATGGTGATAGTGTTAATTTTTAGAGAGAGAAGCATAAATTTAGAGAGAGAAGCAGGAAAAGAGATAATATGAGGGTGGTGGTAGTGATGGTATAACTTCTTTACTAGGGGGAATTGCATATATATCCCTGCAAAGCCTCATAATTGCATATACATCCAATCAAAACTCATAATTACATATATATCCTTCCAAAGTTCTATATAAAATTGGCCATATATATCTAACCAAAACTCATAATTGCATATATATCCTTCCAAAACATTAAAATTGTCATATATATCCAAATGATTATTTTAAGTACATTTAATAGAAAAAATGTCTAAAAATTATAATTGATATACAAAATAACGATTACAATTTTTTATTTTTTTTAATTTATTTTTTACAATTACAAAATATATTTTTATTGGTTTGAATTTTATTATGTCATTTGATGTATATTGTTGGGTTCAGTAAATATTCAAACCCCTTAATCTAGGATTTGAATAGAAAATAGCCCAAGTGTCTAGTCCATTAAACACTAACGGTCCTTGAGTGCATAGCTCTCGGTGAGCCATCTTCGAGATACTCGAGCAGAGGCAACAAGATAGTCTCTCCACTCCGCAGTAGCGGAACTTAAAGGGTGAAGGCTGAGTCAAGAAGAAGATGGTGGATTCAGTGAGTGATGACAATAACTCACTGAATCCCTAAGACTCCTCTCCACTACTTACATGAAGACAAAGCTGAAGTAGAAGGAAGGATATGAAGGCGAAGAATGGCGGGACAAAGGCGGGATAAGTTTGAATGGATAAAATCGAGATAAGACAATGTCCTTATCAACCAAAGTCAACTTTCCCTTAATGGCAAAAGATGGGGCTCGGTCATCATCTGACTTTAGGAAAGTAGTCTTGTCTCTTACCTAGAATAGTCTTTGTAGCAGAGACAAAATACATGAGTATTTTGTCCTTTGTATGATGTCGGTTTGTCACTTAGGAAGAGTTAAAACTCATACATGTATAAATAGCATAAGAGATGGAGTGAAAAGATTAAGCTTGTGAATTGTAAAACCACACCGCAGCCATCTTTTCACTCCTCCAAATACAACTTAGTTCCAGAGATAGCTCAGTGAGCTCTAAGGGTTGTGCTCAGACTTAGCCCGAGCTTAGAGAGGTCACTAAACTTTGTTATTTCAATCCCAAGTACTATTCATGAAGTACTTGGGTAGCGTGTCTTTGTTGATTTATTTCTAATAAGAATATGATGTTGAAAATTTATAAGTGTGTTTTACTTTTGTTAATTTAGGTCATTGTTCACTATTAACTTGTTTTTATTCTAAAAGCTGATTTAAAAGATAGTAAAGGGGAACAACAAGTGGTATCGAGCAAGGGTAATTATAAAACTTCGTTTTTAGGCCGCTCTAAAAGTTTTTAAATTAGGATCCTAAATGGTGAAATTGATGTACCCACTAGTCGATAAAAGGGTGGAACTTTTTCATTTTTGCCCCTAGACTTGAAGTTGGCAAATTCAACAAAAGGAAAAAGCGAATGCTTTGCTATTTGATTGGGATGGAACCTTATTATATCAAGTGTATAAATGAAGGACCATTTGTCCCAAAGGCGCTGAAGGGTTACCTAAACACGAAGCTCAGATGGACCCAGGGATGAAAGGAGAGTGGTCAACCCGGGACCAAAGACTCAAAGTATCATAATATCTTGTCTTCACGGCGATATTATGGAGCGATATAAGCGTAGTACGACTAAGTAAACTGGGATGACCTAGTTCATAGTCATGAAGGTCCATCGATACCAAGGAAAACAGGATAATGGACACGAAACTTGAGTATAACACCTTCGGGCTAAGGACTCGAAACTCTCTCTCAAACTTACACGGATACAAAACTCTTTTAAATGAACCGTCAAATGATGGTGTTAAGTTGTCCAAACATGAAATCAATGTTGGTTTTGTCAACGGTCTCACGAGAAGTGGTTGAATTTCTCCAGGGGACTTAGGAATGCTAATCATATCCAAAATCTTGAGCTTCATGAAATTTATGGGAAATTTGTCTATGAGGAAAACCTCATCAACAGACGATACCATGACTTAAAGAAGTCTCGGGGAAGTCAAGAGTCCACGACCACCACCTCATCACCAATATCAAGCTGCTTTCTATTCTAACAATGTTGTTCAAGATTTTCGGAAAATTGGATGATGAGCGATGAGAGATCAAGTGAGGAGTACCTAAATGACCTGAACACTGAATTCCAAGAAAGGGAACTCCTTGCTAACTCTCGAAGGTTTATAAAAAGAAACAAATGTTTTTCAAATGCCAAAGCAAATGAGGACACTGAATGCTTTAAGTGTCACAAAAGAGGTCATTTTGCAAAAGATGTTTTTCAAAAACAATTTCGAACCCTCTTATAAACCATCGAGGTCAAATCGGTCCTCGGCCTTAGCAAATTTCAACCAAAATCTATCAATCTCATCAAAACTTTCAAAACAAATCGATCAAAACAAAACTATTGATTTTGAAGCAAAATATAAGAAAGTCAAAGTTAAGCTTGCATTGCTCGAGGCCAGTCCCTCAGAAACAACAAAAAGTGTTCAATCATGCGAGGGGTAAAAAAGGCCTTGTTCTTTGAGACGGGGATGAAGAGCGGTGTCATCGGATGATGAAATGGTGCATGTCGTTACCTGATGGCCCTCTGAGAAGAGGACAAGCTAGCTTTGGAAAGAATCATGCGAAAATGGAGAATGGATCAATATCACAATGAAGAAGGTAAATATTATACTTTCTATGGAAGATGACTCGATTGGCGGTCTTACATGAATTATCTGAATGTTGACCTTAAGTTCGTAGAGGAGCAAAGACTTAATCTTTTTTCAAAATACAACAAGCTAAGTTTTGATCTAAACAAGTGTAGGGAGGATGAGCGCTTCTTTTAAAACAAGCTAAGCTTGAGGCTATCACTTTGCAGTTCAAAACGAACTAGTTAAAAAATCAGGCTCTTCAAGACGAACTTAAAAGGTTCAAGATATTCTTGATAGTTGGATGCCAAGAATCCCAGTCTTTGATGTTGTGGGAGCCCCGGTAGCAAGAAGAGAGTCTTAGGTGAAGATCATCTTCACGACTCTCTCAACAAACCAAGGTCCTAAGCCATTTGTGTGCGGTGGTATAATTACCAACATATTGACTACTCCCAAACCAAGTGATTGGATTGAAAGGGTCAATCACGAGTAAGCTTCCAAATTTTGATTCGGAAGGATTCTAGAGCACGAAAGCAAGCTCTAAAGAGCATGCTTGGACTCCGATGTACCGGTAGTCTTGAACACATCTCGAGTCAGCGAGAATCTCAAGCACCGCTTCCACCACTGAAACCTCTTGGTCTTTGCCAGCTCGAGCTTACTCCATTACAATTCAATCCTCTCTACCAAAAAAAGGTGCGGACTTGGTAGAACCATCCTGAAAAGACCAACAAAACCAACTCAACAAGAGTCTACTCCCATTGAGACTTCAACATCCTCTGTTCCCCACTTTGGTGACCAAATTGACAACTAAGCGAGCTTGTGAGGAAGCGGTGAAAAGATGGAATTCATCGAAAAAGCTCCTGATTCAATCAAGGATACTAAGTCAACCTCATCTAGCTCATCAAAGTCAAAATCCACCAACAAACCCAAGCAAAAGTGTGAAACGTGTCATTACACCGCCATACCACTGACAAGCTGCTATAGAATCCTTTTTGCATGATCTGCAAAAGGATGATCACATGGCTATGACTACACAATATGTCGGTCAAGCAAACTATACCAAAGTTGGTCATCGTATGCTTCATCCTCCAACGACTCCTAAGAATAGAGCAAAACCTTTTCCTCTTGCCCTCATTGTGGGTTTAATGATCATCATCGGATGATTGTCTCATGAACACATCTTTGTGATATATGCGGTAATCTAGCTCATGAGACATCCCAACATGACAGTGTCATTCATGCAAGGAGAGGTACAAAACAACCAAAATCGAATCATCCTCGGTCTCTAAATGCAAAACACATGGTAGCACAATGCACTCAACCATGACCATGAGTCAATTACCAAATTCAAAGAGACCTTGAGACCCAAGCCCACTAGCAAGTGGGTCACTAAGAAGAAACTAATTGATTTACTACTTGTGCGAGACACGCCAGGGAGCCTATTTGGCATCTAGGCGATGGATGCTCAAAGCATATTTGATGTAAAGGAGTATGCACAAGTATATAGAGGAACCAGGGACCCAAAGTAGTGTTTGGTGATAACTCATCATGTCGCCTGAAGGTTACGGTTGAGTGCACAATGGAATAGTTTTCTCTAGAATAGCTTATGTCAATGGTCTAAAATACAATCTCATTAGTGTCAGTCAACTATGTGATGCTAAGTACATTGTGCAATTCAATGACAAACAAGGTACCATCTTCAATGCCAACAAGGAAGTGGTGTTAATAGCTCCTAGGAGAGATGATGTTTATGTGCTGAACATGTCAACACTCTCCCAAGATGGAACTTGTCTCTTTGCTAAAACCCTTGAAACTATCAATTGGGCGTGGCATAAGAGACTCTCACATAAACTTCAAAACCTCAACAACTTGGCAAAAACAAAACAAGGTCCTTGGCTTACCATCACTGGTTTTTGCAAAAGATAAACCATGCTCTGCACTGTAAAAAGGTAAACACCACAGAGCATCATTCAAAACCAAACAAAATTTCTCCATCAAAAGCTGCCTTCTCCTCCTGCACATGGATCTCTTTGGACTGTGGATCCCAGATCAATCCAGCATCAGAAGTATACACTTGTCATTGTTGATGAGTTCTCAAGATACACTTGGGTATACTTTCTTTCCAAAAAAGTCAGGCGACTAATACGATAATGTCATTCATAAGGAAGATTGAAAACGAATGACATTCTGTTAAACAAATCGAACTGACAATGATACTGAGTTGAAATAAAGAGCTTGAGAGTTTACGTGATGAAAAGGGAATTTCTCAAATTTCTCGTCTCCATATACCCACGAACAAAACGGGGTTGATGAAAGGAAAACAGAACTCTCATTGAGGCGCTAGAACCATGTTAAATGGCTCGACCTCTCAGCATTTACGGGCTGAAGCGGTCAAAGCGCATGTTACACTCAAAGCAGGTCAATCATTGTCAAAAGACATAATAAAACCCCATATGAGATCTTCAAAGGTAGACTTCGACATCACTATTTTCATGTGTTTGGATGTCCTGTGTTCATTCATAACCACAAGAATCATCTAGGCAAGTTTGATGCAAAAGCTGATGATGGATACTTCTTAGGCTACTCACTGATCTCCAAAGCCTTCAGGGGTTTTAACACAAGGAGACAACAAGTTGAGGAAACCTTTCATGTCACCTTTGATGAAAGTGCATAAAGCATCAGGTTCACCAACCTCGATGGAGGAAATAGGAATTGATAACTCATCAAGATATCCTCTTGATGAGTACAACACTGAATTCAATTCCTCATATCAAGGCGATCTTGACATCTCATATTATGTCTTACCTCACAACCTACCCTAACCAACTAACTATCAGTGAGTTCATTGATAATCGATCGAGTCCTGCGGGATAGGAAACACTAATCCAAATGATGGGGAACACGTAACTTATGAACCTCACCACGAACAAGACATCTCTACAGATGTTCTAAATGATTATTGGCTCTTGCACGAACTCACATCTGAACTCCAGGTGACATCTTCAAGCTCGGATCCAGGACCACAAAGTAAGTGGACAAGATCTGGGACATTGAACTTGTAAACATCATTGGTGAACCACTGAGGGCATGCTCACTAGAAGCATGGCGCTAATTTAACTGCACTTGACCAATGAATGTCTATATCTTGATTACCTATCAAATATAGAACCCAAAAGTGTCCTGAGGCTCTAAACACCCAAGCTGGGTTAAGGCTATGCAAGAAGAACTGCAACAGTTTGATAAAAACAAGGTCATGACCTTGATCAAATGTCCTCGGGATGTAGTAGTCATAGGAATGAAGTGGGTTTTGAAACAATGAAAAGCGACAGCTGTCATTAAAAACAAAGCCAGACTTGTAGCCAAAGGTTATAGTTAACAAGAAGGCATTGACTATGATGAGATATTTGCTCTTGTTGCAAGAATGGAAGCCATCAGGATCTTCCTTGCATATGCAACATACATGAACTTCAGACCAAATGGATGTTAAAAGTGCATTCTTAAATGGTGATCTCAAGGAAGATGTGTATGTTCGGCAACCCCGGCTTTGAGTAGTGAATTCCGACATATGCGCAAGCGACAAAGCCCTTTATGGACTTAAACAAGCTCCAGGCATGGTATGAAACTCTCTCGGCCTTCACGATACAAAACAAGTTTGAGGAGGAAAGATAGACAACACCTTTGTTTGTCTATAGAACTCAACGAGGATGTGATACTAGCCAAGTGTATGTTGATGACATCATATTTGGCTCAACAAACTACAAACTTTGTAAGCGGTTTGAAAAACGATGACAAAGAAGTTTGAAATGAGCATGATGGGTGAACTCACATACTTACTTGGACTACAAATCGAACAAGCGATAAAGGAATATCCATCGGTCAAGAGAAATACACGAAATCTCTTGAAGAAATATGAGATATCGTATTGCCTCGGTGAAGACTCCAATGGTCCCACCTAACAACCTTGGACCTGATCTCACTGGCAAATCAGTCAATCCAACTCATTTCAGAGGAGGATTGTAGGCTCCCAGATGTATCTAACTGCTTCTAGACAGACATCCAATTCTCGGTCGTCTAATAGCAAGATATCAGTCAATCCTAAAGAATCCCATCTCACTGCGACAAAAGAATACTGGTACACGAAGGGAACCCCAAATCTTGGACTCTATTATCTAAAATGCTCAGGGTTTGATCTTAAGGGTTACTCTGATTACGATTATCTTTGCTTGCAACATGGAAAAAAAAACCGAGGTCTGTCAATTTCTTGGAGGAAAACGGTTTGTTGGAGTGCTAAAAGCAACAATCAGGTGGCTATGTCCTCAGTGGCTGAATATGTAGGCTATGGGATGTTGTGCCAATGTATTATGGATGAAAAGTCAACTCAGTGACTATAACATCCATTACAAAATGGTGCCCATCTTCTATGATAACACTAGTGCTATTGCAATCTCCAACAACCTTGTCCTCCACCAAAGAACCAAACACATTGATATCATATATCACTTCATCAGGGATCACATAATGAAAGGAGATATAGAACTTCATTTCATCCCTACTGAATATCAATGGTGATATCTTCACCAAACCCTTGGATGAACCTACCTTCAGGAGACTGAAAGCTGAATTGGGAATGATTGACATTGAAAGTCAGGTATCTGAAAACCAATCTCAATAAGTTCTCTGAAATGGTTCATCCTCCTGACACCCAAAATAAACCTCTCCTGAATGAGTAAGACTCATTCGGGGTCCCGACATTTGACAAAGAGCATTGAATGAGTAACTAAATGATCCAAGTATCAGTTACTTAAATGTCCTAGGTTGGTTAATATGCAAATTTAATATAGGAATATATGTCTCTTTGTCTTACTGTCATCCCACTTGGCATTTAATGCCTCTCTCTGAGAAAATATCAAATTGATATTTTATCTCGCAAAGTGCACTTTTACTTGCCTTTGCAGTTCCCTTGAAAAGCGGGTTTTACTGCGGGTAATGGAGTGGTAGCATTAAATGTGGAAATTCAAACGTTTTTCAAAAACCGACTCTTAATATTCCCATTTGTGCACAAACCACCCTTCTCACCACTCTATAAATACCCTATTCCAAAACAAACAAACACACACAAATTATTTTCTACAACAAAAGTCTGCCAAAATCATTTCTAAAACTCAGAAATATTTGTGTGTGCTCAAAAACTCTTCAAACCTCTTTTGGAAAACCCTTCTTGTAAACATTTACAAAAGTTTTTCATCACAAAACTTGAGAGATCTAAAACCCTTGATTGTTCTAGTCAAAAGAAAGTATTTTCAAAAACCCTAAAAATATTTAATGGAAATGGCTAGAACACAATCTCTCCAGTTTGCTTCTTAGTGGGTAGGGGATCTTACAAATGTTGAATTTAAAACTAATAATGTCATAGGCAACTTTGAATACCCTGAAACTGTCCCAACCTACAAAGACATTATGAAATTTTTGTGTAATTGCCACTGGCGGCCTTTGTTCGGTGTCCCTCAATTGTTTACCAAAATCTCCTCAGGGAGTTTTGGGCAGCAAGAGCCTTTGACGACACCTCTGATGAGAACAACCTCAAACCTCTCGGGGAATATCTCATCAAATTCAGTCTTCCGCGGGGGCAACAACAATTCACCCTGGATTATAAAACGTTTTGCACTTCAACAGGGTTGGATTATAACAAAGGAGTTTATGTGGCCCATCCTGAACCCTCCACAGTGAAGGATGGGTTAAAACAAATCATTTTAGATCCAACGTTTTTGGACAAGACCCTAGTCACCAAAAGCTCATTTCCCGTGGCTTGGAGGATCCTATTCACTTTGTGATTGGTCCTCGGCGGGGAACCACTCATCCACGAACAAGTTAACTCTATTGGTTGATGATGGCATATTGCTTGATGAATGGGGTCACTTTGTTACATAGGGGAGATCATTCTGATCTCGTAACCAAGCTACTGAGCAAAACTAGGGAGAAATACGTTTCGTACCCTAGGTTTGTCTCTTGCGCTTCAAGTGTTCTGGGTTCAAATTATCCTCGGGAAGAAAAATTTGGTGCTTTACCGGGCATCTGAGCCAATCAAATTTTCAAAAAGACCCATCCCTTGTCACTCCTATTGAATTGGCGGCCCATATGGTTCTTTGTAAACAACCCGGGGAGGATCAGTGTCTCCAAACCTGCTCCTAAAAGAGAAGAGGGAAGTCTCGGGGGGGACTAAGACTAAACCCAGTCCGGTCCACGAGGCTTGAGAACCACGACTAAAAGGCACAAAAGGCCCGAGACTAAAAGACACCCACGATGACGGGCAACATCCACCCGTGACAACGAAGGACAGCATACATCACAGTCGGTGCCCTTGGTCACAACCACTACTCCTCAAGATCCATAGGGAAACATACAACCGGTAGGGGGCGCCTTCCACAAGACCAAGGATGACATTAGCAAATCACATCGCCTTGCGAGGGCACACTGATCGATCCCAAAGACTCAGAGGGACCAAACAACGATAGGGATATAACATCGCACGACTCGCTAAAGGCACGGGAAACGCCCACGGTTCTCAGGGGTCCTTGGGGACAAAGACTTCGGAGGAAAGGAACCCCGCCGATATGGAACCCACAACCAATCGACTCCAGCGAAGGCACGGGAAGCGCCCACCAGTGTCAGGGGTCAAGGGGGACAAAGACTCGAGAGGGAAACATACCACCGGCTGATATGGAACCCATCACCAACCCCTGTTAACCGTTCTGATGTTCTTGGCATACTATTTTAGAAGATGAGCTTCTTGAAGCCGATGATGAAGTTTATCATTTGGGGAAGAAGTGGGCTAAGGTTCAATCGAACAAGAGCCTCGGCTGATCCACATGAGCTCTTGAATCACCATTCCAGCATGAAAATGATGACTCCTCTCCTCCGATGAATTTGAAAGATTTGATAATGTTCTACCACTTACGGCGGCTTGTTCAGTGGATCACCAAAGCTTCAAGAAGGTTATACTCTGGGGTCACTAAAACACTGTGGGAACAACACACTGAGGCTACTGTGAGTTATCTGATCTAAAGGTGAGGTACATGGCTTTGATGAAAATGTTCATGAGCAGGGATCGATGTATGACAACCTTCATCGACTGGATGACAACTTGGCTAAATTCCTCAGACACCTTCAGGGTGTAGGTACAAAGATAGATGAAATCAGGGAGTTTGTCAAAGAAGACCCAACACTCAACTCTAAAGTGCTAGAGGCTACTAAGGCGTACTTGAAACAATCCTCAAGCCTCACTGAACTGCTCGATATGCTCAAGTCTGCAAATGTTCAGGGTCTTCCATCCTCAGTCCAGTCTCTTCAAGCTACATTGGACTCTTTGAATACACATGTGGCTACTTTGGCTCGAGGCATCCTCATCTCGGCACGGAATCTTGGGCCCAGAATGACTGCTTTGGAAGTTTCTCGGCTAATTTGGAAGCAAAAGTCACTGGTATTCAAACCGACACTTCGGACATTAAGGCTATGATCTCTGAAATTTATTAGGCCTTCAAGGGTCAAGCGCTCCATCCCCTCGGCACCAACTCCAACTCTTGCCCTCACTGAAGCTCCGGCAAGCAGTTGAAGGAGAATATTGCGAAGAACCTCCTTCCACCGAGGGAGCCAACACCATCAGCATCGTGCTCAATCTCATCATCACCACCAGTCTCATCAATACCTATCTCATCAATCCCACCACCAACATCAACAACAACAGCGGTAATCACACCAATAACAACAACATCACCACCCACGGTAGCAACTTCATCTTCCTCGGGCCGGGACAAAGGAAAAGGCAAAATGACAACTCCGAGCACGAGAAAATTCCTACAAAATCGGCGACACTGAATACCTTCTCACACTGAACACTAAGTAAATATCTTGCTAAAGAAGAAAAGAGATTGAAACAGGCTGAAGAAGATAATAAGAATAGAGAAGCAGCAGCAAGGTAATTGAGAACATGGGAATTGATCTGAAACTCCAAAAGGTCAGGCGGGACAAAAGTTCAAGGCTCGGTGCTCGGATGGCTGAAATGAGAAAAAGCAGTTGGAAGAAAGAAGAAGACCATGAGGAAGCGAGGGGTGAGCATTACAAGCTGGACAATGACAAGCGAAGGCTTCTGAAAAGATCACAGATGTCGAGAATCATCCCCATACCAAACCACTGGCCATGAACGTTTTCAGAGGGGTTGATAAAAGACACTTCGAGGTTCATGATCCTCAAATTCGACTTTGGGATCACGAACTCGATGAGCTTGTCCAATTATTGAAAAGAAGAAGAATGCGGTGGTTAAGGACACGATGAAGATGCTCAGTAAAAGATATGAAAGGCGAGGGATTGTCAAGCCGGTGGGAATTGACCTTATGCGCACCTCAAGGATCTCAACCACAATCATCCACGGCAAGGAAGAGAGTTGAGTTCCAACATGAGATTAAAAGTGCACGGGCTGGAGTGTAATAGGGAGAGCACTGAAGGAGTGAAATTTGTGGCTGTCTAGTGATTGAAAAGCTGAAGAGGGCTATTTTTCATTGATGTCTATGGAAACCCAGCATTCCAAAGGTGGAGTGATATCAATCGGTGGAGTGGCTACAATGATGGCTATATTCCGGTGGCCTCTCAAATTGAGACTCACAACTCAGGTTACGCGGACTTAAACGCTAAGATAGGAGACCATCTGACGAAACACTCATCACCAAGAAAGTCAAGCTTGAAGCTCGGGAATCCATCGGGTGACATCATTTTGAATTATCTTTTGTACTAGTAATAGGAACCTTGTAATTTGATCAATAAACGATGTATGTTTTTGTTAAAATATTCAGTGTTCCTCATTGTATCAATTAGTACATTCAGTGTAAGAAAAGCCATTTGCTCACTTACACTGATCAAACACTTAGGCTATTTGTATATCCAAATAGGGGGAGGCGGTTGGGTTCAGGTAAATACCAAACCCCTTATACTAGGATTTGAATAGAAAATAGCCCAAGTGTCTAGTCCATTAAACACTAAAAGGTCACTGAGTGCAGTCCTCGGTGAGCCATCTTCGAGGATACTCGATGCGGCGCAACAAGATAGTCTCTCCACTCCGCAAGGCGAGAATTAAGGGTGAAGACCGAGTCAAGAAGAAGATGGTGGATTGTGAGTGATGACAATAACTCGATTCCCTAAGACTCTCTCCAACTACTTACAGAAGACAAACTGAAGTAGAAACTGAAGGATATGAAGACGAAGAATGGCGGGACAAGGCGGGATAAGTTTGAATCGAGATAAAATCAGATAAGAAAATGTCCTATCAACCAAAGTCAACTTTCCTGAATGGCAAAGATCAGGCTCGGTGTCATCGACTTTAGGAAAGTAGTCTTGTCTCTTACCTAGAATAGTCTTTATAAACAGAGACAAAATACATCGATATTTTGTCCTCGTATGATGTCAGTTTGTCACTTAGAAAGAGTTAAAACTCATACATGTATAAATAGCATAAGAGATGGAGTGAAAAGAAGCTTGTGAATTGTAAAAACACACATCCACGCAAGCCATCTTTTCACTCCTCCAAATACAACTTAGTTCCTGAGATAGCTCGGTGAGCTCTAAGGGTTGTGCTCAGACTTAGCTTGAGCTTAGAGAGGAGTCACCAAACTTTGTTATTTCAATCCCAAGTACTATTCATAAGTACTTGGGTAGCGTGTTCTTTGTTGATTTATTTCTAATAAGAATATGATGTTGAAAATTTATAAGTGTGTATTACTTTTGTTAATTTCAGTCATTGTTCACTATTAACTTGTTTTTTATTCTAAAACTGATTTAAAGATAGTGAACGGGGAACAACATATATATATATATATATATATATATATATATATATATATATATATATATATATATATATATATATATATATATATATATATAGGAGTTACGTTTAAATGGAACGATAGATGGTGTAGTTGATATTTTTATTCAATATCCGTCGATAACGAACACGGTTGAGTAGCCGAACATTGTTGCCTTTTCTTTTCTTAAAAAATGTTTAAGGATATTTTGTAATTGTTAAAAAAAATTAATAAGTATAAGGGTATAACCGTTATTTTATTTATCAATTATAGTTTTTTGACTTGTTTAAGGGCATAATCGTTATTTTATATATAAATTATAATTGATATATAAAATAACGATTATACCCTTATACTTCTTAAATTATTACTTTTTTAACAATTACAAAATATCCTTAAACCATTTTTTAAGAAAAGAAAGAGCAACCATGTTCGTTATCGACGAATCTTGAATAAGAATATCAACTGCACCATCCATCGTTCCATCTAAACGTAAACTCGTATATATATAGATCAAATGACATAATAAAATTCAAACCAATAAAAAGATATTTTGTAATTGTAAAAAAAAAAAGAGGTTATAATCTTCATTTTATATATCAATTATAATTATTAGACATTTTTTTTCTATTAAATATATATTTAAAATAAGGGAAAATTTGTCAAATAGACCGCGCGCCCTGATGCATATCACTTTATGGACCACGCCCTTTTAAAATTCGAAAATAGACATGTTGCCCACTGCTTTTCTTGGACCCAACAGGGGCGCCATGTGTCCGACAACTTATGACACAAGTCGTTATTTTTGAAGGTATATGTCATGTATTGTAACACATTGTTTTTGGGCATCTTTATGTTTTTGGGCATACACGAGGATAGTTTTGTCATTTCATATTTAAAAACCAAAAAACCAACGCTCACAAAACAGATTCACGGTATATGTCCTTTAATGTCTTGTGTTCCCAATCACTTTCTTCTTTCTTCAATACAATTTGTTTAACAAAATCTTTCTTTCTACTTATGGTCTATTGACTTCATATCTTTATCCCAATCTTTCTGCTTTTGTTTAGAAAATATTTAGACAATATCGGATGTTCAACTAGATATCATCCGTAGGCTACCTCTAAGTCTATACTCCACAACGTAGTGTTTGCAAGTTATGGAAGGCTAGTATAGATTGTGGAAGCTTCATCTTTAATTACGGTGTTCGTCGTAATGATCAGTGTTTATTTACGCTAATATTCGATATGGGTGACCAAGGTTTTGTGTTAGCTTTAGATGAACAAGCTGATCGCTCGCCACTTAATACAGATTTAATGCTTTCATCTATGATTACAGTTGGCAATTCTAATGGTCTTTGGTGTTTTGTCTATGGTACTAATCTAATGATTGTTATTTGGAACCGGCAATCAAAAATCACTTGAAGTATTTGTCGGTTTACACGCATATCAAATCGAACGTCAAAAGATTTGTTTTGGTTTTGCCGTCCGTCCGGACACTCTTGACCCGACGATCGTGAAGGTCTTCTATCCTGTTTTCGAAAGTGGTTTTACGGTATGTGTCGTCTTTTCTTTGAACTCTTTACGGTGGAAGCCTTGAAAATTTTCTCCCCTCCGTGAAACAATCAAACTGAAATGTAAAACTCAGGCACTTGTGGGTCGTTTTATCTATTGGATGCGGTGAAAAGTTTAACTAATGAGGGCGGTGTTATTTATAAGATTTATATGTTGATTTCTTTTGATTTGGTAACCAACCAATTTAAAGTTATAGACCTACCACAGATTTTAAAAATGAACTCCCAGTTCCATTCAATGTTTTCGATCTTGGAACCTCTCTAGTGATTTCTAGGACTATCATTGGTGAAGATATTCCATTGTTTTGCGGATGGTTGTTGGACGTCAATGGTTCTTCAATAACATCATTTAGAAGCCTATTCGCCATCCACTATATTGGTTCGGTTTGCTTGGGTTTACAAAGGATCAAGCTCCAATAGTGGAAGCGTACAGCGCCAATCATTTGGGTCAGTCGGTATTTGTGTACAACAAAGAAGTTGAATTACTTGTCTGCATGGGAATGTTAGGAGATGCGGGATCTTTCTACATCGCCCCATACAAAAATCACTTCTTTTGTTAAATCAGCCAGACCATCTTGCTTATAGTATGTTTTATTTTTAACTTACCATTCTATTAATGTTTTATTTTTACCTTACACCATTATATTCATGTTCAACAGGTTTGTTCGTCAGAAGTTAGGGATCATGCTTAATGGGAATGAAGCTTTGTGGTTTTAGTACGTGTATGTATGAAGGAAGCATGGAGTGGTTAGCTTTTTCTGCGTACTTGTTGAATTTTATAAATCAAGTGGTTATATATATTGTAACCATTAAACTCATAATTATGTAGTAATCGTAATATGTAGTAGGTTGTCTGTATGAAACGTTGTATGTCAACGTATTTACTATTTCATATGTTTTTTAAATCCCATTATACATCTTTGTTTAATCTGGGGAACTAGCAGTTGTTTCCAATAAATAATGTGGCAACTAACTGTTCTATGTTGGGCAACTTCTTTTCCTTATTGACTAACTTTATAAACCAAGGAGTCCTTCTAGTATGTTGACACCTACACGGGCGGCCAAACACGGCCATACACACAGTATTGACGGTGGCATCATTTCGTTGATGTGTTCTATCAGGCAGTGGTTAAAATAGCTAGCAGTAGTAACACAATACTTGCAGCGGTTGTAAGTATACAACCAATTCAGTTTTACTAGCGGTAGTAAAAAAAACTATAGCGGTAGTAAAAATGACTAGCAGTTGTAAGTCTACAACCACTTCAGTTTTACTAGCGGTAGTAAAATTAACTATAGCGGTAGTAAAAATAACTAGCAGTTGTAAGTATACAACCAATTCATTTTCAATGTTTGGCGTTGCTTTCATGATTCAATGTTTTCAATTGGGCCTATCAAATATTTAACGGCACATGACCTAGATAAGTAAACGGATGGTTGTAAAATGACTCATTTTCCAAGTTCAGGGCCGCCCCGCATTAAAAGTTCAGGGTAGCAAATTGCAGTTAGCCAAGTTGGAGGCTGATAAATGGGTTTTGGCCATATTTCTGGACCAAATTTGAAAAGCTTGTATCTTGGCCGCGCTAATCAATGAACCAAGCCAACAACCACATATAATGATCATAAGACACCCTCGTTCTGACCATCAATTGCAAATCAACAACTCTTATCCAAAGCCTCCTCGTACAATTAAAAAACCAAAAAATTTCCTTGAAAACCATGTCGTTTCGAGCTAATGTTATCACCATTATGAGAGATTATATTAGCAACATGCCATATCATTGATGGTAACATATTGAATCGGTTGCCAATAACAAAAGCGGTGAGCACCTCTATTTTATCTACAAATTGGAGGTTTAAGTGGACCTTGCTCACCGAAGTCATAATTGATGAGGATTTCTTTTATTATTTAACATATAAGTTTGATGGGAGCCATGTTACTAGACTTTTAAATCAGCTTACGGGTCCCATAAAAAGTTTGTCTTCTCTGTAGATCCCAAACCGTTGTGGGAATGGAAGACTTGAATTATGAAGAGATTCGTGATTGGCTTATGTTTTTGGCACTTCAAGGAATTGAGGTGACAGTTAGACTGGTATGGACAACCGTTGCCAACCGAACTTTACGGGCGTATTGAATTGAAACATCTTGAAATTCATTGTTGTGATTTTTCTAGTTTGGTGTTTTTCACTAGTTTTCCAAATTTATTGAGCTTAGAATTGTGTTTAGTCAAATTTCTTACCGGTACAATTTGGGATTTAATTGCGGTTGTCCTTACTTGAGTCTCTTAGAATGGATGTTGAGAGTACAAACGGGATGAAACTATGGAATCTTGCAAGTCTTAAGAATTTGAAGAAGTTACATTTGTCATTTGGTATTTCGAATGCTGTCATGACAATCATAGCATCCAATATCTTTCACCTGACAAAACTTCCATCTCTTGAGACCCTTACATTGGATTTTGACTATTGCGGTAAGACCGTTTGAGATTTACACTTCTAATTTTACAATGTTAAATATATGTGTAACTGTAATGACATTTAATCTTTGAATCTAACCCAAACTCGACTGTTGTAGTTGATGCGTGATGGTAATTCCAGGATGAATGTCCCTTTGCCGTTTGTATCCCTCGTTAATCTGAATCTAAAAGGAGTTGATTTTGGCGAGACTGTTATCGTGTCACTCATCGTCCAAATGATTCGCGGATCTCCAAACTTGAAAAAGCAGGAAACCAGAGTAAGTGTAATACTTTATTACTGTATTTCATACGTATCAAATAAACATCCGTAACGCCATGTTTTCTATCTCAATACTATTTGATTTTCCAGGCTGCATACACGCTTAGTGTTTTACCCTTGGAACAACCTTCATTTGATTTAGACACAACCACATTCAGTCATGGGCAGATTCAGACAGTGATTTTCCGATCCTTTCCTAGATCACAGTAATTACACATAATCAAGTTTATACTTGCTTGTTCCACGTCGTTAAAGAAAATGTATATCAGGGCCAGCGATTTGATGGACGATGGTTATGATAATATCAAGACGAATTGGGAGTTCGCTAGGAAGCTGTTGAAACTTCCCCGATCTTCCGTCACGCAGTGTTGTAAAATTGTTCTAGTGGTTGTAGTTTTATGTATGCTTTGAATTCCCTGCGTCAATTAAATTTGTGTACAGAAAGTTTGGTGTGTCTGTTTATCAAGGGTTTATGTAGTAATCGTAATATGTTGTAGGTTGTCGTCTGTATGAAACGTTGTATGTCAACGTATTTAGTATATCCTCTGTTGCCATTATCCATTTTTATTTCATCTCGCCAACTAGCAGTTGTTTCCAAATATCAATTTGGCAACTAACTGTTGAACGTAGGGCAACTTCTATCACTAGCAGTTGTTATAATAACTAGCAGTTGTTCGTATAATACTAGCAATTATGCGTATACAACCTATTCAGTTTACTAGCAGTAGTATTTGTTAACTAGCAGTTGTAATTTGGCAACCAAGCATAAAAGCATTCTACCATTTTTGACGTTTAGAAAAGTCGCACAAACCTCAAAATAATCAACTCACTCTACACATCTAATAACATGAAGCGTTATGTGCTTACGTCAAACTGATGATAAACTCACTCTACACATATAATCAACCAATTAGGAGCAACCAATTGTGTTGCTCTTTATAACAATTTTGTGGTATTTTTAAAATCCGTGACCTAACAAAAATAATGTAACATTTTTTTTAATCTAACTAGTTTAATACATCGACATTTCCGTTTCATTAGTGTTCACTTGAATAGTATGTTTGAAAACAAATATTAATGTTAACAAATTAAATTCACACCAATAAGTTATGGTCTATAAAAGACCTACAAATATTATTATTAATAAGCGAATACCTTGAATAGTATTAGCGAGTAGAACCTTGGAGTGTATCGACTCTAGCCCGGACCTCCTTTTATAGTCTAAGGAGTCCTTTAGTTGATCGACAAAATTGCTTGGATCAACAATTCAAAAAGTCAACGGGTCGGTTACGTAGTATCTTGTCAAACTATACAATAAGGTTGCACAATGTCGTGTGTAATGTTTTTTGACGATTAAAATAGAAAACTTTTTCTTTCTATTATTTGACAATATGTATGTATATCTAAAAGGAGAAAAATACTTTAGTTGTGATAAATCAAATATTCACTATTGGTACCATTGTATAATTATTGAGAATGTATAGTAGCAAGATGTCTACAAAGGAAATGAGTCGACAAAGAGAAAAGAAATTTATTTTAACCCATCTCAATATTGCTATATCCAGAACAAATTGCTCTCTTTTGCTATATTCAAAATAAAAAATTGCTAAAATCAGAAAAAAGCAACTAATAAAAGAGTTTTTTGCACTACATTCAATAAAAGACTTTGGTGAACTTTCATCTACTTCATCTTCTTCGTGCAACAACATATCTCCGATTCCGGCAATAATTATTTTCTTCCATTTCTCTACTTTTTCCTTTCTATCATTAGATCCATGCTTTCCAGGTAGTTCCTTGTGATTTTAAGGTGGTTCCTAAAAATTTACTATATCGCTTGTAAAAGGATTTTTCTTCTAAGGTGGTTCCGGGCACCACTAACTCATACTGCATACTTATCTAATACAAAACATCCTACCCAAGAAATTCAAGAATGTTACATATTAAACCGACACAATCCTACTAGCAGTGAAAAACTACATTAGCAGTGGTTTGCTCTTTATTTTATCCCGGCGCCCGCAAGCTCGTCATTTTACCTTGACCTCAGTCTATCAACCCGATCTGCCGGGATTGGTAGACGTACACTTGCTTCGGGAAAGCGGGCACCAATCAACAGTTGCAGACCATAATTTTAAGCCTCTTTGCATATTCTATCACTCCTTGACCCAATACCATGATTTACTTCCTTCTTTCCTTTCCGGGTGAACGAGGTTAAGAGTAAGTGGCTGAAATTGAACATCCCAAATGGCTAATGAGAGTCTAATCGGTTTAAACTCCCACCTTTGTACGCGCCATGGTATGGCCATGCTTCCACAAACTTCAAAGGACACAAGTTTTGGGTTGAAGGAATGTGTATGAATGGTGCGCGGGGATGTGTTATTAGTCGTCATTGTTGTCATTTTCGAAACGACTAATTGTTTTTAGTAGTCATTTAAGAACATGTTCGGTTGTGGCGGCAACTGATTTCTTTATGTTTTTATTTGGGGGTAAAGGTTTAGGCTATGTATGGGCTTTTTTGAACCGACGGTGCGTGGGCAACGGGTTGTTAACATCTTCAACTTCTTTGGAGTTTTGGTGGTGGAGGAATGGTTGTTTTTTTATGTGCTTTCCCTTTATTTACCGCGCGTATTTAAGCGAGGATTTTCTGTTCTTGCACAGCGGTATAATTAATTTCAATGACTTTTTATGGGTAGGCACGTTCCTAGGCTCCTACCATATTTTTCTATTTGGATTTGTCCCAAAATTTCTAGGGAAGGAACATGAATATTTACTTATGATTTGTTCACCTTTTTTGGTTTTGGATAAGCCTTATCCATAATTACAAACCGTTTGAATTAATGAGTTTTTTGTTTGACCATAGTACTTTTGAAATTTATTTAACCAAATATAGTACTTTCAAATTTATTTAATAAAACATAATAGTTTTACATAAACCTAAGTATTTTACAAAACAAACAAACAAACTATTTGGAAAGAATCTTCGTATTGTGAATAAATTCATTGGATATAAAGGAATGCAGAATGTAATGTCTTACTACTATGAGAAATTTTATAGAAGCGAACAACACCAAAAATGGTCAATGTATGTTAAAAAAAGTAGAAAAAGTCTTCACCTGGTAGAAAGACTCCTAGAGGGTGGAGGCGACAAGGGATTTTGTCTCGTTTACTTCTAATGCCACCGATGAATGCAAGCAAAACTCGTTTTACTTCTTTCGTCTAGTTTGCCTTCCTATAGTATTAAACAACTTGTTATCACCTGGTTCATTTATAGTTGTGGATATTGTTGCCAGTATGAACCTTGTGAGATTGTGATAGAATCTTTATAATTTTACATGAAACAAATGAGTTATTTCAAAGTATTCGAATATAATTTTCTAAAAGATGTTTCTTTCACTAAATCATATGCGTAGAAATATAAGCCTTTAAACCAATGTCACCACATTTGCATCGACAATAAAACTTCTTTGTTTAACCTCCATCTCGTACTCAAGTAGCATTTTCTTCAATATGTTTCTTTGATTAAGATTCAATATTGAATCTTCATCGACAATAAACTTCATCGTTTAACCTCGATCATATTGAGAAGGGTGACTTTTGGTTTTTTTCCCTTTTTTTTCTTTAGATGTAAGGTCATTGTATGTGAGTTATTTGTTGTGCTTTTAGTTTGTTTGTTTTTTTGTAAAATATTTAGGATTACGTAAAAATACTTTTTTGTACTGAAAGTTTTTGATGTCTCTATATAATTTTTTTTGGAAAAATGTAGCTTCCACAGCTGTTGTTTGTTGGGTTCAGTAAATACCCAAACCCCTTAATCTAGGATTTGAATAGAAAATAGCCCAAGTATTTAATCCGTTAACACTAATCAGGTCACTGAGTGCATAGCCTCTCAGTGAGTCATCTTCGGATACCAGTACGAGGCGAAGGAGGTCTCTCCACTCGATAAGGCGGAACTTAATGGGTGAAGACTGAGTCAAGAAGAAGATGATGGAGTCAGTGAGTGATGACAATAACTCCTTGAATCTAAAGATTCCTCTCCAACTTCTTACACTGAAGACAAAGAAGTAGAAGATGAGAAGGATGTAAAGGCTGAAGAAAAGCGGGACAAGGCGAGGAAAGTTTGAATCAGATAAGGCGAGTCCTTATCTCACTGAGTTTAGGAAAGTAGTCTTGTCTCTTACCTAGAATAGTCTTTGTAAATAGAGATAAAATACATCGTATTTTGTCTTCGTATGATGTAGTTTGTCACTTAGGAAAGAGTCAAATATCATACATGTATAAATAGCATAAGAGATGGAGTGAAAAGATTAAGCTTGTGAATTGTAAAAACACACACATACACGCAAGCCATCTTTTCACTCCTCCAAATACAACTTAGTTCCTGAGATAGCTAGTGAGCTCTAAGAGTTGTGCTTCGGACCTTTGAGCTTAGAGAGGAATCACCCAACTTGTCATTTCAATCCCAAGTATATTCCAAGAGTACTTGGGTAACGTATTCTTTGTTGAATTATTTCTAATAAGAATATGACGTTGAAAATTACTAAGTGTGTTTTCTTTATGTTAAATTCAGTCATAGTTCACTTTTAACTTGTTTTAAAAGCATTTTAAACTGATAGTGAACGGGGAACAACAAGTGGTATCAGAGCAAGGCTAATTATAAAACTCATTTTTTGGCCGCTCTAAAAGTTTTTAAATTAGGATCCTTAATGGCTGAAATTGATGTACCCCACTAGTTAGATAAAAAGGGTGGAGCTTATTAAGCTTTGCCCCTAGACTTGAAGTTAGCAAATTCAACAAATGGAAAAAGCGAATGCTTTGCTATTTGATTGGGATGGAACCTTATTATATCAAGTGTATAAATGAAGGTCCATTTGTCCCAAATACTGCTGAAGGGTTGCCCAGCACGAAGCTCAGTGGACCCAGGATGAAAGAGGTGGTCAACCAGGACCAAGACTCAAAAGTATCATAATATCTTGTCTTCCTGACGATATTATGGAGTCTCTTATAAGCTGTAGTACAGCTAAGCAAACCTGGGATGACCTAGTTCATAGTCATGAAGGACCATCGATACAAGAAAAAAGGATAATGGACACGAAACTTGAGTATAACACCTTCAGGCTGGGACTCAGAAACTCTCTCTCAAACTTACACCAGATACAAAACTCTTTTAAATGAACTTTCAAATTATGGTGTTAAGTTGTCTGATGTGAAATCAATGTTGGTTTTGTAAACAGTCTCCCTGAGAAGTGGTTGAATTTCTCTCAGGGACTCAGGAATGCTAATCATATCCCAAATCTTGAGCTTCCTGAAATTTATGGGAAATTTGTCTATGAGGAAAAAACCTCATCAACAGAGACGATACCACGACTTAAAGAAGTCTCAGGAAGTCAAGAAGTCCACGACCACTACCTCATCACCAATATCAATTGCTTTCTTTTCTAACAATGTAGTTCAAGATTTTCAAGAAAACTCAGATGATGAGCGATGAGAGATCAGTGAAGAGTACCTAAATGACCTGAATCTTTGAATTCAGGAAAGGGCACTCTCGCTAACTCGAAGGTTTATAAAAGAAACAAAGGTTTTCAACTGCTAAAGCAACTGAAGACACTGAATGCTATAAGTGTCATAAAAAAGAGGCCATTTACAAAAGACTTTTTCCAAAACAACTTGAACCCTCTTTACAAACCATCAGGATCAATCAGTCTTGAGGATTTAGCAAATTTCAACCAAAAATCTATCAGTCTCATCAAAATGTTCAAAACAAATCTGATCTTAACAAAACCATTGATTATGAAGCTAAGTATAAGAAAGCAAAAGCTAAGCTTGCATTGTTTGAGGCCAGTCCCTCGAAACAACAAAATTGTTCAATCTGTGCAGGGTAAGAACAAAGGCCTTGTTGCTGAAACCTTTGACTGGGATGAAGAGCCAATCTCATCGGATAATGAAATGGTACATGTCGATTAATGGCTCTCTCAGAAGAGACAAGCTAGCTGTTGGGAAGAATCATGCTAGAGGAAGGGAATGGGTCAACATCACAATGAAGAAGGTAAACACTTTACTTTCTATGGATGATGACTCTGATTGGCAATCTTATATGAATTATCTAAATGTTGACCTTAAGTTTGTAGAAGAGCAAAACTGAATCTTTTTCTAAGTACAACAAGTTAAGTTTTGAATTGAATAAGTGTAGGGATGAATTGCTTATTTTAAAACAAGCTAAGCTTGAGGCTATCACTTTGCAAATTCAAAACACTGAACTAGTTAAAAGAAATCAGAATCTTCAAGATGAACTTAAAAAGGAAAATGATGTTCTTAAAGTTGAACTGCTAAGAATCCCAGGGTCTTTGATCTTGTGGGAGCCCGGTAGCAAGAAGAGTCATAGGTGAAGATCATCTCTGACTCTCTCAACAAGACCAGTCTCTAAGCCATTTGTGTTGGTGGCATGATTACAAGTATGTTGGGTGATTCGGTTCCTGTGAATGGATTGAACGAGTCAATCCTAGAGTAAGCTTCGAACCGATTCTGGAAGGATTCTAGAGCCTGAAAGTCAAGCTCTAAAGAGCATGCTTGGACTCCCTGATGTGCCCGGTGGTACTTGAACACATCTCTCGAGTGAAGCAGAATCTCAAGCACCGCTTCCACCACTGAAACCTCTTCAGGGTGCTGCTCCAAACTCTGAGCTTACTCCACTACAATTCAATCCTCATTCACCAAAAGAAAAGTCGGACTTGGTAGAACCATCCTACAAAGACAAGCAAAACTAATCCAACAAGAGTCTACTCTTACTGAAACTTCATCATCCTTGTCCCCACTGAAGCTGATCAAATCCGACAACTGTGAACTTGTGAGGAAGCTTCTGAAAAAATGGAATCCATTGAAAAGGTCTGAACAATCAAGGAGACAAAGTCAGCTTCCTCCAGTACCTCAAAGTCTAAGTCAACCTCCAAAAACAAACAAAAGTGTGAGCTATGTCATTACACCACCCATACCACTGAGCTGCTATAGAATCCTTTTTGCATGATCTCAAAAGGATGATCACTGAGAGACGACAGATCATCCACAGTATAACAGTCAAGCAAACTATACCAAAGTTGGTCATCAGTATGCTTCATCCTCTAAAACTACTCCAAAGAATAGAGGCAAAACCTTTTCCCTCGCCCTCAATGTAGGTTCAATGATCATCATCAGGATGATTGTCTCATGAATACATGCTGTGATATATCGCGATAATCCGCTCATGAGACATCCCAACATGACAGAATCATTCATGCAAGGAGAAATTCCAAACAACCAAGAGTCACTGAGTCATCCTCAGCCTCTAAATGCAAAACCTGTGGTAGCACTGTGCACACAACTACTGAACCATGATGGTGCTAAGTTCAAAGAGACCTTGAGATCCAAGCCCACTTGGTAAGTGGGTCACGCGAAGAAACTAATTCAGTTTACTACTTGTGCAGAGACATACCAGGGAGCCTATTTGGCATCTAGACAGTGGATGCTCAAGAAGCATGACTGGTGTGAAAAGAATATACGCACAGTATGTAAAGGAACCAGGGCCCAAGGTAGTATTTGGTGATAACTCATCATGTCCCAATGAAGGTTATGGTTCATGGCTACCCAATGGAATAGTTTTCTCTAGAATAGCCTATGTCAATGGTCTCAAATACAATCTCATCATTGTCAGTCAACTATGTGATGCAAAATTCATTGTACAATTCAATGATAAACAAGGTACCATTTTAATGCAACAAGGAAGTTGTGTTGATAGCTCATAGGAGAGATGATGTCTATGTGCTTGACATGTCAACTCTCTCCCAGATGGAACTGTCTCTTTAAAGCCACTGAAACTATCAATTGGCGTGGCATAAGAGACTTTCACACTAAACTTCAAAACCTCAACAACTTGGCAAAACAAAACAAGGTCCTTGGCTTGCCATCACTGGTCTTTGCAAAAAAACAAACCATGCTCTGGAAAGGGTAAACACCACAGAGCATCATTCAAAACCAAACAAAATTTCTCCATCAAAAGCTGCCTTCACCTCCTGCACATGGATCTCTTTGGACCTGTCATTCCCAGATCAATCCAGCATGAGAAGTATACACTTGTCATTGTTGATGAGTTCTCAAGATACACTTAGGTATACTTTCTTTCTAAAAGAGTCAAGCGGTGATACAATAATGTCATTCATCGGAAGATTGAAAACGAGAATGACATAACTGTTAAACAAATCCGAGGCTGACAATGGCACTGAGTTCAGAAATCAAGAACTTGAGAGTTTACGTGATGAAAAAGAATTTCTCAAAATTTCTCATCTCCTTATACCCCGAACAAAATGGGGTTCTGAAAGGAAAAAAGAACTCTCATTGAGGCTGCTAGAACTATGTTAAATGGCTCAGCCCTCTCAAAACATTTCGGATGAAGCAGTCAAAACTGCTGTTACACCCAAAACAGTCAAGTCATTGTCAAAAGACATAATAAAACCCCATATGAGATCTTCAAAGGTAGACTTCCCGACATCAGCTATTTTCATGTGTTTGGATGTCCTGTCATTCACAACCACAAGGATCATCTAAGAAAATTTGATGCAAAAGGCGATGATGGATATTTTAGGATACTCACGATCTCCAAAGCCTGGGTTTTTAACACAAGGAGACAACAAGTTGAGGAAACCTTTCATGTCACCTTTGATGAAAGCACTGAAAGCATCAAGTTCACCAACACCTCAATGGAAGAAATAGGAATTGATAACTCATCAAGATATCCTCCTGATGAGTACAACAGCGAACTCAATTCATATCAAGCTATCTGACATCTCATATTATGTCTTATCCCACAACCTACCTCAACCAACCATCAATGAGTTCATTGAAAATCGGTCTGTCATTCTGGGGATATGTAACAATGATCCAAATGATCAGGAACCTCATACCTCAACCTGATCAAGACATCTCTCGAGATGTTCTAAATGATTCTGTGGCCCTTGCACCGAAATCATATCTGAACTCCAGTGACATCTTCATGCTCGGACCCCGGACCACAAAGTAAGTGGACAAGATCTCAGGACATTGAGCTTGTAAACATCATTGGCGAACCCACTGAGGGTATGCTCACTAGAAGCATGACTGCTAGTCTAACTGCGGCTTCTGCAATGAATGTCTATATGCTGATTACCTATCAGACATTGAACCCAAAAGTGTCATTGAAGCTCTAAAATACCCAAGCTGGGTTCAGGCTATGCAAGAAGAATTGCAACAGTTTGATAAAAACAAGGTCATGACCTTGATCAAATGTCCTCAGGATGTATTAGTCATAGGAATGAAGTGGGTTTTGAAACAAAGCTGATGAAAATGGCACTTGTCATTAAAAACAAAGCCAGACTTGTAGCCAAAGGTTCAGATCAACAAGAAGGCATTGACTATGATGAGACATTTGCTCCTTTTGCAAGAATGGAAGCCATCAGGATCTTCCTTGCATATGCAACATACATGAACTTCAGGGTCTACCCAATGGATGTTAAAAGTGCATTCTTAAATGGTGATCTCAAGGAAGATGTGTATGTTCAGCAACCCAGGATTTGAGAGTAGTGAATTCCCGACTATGTGCACTTGACAAAGCTCTTTATGGACTAAAACAAGCTCCCAGGGCATGGTATGAAACTCTCTCGGCCTTCCTGATTCAAAACAAGTTTGTCAGAGGAAAGATAGACAACACACTGTTTGTCTATATAGAACCCAACAGGATGTGATACTAGTCCAAGTGTATGTTGATGATATCATCTTTGGCTCAACAAAGTACAAACTTTGCAAAACAGTTTGAAAAACTAATGACAAAGAAGTTTGAAATGAGCATGATGGGGGAACTCACTTACTTTCTTGGACTACAAATCGGGAAAGCTGATAAAGGTATATCCATCAGTCAAGAAATACACGAAATCTCTTGAAGAAATATGAGATATTTGACTATGCCTCGGTGAAGACACCAATGGTTCCACAACAACCTTGGGCACGATCTCCTTGGCAAATTAGTCAATCAAACTCATTTCGAGGGGGATTGGCTCAGCGATGTATCTAACGCTACTAGACCGGACATCAATTTTCAGTCTGTCTAATAGCAAGATATCAGTCAATCCCAAAGAATCTCACCTCGCAGCCAAAGAGAATACTCGGTACGAAAGGAACCCCAAACCTTGGACTATATTATCCAATATGCTCTGGGTTTGATCTCAAGGGTTACTCTGATTCGATTATGCTTTGCTGCAACATGGACAGAAAAAGTACCTCAGGGTTCTGTCAATTTCTTGGAGGAAAACTAGTATGTTGGAGTGCAAAGAAGCAACAATCAGTGGCTATGTCCTCAGTTGAGGCTGAATATGTAGCTGCAGCAGGATGCTGTGCCAATGTATTATGGATGAAAAGTCAACTCAGTGACTATAACATCCATGACAAAATGGTGCCCATCTTACGTGATAACACTAGTGCAATTGCAATCTCCAACAACCTGTTCTCCACCAAGAACCAAACACATAGATATCAGATATCACTTCATCAGGGATCACATAATGAAAGGAGACATAGATCTTCATTTCATCCCTCTACGAATATCAAGCTGATATCTTCACCAAACCCTTGGATGAAACCTACCTTGACTGAAAGCTGAATTGGGAATGCTTGACATTGAAAGTCAAGTATCGAAAAACCAATCTCATAGGCCTCTGAAATGGTTCATCCTCCACTGAAACTCAAAATAAACCTCTCACTGAATGAGTAAGACTCATTAAGGGTCCCTGACACTTGACAAAGAGCATTGAATGAGTAACTAATGGTCCAAGTATCAGTTACTTTAATGTCCTAGGTTGGTAACTATGCCAATTTAATAAAGGAATTTATGTCTCTTTGTCTTCTGTCATCCCTTGGCATTTAATGCCTCTACAAAAATATCAAATTGATATTTTAATCCTTTGCAAAAGTGCACTTTTACTTTACTGCTGTGTTCCTTGAAAATCGGGATTTTTACTGTGGGTAATGGAGTGGTAGCATTAAATGGGAAATTCAAAAGTCTTTCAAAAACCTTCTCTTAGTTTTTCCATTTGTGCACAAAACACCCCTCTTATCACTCTATAAATACCCTCTTCTCAAACACAATCAACACACACAAAATCTTTTCGCAATCAAACTCTGTCAAAATCATTTCAAAAATTTCAAAACATTTGTGTGTGCTCAAAATCTCTTTTGGAAAACCTCGTAAACATTCACAAAGTTTTTCTCCAAACTAGAGATCTAAACATTTCGATTGTTCTTGCCAAACATTTTTTTAAACCCTAAAAACTTCTTTAATAGATATGGCTAGAACACAATCTCTCCAGTTTGCTTCTCAGTGGGTAGGGGATCTCACAAACGTTGAATTCAAAACAAACAATGTCATAGGTAATTTTGAATACCACGAAAATGTCCCAACCTATAAAGACATTGTAAAATTTTTGTTCAATGCCCACCAAAGCGGCCTTTGTAAAATGTCCCTGTTAGTATACCCAAACTACCTTAGGGAGTTTTGGGCTACTGCTAAAGCCTTTGACCCGACACCTTCAACTGATGAGAATAACCTTAGACCACTCAGGGAGTATCTCATCAGGTTCAATCTTAATGGGGGGCAACATATACCTGGATTTCAAAACCTTTTGCAACAGGGTTGGATTACAACAAAGGTGTTTATGTCGCCCATCCTGAACCTTCCACAGTGAAGGATGGGTTAAAACAAATCGTTTTGGATCCCACATTTTTGGACAGGACCCAGTCACTAAAGTTCATTCCCGTGGCTTGGAGGATCTTTTTCACTTTTGTGATTCAGGTCCTCGGCGGGAACCACTCATCCACTGAACAGGTTAACTCCATTCAGTTGATGATGGCATACTGCCTGATGAAGGGGGTCCTTGTCGACATAGGGGAGATCATTTACAGTGATCTTGTAACGAAGCTACAGAGCAAAACTAGGACGAAGTATATTTCGTTTCCTAGGTTTGTCTCTTGTCTTTACAATCGTTGCGGGTGCCAATTATACTCAGGATGAAAAATTTGGAAATTTACCTGGCATCCTGAGTCCTTCAAACTTTCAAAAGGACCCATCCTTTGTCACACCTATTGAATTGGCGGCCCATATGGTTCTGTAAACAACGGGGAGGGATCGATGTCTCAAACCACTGCTCTTAAGGAAAAGGAGGTCAGTCTGGTGGGACTAAGACTAAACCAAAGTCCCGGGGCCCTGAGGCTTGGGGAGCACCGCCTAAGAGGCACAAAGGCCGAGACCAAAAAGACACTTGACGGGCAACATCCACCCCGTGACAGAAGGACGATACATCACGGTCAGGTGCCCTTGGTCACCCTACTACTCCCAAGATCCAGAGGAAACAAACAACCCGGCTGGTAGGGGAGCGCACGCCCGGTGATGACATTAGCAAATCAAAGCCTTTGTGCGAGGGCACACTGACGATCCCAAAGACTTCGAGGGAATCAAACAACCGCTGATAGGGATACAACATTCACTGACTCTGCTAAAGGCACCGGGAAACGCCCACCAGTGTCTCGGGGTCCTGGGGGACAAAGACTCGAGGGAAAGAAACAACCGCCCGATACGGAACCCAAAACCAATCGACTCCGAAGACAGGGAAACTCCACGGTGTCCGAGGGTCCAGGGGGACAAAGACTCAGAGGGATCAATACCGCTGGAATTTCCCCACTCCTTGTTATTTAACGGTTCTTTGAGTTCTTGAATTGCTACAATCGATGATGACCTGCTGAAAGTGATGATGAAATCTTATCATGGAGAAGAAATGGACGCTGAGGTTCAAGTGAACAAGAACCTCAGCCTGATCCACGAGGCATACTAAATCACCGTGCTAGCTGCCATGATGACTCCTCTTCATCCACTGATGAATTTGCCAGATTTGATAATGTTCTCCCACTCACTGAAACGGCCGTTCGAGTGGATCACCAAAGCATCAAGAAGGTTATATTCTGGGGTCCTGACATTATGGGAACAACACTGCGAGCTGCTGCGGTATCTTGATCTAAAGTTTGAAGTACATGGTTTTGATGAAAATGTTCATGAGCATAGGGATCTGATGTATGACAACATTCACCGACTGGATGAAAACATGGCTAAATTCCTCAAACATCTTCAGGGTGTAGGAACCACGATAGATGAAATCCGGGAGTTTGTCAAATAAGACCCAGCACTCAACTCTAAAGTCTTTGGGAGGCTCTGAGGCGCACTTGAAACAATCCTCCAACCTCACTGAACTGCTCAACATGCTCAAGTCTGCAAATGTTCAGGGTCTTCCATCCTCAGTCCATTCTCTTCAAGCTACATTGGACTCTATAAATACGCAGGTGACTACTTTAACTCAGGCACTCGTCTTCATGGCTTGGAATCTTGGTCCACGAAGCGGCCTTGGAATTATCTCATGCGAACTTGGATGCAAAGGTCACTGTCTTCAAGCGATACTTGAACATAGGCCATGATGACTGAAATCTATCGGCCTTCAAAGGTCAAAGCTGGTCAGTCCCGGCACCTACTCAACTCTTGCCCTCACTACGGCTCGACCAGTTGAGGGGAGAATATTCTGAAGAAACTCCTCTTCAAACGAGGGCGTAGACCACAGTCTTAGCAGCTCAAACATCATCATCATCAGGCACGGTGCCGGTACCAATCTCATCACTACCATCAGCAACAACAGCGGCGGTCTTAGCACCAATCATGACAACAACACCTCCCATCATTGCATCATCTTCCTCAGGACAAAGCAAGGGCAAAAGCATACTGACAACTACTGAACCTGAGAGGATTCCCTACAAAATCGGTGACACTGAATATCTCTTCACTCCTCAACAGCTAACGAAACACCTTGCTAAAGAAGATAGGAAATTGAAACAAGCGAGGATGAAAAGAAGAAAGAGAGGCATTGACCAAAGTGATTGCCGAAGAAAATAATGGGAATAGATGCAAGCAAGCTCAAAAAGGGAGGAGGACGAAGTTCATAGGCTCGAGGTGCTCAAATGGCGCAATGAGAGCTCGGTATGAAGAAAGAGAAGAAAAGCTGACTCTCGGGCAAAAGCGAATTAAAGAATATAACTGGACAATGACAAGCGAAGGCTTCTGAAAAATCACTGATGTCAAAATCATTCCCAACACCAAACCGTTGGCTATGAATGTCTGAGAGGGATGACAAAAGACACTGAAGTTCATGATCCATTAAAATTCATGACTTTGGGATCACTGAACTTGATGAACTTGGTCCGATCATTGGAAAGAAGCAAAAAAAGGTGGTCAAGGAGCTGATGAAGATGCTTAGCAAAAGATATGAAAGGCTAAAGGAAGCACCAACCCAACGAGAATTCAGCTGCCTTGAGCTGCACCTCAAGGATCTCAACCACAAGCTTCCAGGCAAAAGGAAAAGAGTTGATTTCCAACTGAGATCAAAGTACACGGCCTTGAATGCAACAGAGCCGAGGGGAGTAAAGTTTGTAAGCTGTCTAGTGATTGAAGAGCCGAAGAGGGCTATTCCACATTGATGTATGGAAACCTGCATTTCAAAGATGGAGTGACATTGATCGGTTTGATGGTGTCCGGCTACTCATTCTGTGGCCTCTCAAATCAATCCCGGCAAACGTCGGGTTACATCAAGACCTGAATGCCAATCGAGACCATCGGACGGAAACACTCATCACCAAGAAAGTGAAGCTTGAAGCACTGGGTATCCATCTGGATTGACATCATTTTGTTTCATCTTTTGTACTAGTGATAGGAACTATGTAATCTGATCAATAAGCGATGTATGTTTTATTCATTTACTCAGTGTTCCTTATTGTATTCATTAGTACATTCAGTGTAAGAAGAAGCCTCTTGCTCACTTTCACTGATCAACCACTTAGGCTATTTGTATATCCAAATATGGGGAGGCTGTTGGGTTCAATAAATACCCAAACCCCTTAATCTAGGATTTGAATAGAAAATAGCCCAAGTATTTAATCCGTTAACACTAATCAGGTCACTGAGTGCATAGCCTCTCAGTGAGTCATCTTCGAGGATACCGGTCGAGCGAAGAGTCTCTCCACTTTCAAGTGGCGGAACTTAATGGGTGAAGGCTGAGTCAAGAAGAAGATGGTGGATTCAGTGAGTGATGACAATAACTGACTGAATCCCTAAGATCCTCCAACTTCTTACAGAAGAACCAAGTAGAAGGATGTAAGGATGGGAAAGAAAGAGCGGGACAAGGCGGGAAAGTTTGAATCAGATAAGACGAAGTCCTTATCAACCAAAGTCAACTTTCCCTGAATGGCAAAAGACCAGGATCAGTGTCATCACTGGTTTGGGAAAGTAGTCTTGTCTCTTACCTAGAATAGTCTTTGTAAACAGAGACAAAATACATCAGTATTTTGTCTTACGTATGATGTCATTTGTCCTTAGGAAAGAGTCAAATATCATACATGTATAAATAGCATAAGAGATGGAGTGAAAAGATTAAGCTTGTGGATTGTAAAAACACACATACACGCAAGCCATCTTTTCACTCCTCCAATACAACAGTTCTGAGATAGCTCAGGTGAGCTCTAAGAGTTGTGCTCAGACTTAGCTTGAGCTTAGAGAGGAATCACCCAACTTTGTCATTTCAATCCCAAGTACTATTCCGCAAGTACTTGGGTAACGTATTCTTTGTTGAATTATTTCTAATAAGAATATGACGTTGAAAATTACTAAGTGTGTTTTCTTTATGTTAATTTCAGTCATAGTTTACTTTTAACTTGTTTTAAAAGCTGTTTTTACGATAGTGAGCGGGAACAACATTGTTGGTTTTGGAAATGTTGCTTATACACTTGCGTTTGACAAACTAAGTAAATCACATTCATATCGGTAGCTTTAAATTTCACTTTTAAAATTTGAACTTCAACTAGTCAACCTTTTAATTACGAAAAAACCATATTGTACTTCAGGGACTTTTTTGGAAAACGAAACAAAGTTGATATTTGCGTCGACACTAGCGGTGGTTTTGATGAACCTAGCGATTGGTTTGTTAAGCTGGCAGTGGTTGTGTATTAATTTATGCATATAATTGAGAATTTGTTCAATCCATGTAGCATACTTTGGTTTTCCAAAAAGCATAACCATGTTGTGAGTTGCAGTAGAAGAGTTGGGCACCATTGATGTTTATTTCGAAATTGATTGCAACAGATTGTTAGGTGTTGCCAATTATGATGTGTGTTTGTCTAAACTATGTTTTGCCCTAGCGATTGTAACTCTATTTTTTTTATCCCCAATTGAATCCAAATTAATATGTACTTTCAAACAACATTTTACTCTAATTACTTAAAAAACCATATTGTACTTGAGGGACTTTTTGGAACAACAGAAACAAAGTTGATATTTGCGTCGACACTAGCGGTGGTTTGAGCAACACTAGCAGTGGTTTGTTTTGTTAGTACATGCTTGATGATTAGCGTATTAACATATGCATATAATTGAAATTGTTCAATCCATGTAGCCTACTTTGGTTTTCCAAAAACATAACCATTTTGTGAGTTACAGGCAGAAGGAAGTTAAGGCACCATTGATGTTAATTTCATTATTGATTTGCCTTGATTGTTGGGTGTTGCTAATTATGATGTGTGTTGGTCTAAACTATGTTTTGTCCTAGCAGTTGTAACTCTATTTTTTTTATCCCCAATTGAATCAAGTGTACTTTCAAAACAATGTTTTACTCTTGTAGCGTTTGTTAGTTTTTAGGTGTTTATCCCCAAATGTGCTATTCTAATCAGCAAGCATACCGTTATCGTCATCTACTATCTAGACACGACACCATTTTATGACGCATAGAAAAGTCGCGCAAACCTCAAAATAGTCAACTCACTCACATATGTAATAACCGGAAGCGTTATGTGCTTACGTTAAAGTGAATATGTTGACGTTTTTACAATAACCTATGGTCTATAAACACACGGAAATAATATTAATACACGAATACTCGAATAGTATTAGCGATTACAACCTTGAGAGTGTATCGACTCTAAAGTTATATCAAACTCTAGGCTGGACCTCCTTTTATAAGCTAAGGAGTCCTTTACAATATACAAGATAATTATACCTAGCATACTTATCTAATACAAAACATCCTACCCAAGAAATTCTAGAATGTTAAATATTAAACCGACACAATCATACTAGAAGTGAAAAGCTACATTAGCGATTGGTAGCGACTTAATTGTAGTGGATTCCTTCTTGTTTGCTATCATTTTCTTGAAGGATTTCCGTCGTCTGAAGTTCTCCAGGCGTATTTTCATATGGGATTCCATTTGAAGTTGGATACGCTTCTCAATGGGTTTCCCGTGTAAATCCGCCCTATGGCCCCTATGCTTGATCTGGAAGAACTTTTAGTGGGGTTGCTTTTTCAATCCGCGCACTTTTATTTTGAGCAATGGTAGAGCCACAGATAGTGAAAAAAATACATCTACGGGTGATAAGTTTGAATTGGAGTGAGGAGAGAGAACGTCACAAATACACCAATCATCCCTACGATAGAAACGTGGGATTTTTTTGAATTATTTATGTGGTTTGCTCTAAAATTAATCCCAGTGCCCGCAAGCTCGTCATTTTTACCTTTAACCTAGTCTATCCAACCCGATATGCCAGGATTAGTAGACGTACACTTCTGCTGCGGCGACCGGGCGCAACAGCGGTGAGACCAGAAATTTCAGCCGTGTTGTTGCCTCTCTTTGCACATTACCCACTCCTTCGACCCAATACCCATGATAACATCTTCTTCCGCTCGGGAAGAGCGAGTTAAGAAAGAATAGCTTGAACTTTGAACATTAGTAATCGAGTCCAATCGGGTTAAACTCCAACCTTTGGTATGCCATATGGTCAGGCCAGGCTTCCACAAACCTCAAAGGACTCGGGTTTTGGTTGAAGAAGTGTGAATGGTCGCGGAGATTGGTCATTTTTGCGTTTTAGAAACGACAAATTGTTTTAGTAGTCATTTAAGAACGTTTTGGTTGTGCATCAACTATTTTGCGATTATGTTTTTGTTTTTGGGGGTAAGGGTTAGGCTATGTATGGGCTTTTTGGAACCGGCGGTGCGTGGAACAACGGGTTGTTAACATCTTGAACTTCTCTTTGTGGTTTTTTGTTGGTGGATGAATGGTTGTTTTTTGTGTATTGCTTTAATTTATTTACAGCGTCTTTATAGCGAGGATTTTCTGTTCTTACCTTGCGGTATCATTAATTTCCATTTCTGTTTTGTGGGTAGGCACGTGCCTAGGCTCCGGGCATCTATTTTACTTTGGATTTTTCATAAAATTTCTAGGAAGGAACGTGAATATTGACTTGCGATTTTCTCTCCTTTTTTTGGTATTTTGATAAGACTTATCCGTAATTACAGACCGTTTGAATTTATCGATTTATTATCCTTTTTGTGAAAGTTTGCTATGTCGTACATCATGTTGTTGGTTTTGAAAATGTTGCTTAAGCACGTTTGTCAAACTGAAGTAAATCATTCATATCCGCGCTTTAAATTTCACTTTTAAAATTTGAACTTTAACTAGTCATTTGGAAGCGAAACAAGAAGTTGATATTTGCGTCGACACTAGCGGTGGTTTGAGCGACACTACTGGTGGTTTGTTAAAGCTATGCGATGGTTGGATTAACATATGCATATAATTGATATCCGCGCTTTAAATTTGACTTTTAAAATTTGAACTTCAACTAGTCATTTGGAAAACGAAACAAAGAGTTGATATTTGCGTTCGACACTAGCGGTGGTTTTGAGCGACACTAGCGTGGTTTGTTAAACGTAGCAGTGGTTGCATTAAAATATGCATATAATTGAGAATTTGTTCAAACCATGTAGCCTCTTTTGTTTTTCCAAAAGCGCAACCATGTTGTGTGTTGCAGCAGAAGAGTTGGGCACCATTGATGTTTATTTCGAAATTGATTTACATGATTGTTAGGTGTTTGAATTATGATGTGTGTGGGTCTAAACTATGTTTTGCCCTAGCAGTTGTAACTATAATTGTTCTTTTTCCCCAATTGAATCCAAATTAATCTTGTAGCAGTTGAAAGTATTTTTGGACGTATTTATCCCCAAATGTGCTATTCTAATAAGCAAACGCAACCGTTATCGTCATCTACTATCTAGACACGACACCATTTTTTGACACTTAGAAAAGTCGCATAAACCTCAAAATAATCAACTCACTCTACACATCTAATAACTTGAAGCGTTATGTGCTTACGTGAAAGTGAAGATGTTGACGTTTTTACAATAACTTATGGTCTATAAAACAACTGGATATAATATTAATACACGAATACTGTGAATAGTATTAGCGATTACAACCTTGAAGTGTATCGACTCTAAATATGACGAAAAGTTATATCAAACTCTAGCCTGGACCTCCTTTTATAGGCTAAGGAGTCCTTACAATATCACAAGATAATTATACTTAGCATACTTATCTAATACAAAACATCCTTCCCAAGAAATTCTAGAATGTTACATATTAAATCGACACAATGATACTAGGTGAAAACTACATTAGCAGTGTTACGCGACTTAATTGTGATTGTGGATTCCTTCTTGTTTGCTATCATTTTCTTGAAGGATTTCCCGTCATTTGGTTCTCCTGGGAGGCGGTAGTATTTTCATATGGGATTCCTGCAGAAGTTCGATAAGGCTTCTCAACGGCGTTTCCGTGTAAATCCGCCTATCGCCCCTATGCGGCGATACTGGAAGAGCTTTTAGTGGGGTTGCTTTTCCAATCGGCGCAGATTTTATTTTAGAAGAAATACATCCACGTTGACGTGATAGGTTTGAATTGGAGTGAGGAGAAAGCTGTCACAAAATACACCAATCATCCCACACGATAGAATGTGATATTTTTACAATTATTTATGTGGTTTTCTCTAAAATTAATCCCATTGGCCGCAAGCTCGTCATTTTACATAACCCAGTCTATCCACCCGTATGCCAGGGATTAGTAGACGTACACTTGCTTCGGGGGCCGGGTTGCAATCAACAGAGGACGACAAATTGTTTTTAGTAGTTGATGAGTGTCTAAATATTCATCATTTTTATTCCATCTGCACTGCAAAAACAGTCCAAAACACACAAAAGTCTTAAAAAGACAGAAAAAATATTTAGACTGTATTTTATGCATAAATTGTCAAATCTAGTCCCTGGTTATTCAAAATATGGTAATTTTCATAAAGGCCCTCAGGGATTTTTCAAGTTGTCAAAAATTAGCCTCATAAAGTTTAGTTTTGCAAAATGGCAACTTTAGTCCCTGAAATTTCAAAGATTGACAGAATTTACCCCTGGACATTTTAAATTGGAAAATTAACATTTTTAGTCCTTTGGTAATTCTAACTTGTCAAAATTGGTCTTTTGATAAATTTTGAAAATGGCGTTTCAGTCCCTCAAGTTTGGTTAAATGGCAAAAGTGATCCTTGGGCTAATAAACTCTACAACCAACCGGACCCAATATACAAACCAAACCCAAAAACAGGCCCAAACCCAACACCACTTGACCCTTGAACCCCCGGTTGCACCTTGACCCATGACCCAGGCAAAAACCGTGAACCCCCACCATATGAACCCCGTCCTTTTTAATAAATAAAAACCAAACTGACAAACGTCTCCTTTCTTCTTCTTTTTCCCTCGCTTTTCTGCAATCTCAGACCCCCACCTTACCTCCACCTCCACAACACACCAAAAATGCATTTAATGCCTTTCCCTTCACAAGTCATCAGACCAATTGGCAAAAGTATTTTTGGCGCCAAATGAAATCAACGGCCAATATCAATTCCAATCATCCAATGGCCAAGATTAGAGGTGGGAAATGATCAGAGTGTAAGTGGAAGACTTTTCTTGAATAAATAGAAGGAAGAAGCGGGGAGATAGAGGGTAGTTTTTTTTTTAGTTTTTTTAATTTCATGAATGTCGATTTTATTTTTAATGTCTTAATTTGGTTTAAAATTGTGTATCTTTATCTTCCTTGTAATAAACTAAGGTTATTTAGTCAGTTTTAACTCATTTCAAGTAACAATTAAAAGTTTGATTAAGTTTCTTGTTCTTATTTTTGCTTTTATAAAATCAGTTTTATATGTACTAAAATCCAAGCTTCAATAGCTTTATTCTAATCCAAAAAGGTTTCTGAAGCTGTCTGGCTTTTAGTGAACTTGTAAATTAGTTTGAAGCAACTTTCCATCTGGTCAACGAAAGTCAAAGGAGGGGGTAAATTTGTTCTTAGTACATTGGGACAAGACACGGAAGTGTGTATCTTTATCTGTGATTTATTACACCTTATTTAGCTCTATCTAAAGGTCCCTGGTGTTGTTATTTAATTTTAAAGTTTCTAGTGGTTAATCTTGCATATTTGAATTCTGTTTATTGCTCATGTTTAATCTAGTTTCATTGTGTTAACATTAGTTTAATTTAAGTTGTTATATGTTTGTTTATTGATTACATGGCCTGAATTCCTAAATTGCTTTGTAAAATCTCAAAATACCTACTTTAAGGAGTGTTTGGAATAGCTGAATTATGTGGCTATAACACAGCTACTGTTCATGTGCTCTTTGGTCAGCTTTGATCTAGGATAAATTAGGCTAGGAAATCTGTTTTCAGCTTGTGTTGAGCTGTTTTAATGCCTATTGTAGTTTTTGATATGTATAAGCCATTTTAGATCCAAATCGCGCCAAAACAAGCTTCTATAAGCTTGAGTCTCTTTTAGTGTTTGATTTTGGTCAGTTTAGGTGTGTTTAGATTGTTAGAATGGGTTTCCAAAAGCTTTATACTTGTTTCATCCTGTTTTGGCCAAAATTCATTTCTAATCTGCTCATTAGCTTAGAATCAGTAGACCAAACTTTGCATTTAGGAGTAGAACTAGTTAGAATAGCTTAATCTCATCTCTTTTCATCATAAATCATCATTCATAATCTGTTTTTGTAGAATTCAAATTCATAAAAGTCAAAACTACAAATTTCTGAATAGTCAAAAATTAGAAAAGTCAGTTTTTACAAAACTTTGTGGAATTTTCATTGATTCGTTTTTGGTTCAAATTAAGTGATACTTTGGGATTTGCTAGTTTAGTTGGTCTATTTTTGAAACTGATTTTTGTGGAATTTTAGAAGACCTCTATAAACTCTGAATTAGCTGTGCAACTGCTAGATATTGTCCTGTGCAAACTCAGCATACACTGAGTTGTGTACATGCAACTTGCAGGTCCTCTCCAAGCTTCATTATAGCTTGTTATGGGCTGAAATTTGGTACATAATCCCTTTGGTTGGTTGGCTAGAGGACCTAGGTTATGTTTTCCTCTATAGCTTATTGGATAAGCCGTGCAGCTTAAAGTAAGCCAGTTAGGGCCGTTTGGCGTGTTGAGACTTGAAATCTGGTCTCGAGCTTTTTTTCTGTAGCTTGTGCTTTTTAGGTCCCAATCAGTTGCATTAGCTCAATTTAGGTTAGATTTAGGCTGTAGTAGCTTATGGTAGCATTTGGGTAGCTTATTGCTTATTTCAAGTGCTTATTCAAACTGCTTATTTGCCCAATTAAGCTTATTAGTGGGCTATTTAATTTTATATTTTTCCCAGGCTTAGAATAATATTTTAGATTTTCCTGTAAAGTCTCATAATTTTTACTGTTCATTTGTTATTTTTCTTAATTTTAATTAGTTTAAATTAGTTTTTTAATTAATAATAATTATTTAAAAAGTCTAAAAAAATATATTTTCAGTTTTAAAATAACTTTTATAATATTTTAGATTTTTCTAAGTCATAATTTCACTTTTCTAGCTTTATTTCATATTTTCTTATAATTTAGGGTATTATTAAATAGTTAAAAATAGTTTTTAATTAATAATAATTAAATAAATAGTCATAAAAATAATTTTATTTTTCCAATAATTTTCTTGCATCATTAGGATTGTAAAAATATATTTTCCATATCCGTAGGTATTTTACTTCTTTATTTTCACGTTTTATTTAGTACGTTAACGTAATTTTATTTAGCGTACGTTTTAGGTTTTAAACATTAATCGATTTTAAATAAAGAATTAAAATGACTTCAAAGTCTTTATTAGATTTAATTTCCTTAGTGTAATCAATCATAACCCTTTCCTATTCAATATTCACTGGATCCGCAGTTCGTTGTATTACGGTGTTCACCTCGTTGGGACTTAACGACCCGGGGAAATACTAAACTCCTCTGGACTTAATTGCTTTGGTTCTAGACGGTCTGACTTTTATTACGGTTAACCATTCACAAGTGGTTGACTTGTGTAATAAATCTGACCGTTTGGGACCGATCAAATTTGGCGCGCGGTGTCTTTGCGTACTCACGAATTTGAAGCATCAGTGTTGTTGAATATACATCCATTGTATATTTACCATCCTTGTTCATATTTTCTTATTATTATCATATAAAAACAAAACGGTTTCCGAAAACATTTTAAAATTAGTTTTCAACGAACACAAAAACCTAAAAAGATTTTCTTTCTTATTTTTACAACATGTTTTCAAAAATACCAAAAATATTCCTCTTTACCCTCTTACCCTTTTGATTCGTCATTTCTTACCCTTTGGAACCATTTGATTCTTTCTATGTCTTATCCTCACCTTCTTGGTTGTCAATGGTGTGGTGGCCCTCATAATAATGATAATTGTCTCATTTTATGGTAGAGTCAGGAAATGGGTCGTCTATAACCAGCTCCCTATCCTTACCATGACACATCTGATTCATTCTACCAGCCACCACATCATGAGATATTGACATATCTGTGTGAGTTTTGTGGAGGTCCTCACCAAGGATTTGAGTGTCAGACGGAGACACGTTTTTCTATGAACAAATCTCTGATAACACTCTGAACTTTGGAAATGATCAATATCCATGTTATTCACCAAATCAATCACAACAATCATTTTAGATTTGTGAGGCATCAGTCCCATTCAGCTTTCTGATTGTCAAACGGGGAATCCATTTCCTTGTAACAATTACGACTATCCATATCACGACCAACCTCCACATTGCCAAATGACTCAAACTCCTCAGCAAACCCAACAAGACACTTATCTAAACTTCGGAGTTAGTGAAAAGAACTGAGGAGTTGAGTAAAACAGCATTTCGAAATGCTCCCGGTTTTTCTTGTGTATATTGTGGGGGTCCTCATGATGATTATCAATGTCAACCTTCTGGTTTTGACAAATCTCCACTCCTACAATGTCGTCATTCAAAATTCACATGAGAAATCCATGGAAGAATTGCTAGCTGAAGAGCAGGCTACTAAAATAAATTCCCAAAATGCGTTTGAAAAATCTATTAGGGAATCAATTGCAAAAGAAAAAAGCAGATCTAGCTCTCAATTTCGTTTTATTCTGATGACGGTGATGATGAGGATACACTTGATATCCTTCAATTCAATAAAGATTCATCAAGTTCATCAGTTGATATCCCAGCAGTTGAGATTCATTCTCAAACAACACTTCACACCAAAGCTCCCACTCATCTCTAAACATGGGGATGAGCATCTTGACACTGTTCTGAAAAGGATCGGACGAATTCATAAAGTCTAGTGTTGAGAACCTTGTCCCAATCCCGAGAGAGTCACAGGGAACATCTGATCATATGTGTGATTCTCTTTCCCCTCTTGAGTGTTCAAAAGATCATTTTGAAACTTTCTCTGATCTTGGCAACGATTGTGCTTCCTATGGAAACATCGAGTATGTTGAGGCATCACTCCCACATGCCGTCTTATTGAGGAGTTCACCGATAAACTCACTCACATCATTCACTTTCAGAAAGTGACGTGGTCTCTTTGATTTCGAGCGATCTGGGAGATTGAAAGTCTCCCTTATGATCGTTCACTCACTTCTTATCCCTCCCAACATCCAATAGAGAATGTTGATCACTTTGTTCCTGGAGCGTTCAAAACAACTCTCACTAATCCTCTATTTGAATTCGACTCTGAATTCACTTTAATTTCTGAGAATCCCCTCTTTGATACTCAGATTGAGGATAGTGATGAGTCTACAGTGGAACAAGACTTCACAGATTTACATCTTGTGATTGATTCTCTTCACGAGGAGTTCGCGGTGAACCACTCATATCATATCTCGGCGGGAGTATGATAACTTCCCTTTGATCTATAGACACACCTGGGATATGTCTAGACCAATTGAGCTTAAATGATGAGATTCATGCTATTATGAATTCTCTTGTGGGTGATGATGAGTTAGTCATGATGTTTATCATGAGTTTCTTTCTCTTCTTCACACCTATCCCGTGG
>OU343217.1:299942392-300018614 GCA_910596185.1 Chrysanthemum makinoi | reverse complement strand
GGGCAATGCGTGCTGTTTTACCACTAACTTTCTTAAGCTTCAAATGGCCATGTCTCGATATAGCTATCAAGTATGTTTGGAGTCTAAAACGGCTGTTAAGCAAGGTGCCATTCAAACTGATCCAAATGTCATTCATGTGACTAAGAAATGAGGCGACTCGGGTACAACATAGGTGATTCGAAACCTCTTGGTTGCCTACTTTCTAAGGAAGATATCATGAGACAGAAGGACAACTTTGTGCTAACGAACATATGTCACCAGAATTATCCAAAATGGATAGATGTGTCGCCCTCATGAGCCCTACCAAAAAACTCGACAAACCCACACAGAGTTTTGAGTCATGTTCCCCTATAACAAACTATTATAGTTTCCAAAAGGATAACTTGATCAGTCAAATAAAAATAGCCAATTGATTTTAATCACAAGTGTTCGCCTAGATGCTAAATTAACGCTTATATTAAGCAACAACAACGGAAGTACACTTATACAACAACATAAAGATGAGGACTATGGGTCTTGCTAGAGTATGCTGGAGTCACGGTATATTCACTCATACGATACGTTAGACCAATTTGATTAACGAACAAGACAGCGTAAATTGCCTTTTAAATGGTCATTTTCTAGAGCTTGTGGTTGGTTTATCATGTTAACTCACATTTAAAGTACCACCATTGTCAAAGTGGTCAAAGATCAGTCACAAACTTTAGCTTTGTTCCTTTAACAAAATGATCCCAGATTTGCATTTATCAGTTTTTTAACCCAAAATACAAAGTGGATACCTTTCATCTAAGATACCTTGTTTAGAAGTACAGTATGAATTTAAAGTGGCATACACCAACAGAAATAATATTCTATCTTATGTGTCGAATGCATACCCAGCCTCAGCAAAGTGGGATTTTACCAGTGCAAGATCTCTTCCGCGATGAGAAATCTTGTTTTATTTCTTCCTTGGGCATTTCAGCATATCTATAACACCATAAATAATAAAATTAGTAAGGTTTTATAGCAAGCATGCGATGATATGAAAGGTGCAGAGAAGATGGCGAGTCGAAATGGGTCGGGTTGAAACGGATCAAAATGGGTTTGGTTCATTACAATGTCAAATCTGATTCAGGTTCAAACAGGTGGCTAGGTCAGAATGGAGAACAAAAACTTCTTTCTCCACAATTTATAAGATTGTACTCTTAAAAGATACACTTGACGTGACTTTCAACTTGTTTGACCCATTCAACCCATTTGATGTGTTCCTCTTTTAGCTAAACTTGCTTTGAACCATAGGACCCATTTCAGATATGAAAAAGCCAAGACCCGTGTATAAGTAAATAGGTTGAAATTGCCACCTATTATGTAGATGATCCTATAGAAAAGCAAAGACAAATGACATAAATTTGCTATAAAATTAGAGAATTTTGAACCAAAAATTTCAAAGTAGATACCGATAGGGATGAACTAAGCAAAGTGAGAAAATCACAACCACAAACTCCCATCTAAGATAACTTGTTATGTGTGGATTACATACCCAGCCTCAGCAAAGTGGGATTTTACCAGCGCAAGAGCTTTTCCGCGATGAGAAATTCTGTTCTTTTCTTCATTGGGCATTTCAGCATAACTATAACAACATAAATAATAAATTAGTTTGGTTTTATTGCAAGGATGTGATGATATGAAAGGATCACGGAGATTAGAGTTGGCAAGATGGCGGGTCAAAATGGGTTCGGATTAAAAAGGATCAAAATTGGTTTGTTTCATAAGAGTGTCAAATCAGATTAAAGTCCATAAGAGTGCCAATGTGTTCAGGTTCAAACAGGTGGTTAGATCAGACAGGGGACCTACAAAAACTTGACGTGAGTTTCAACCAGTTTGACCCATTCGACCCATCAGATGTGTACCTCTTTTTTTAGCTAAACTTGCTTTGAGCCCTAGGACCCATTTCAGATATAAAAAAGCCAAGACCCGCTTATAAGTAAATTTGTTGAAATTGCTACCTAGATGATCCTATAGAAACAAAGATGGCCTTACGTTTGATCATAACCACCAGGTTAAAAGACTGGATGCCATCCAAAGTCATTCGGTCCTCTTGCAGGAACGATCTCAAGGATTGGAATGTATAAACACAGATAACCAAAATAACTCTTTGATTGATAATAGGAAAATAGCTCAAAACCTATTACATGTTTATACAATACATTGTATGTGTTTGTGGTGTACTAAACTCAAAGGAAATGCTTCTATTTATAGGCTTCAACTCTTCACAAGTAGCAAGCAACTTGCTTATCTTCAACTTGCATAATCTGTATAAAATCTTGGATAAGATTCCATATCTTTCATAAGATTTCCTATCTTTTTCAAGTTGCATATCTTGGACAATATTGAGCCACTATTCAACACTCTTACTTCTTTGACTTAGAATTCCAACAATCACCCCTGAATCTCTAAGTCCTTCTAGAGATATCTTTGATTCCAATCAAGCTCCGCATTTCCTTGAACTTGGTTCGTGCCAATGGTTTTGTGAGAATGTCCGCCTTCTGTTTCTCACCGGGAATATACTCCACCTCCACCTGTTCGTTTTCAACACAATTGCGAATGAAATAAAACCTTGTGTGAATGTGTTTACTCCTTCCATGAAAAATGTGATCTCTGAGTTAGTTCGATAGCGAGACTTGTTATCAACCCTAAGAACCACCTTCTTCTCTTGCGCCTTGTTCATAATTTCTCCAAGCAAATCCTCAAGCCATATTGCTTGACAAGCACCGCGGTAGTGCCATGAACTCTCCTCGCAAGATGATAAATCAACGGTATCTTGCTTTTGCGAACACCAGGTTATCGGAGATAACCCATAGTAGAAAATGTGACCAGTTGTGCTTCTTCCGTCATCTGGATCAACATTCTACTATCACTAAAACCAATGATTCTGTTTTGACCCATCCTCTCGTACTTAATTCCATATCCCGTTGTTCCCTGTAAGTACCGTAGAATGCGTTAATTGCCCACCATGTGATTCTCTTCTTTGACTTTGCATGTATCGGCTAATAACTCCAACCGAGTATGCCATATCAGGTCTTGTTTGCAAGAGATATCTAAGGCATCCAACCACCTTTCGATATTGTGTAGGGTCGATTTCGGTTCATCTTCGCCTTTGACAATTTGGTTCCCGTGTCCATAGGAATATGAGTTGGATTGCAATCTTGTAAACCAGCTTCCTTAGAATGCGCCGGAGCATAGGCTTCTTGGTTTATCGTAATCCCTGATTCTTCTTGCTTGACTTCAATGCCCAGGTAGTAAGTCAATCTTCCAAGATCCGACATCTCGAAGTTCTTGGACATCTCAAATTTGAACCTTTTGATCATGTTCAAATTTGTACCTGTAACAAATAAATCATCAACATAAATTGCTAAAATTAGCAAGTTAGTTCCTTCTCGCCTCCTACATTAATCGATGGTTCTTTTCAAGCACTTGTGAAATTTCAACCCCTTCAAAATTCCATCAAGCTTCGTGTTCCATGCTCGAGGTGCTTGTCTTAGACCATAAAGTGCTTTGTTAAGGCGATACACTTTATGCTCGTTGCCTTTCCTTATATAGCCTTCCGGTTGTGACACATAAACGTTTCCTTCAACTCCGTGTAAGAAAGCCGTTTGACGCTCTAAGTGGGTGAAGCTCCCACCCGTTTGTTGCGGCTAAGGCAATGATAAACCGGATGGTTTCGATTCGAGCTACCGGTGCAAATACTTCTTGAAAATCAATACCAGGTTGTTGCACGTACCCTTTAGCAACCAACATTGCCTTGTATTTGATGATGGTGCCGCTCAGATTTTTCTTCGGTTGAACACCCATTTGAGTCCAATCACCTTCACCCCCATAGGCTTGTTCACGAGAATCCAAGTGTTATTCTTGTTGATCGAATTGATCTCTGCATTCATGGCTTTGACCCACTCTGGTTCTTTCTTCTTCAACCGATCATGGTTCGTCATTAGTTATGAGGAGAAGTTCATCAAGATTATTAAGGTTAAGCACAAAATCTTGCAATCGAGTTGAAGTCTCCTTGTTCTCGTGAGGCCTTTGTTCTGGACATTGTTCACGCTTATTATTGACGGACTTGGTTGCTCGTGTCTTGAACCTGCACTCCGTCTTTCAATCGCGGATCCTATCAATCGGTTCAGGGTTTGATCATTGTTTACATTATCTCCTTGGTTTCTGTGCCTTGTCTTCCGGATAGTCCCATGGAACTATGAATGACCCCGTTCTTCATTGTCGGTACCGCTTCTTTCCCAATCCCACCATTTGGTCTCTCGTTGAAAATAACGTCCTCGACTCACGATTATTTTTTGTGTAGCCGGGTTAAAAGCCGATAAGCCTGACCCTGCAACCAAGATGCACTAGTGGCCTTGATCTTGCATCCAACTTCTTGAGATTCACCGGTTCAACTTTCACATATGCTAGACACCCAAAGATACGAACATTCTCCAAATTCGGTTTTCTTTTATACAACTTCTCGTACGGAGTTGTATCACCAAGGACTCTTGTGTAAACGCGGTTGATCAAATTTGTAGAGTGTCTTACAGCTTCTCCTCACAGATAATTTGGAACATGCATCGCCTTCATGATACTTCGTGTCATGTCCATGAGTGTTCGGTTTCTTCGTTCCACAATTCCATTTTGTTGTGGTGAATATGGGGCAGTAAGCTGTCGTTTGATTCCATTTGTATCACAAAAGGAATTAAACTCGAGCGAAGTAAACTCTCCACCTCGATCACTTCGAAACATCTTCAAAGACTTTCCGAGCTCCTTCTCCGTCAAAGCTTTGAATTTCTTGAAGTGTAAAAATGCCCCACTTTTCTCCTTCAAAAGAAAAGTCCACATATATCGTGAATAATCATCAATTAGTGTGAAAATGTACCGATTTTGACCTTTCGTTGACGGTGTGATCGGACCGCATAAATCACCGTGAACGAGCTCCAATGGTCGTGTTGCTTTGTACATCGTCATCAATGGAAATGACTTTCTTGTTTGCTTTCCCACCAAACAAGATTCACACAATTGATTCTCATTTTTAAAATGAGGTAACCCTTTGACTAGACCTTTCTTGGACATCTTTTTCATTGACTCGAAATTGATGTGCCCAAGTCTTGCATGCCAGCGCCACATGTCTTCACCTAGTCTTGAATGAAGGCAAATAGGTACTCCAATTGTTAAATTTATTTTATAAAGGCGGTTTGGAGTTCTTTGTACCTTCATCAATAAGCAGTTGTCAGCATCATGCATCGTCAAATAGTCATATTTCATCCGAATATCACAACCGCTTCAGTTGCTTGTCCGAGACTGAAAATATTATTTTTCAAATTCGGTATGAAATAAATCTCCGTCATCAATCGTTGTTGTCCCATTTTCCTTGAAAAGAATAGACCCTTTCCCTTTAATTTCGAGGAACACACGAATTATCACCGAATTTCACCTTTCCGTTATTCTTCGTCGAGTTCGGAGAAAAACGATCGATTTCCCGTCATGTGATTACTTGCCCCGTTATCCAAATACCACACATCATTTTCTTGTGCGTTGTATCGAGACGGTATCACATTCTTTTCGTTCAAAAATATTGTCTCGTGTAAAAACACAATCACAGTATCTTCTTGCTCGTAAAATTGCTTTCTTTGGAATTTTTGAGTCGGTCCGACATTTGGACGCGTAATGGCCTGATTTATCGCATCTGTAGCATAGATTCTTCGACAGATCCTTTTTCTGGTTTGAGTCTGAATTGTAATTGGGTCGGTTATTGGACTTTTTGGATTTATTAATACTTTGGGCTTTTGACCGGATCCACTAGGTGATGAACCGAATCCATCATTATTAATAAAACCCTCACTTTATTCCCTTTTCCCACTTTCCCTTTCCTCTCGACAAAGAACCGACATTACACCGAAACCACCATATCTTCACCACCACTGCCACCATTACTCGGACCGCCACCGCCACTTAACGAGTAAATAACACCCGCATTCGCTCGTCACCTCCATCTTCACCACGAATCCTTTCTTCGTATGCCTTCAATCGTCAATTACATCTTCAAAACCCACTGCCTTTAAATCGAGTAACCTGCTCAAGGGAAGCAACAAGGTGGATAAATTTTCTGGGCACCACCTTCAACAGCTTCTTCACAAGCTTCGATTCATCAATTGTTTCTCCGAGTGAAGCGGACTTCGAGGCTATTCCGGCGAGTTTTCCGGCGAAGACATCGATGGGTTTCGTCGTGCATCTTCAATCGATCAAACTCAGAGTTTAAAGTCTGCAACCTTGCTTCCTTCACTCTATCTGCTCCAACATAACGAGCCTTGATCGATTTCCACAGCACCTTCGGACTATCGACATCACCAATCTGCATTATCAGAGTTTCAGGGATTGCTTGGTACAAAGCAATCCCATCGCAAAGTTAGTCTTCTTCTCTTCCTTTATTCCTGGCTTCCCGGTTCGATAGTTAACCAGGCTTTGTGAATTCTGAGTACTACCTTCATTCGTAGGGCCCAGACAGTGTAGTTGGTAGATGATAACATAAAACAAAGGGCTCACTTGGTTGTCCCGACCTCCTTCACCTCACCGGTAAGTAGGTGTAGGTCGTCCTTCGTCTTCAACGTCCCCGACATGTCGTAGTTGTACATCCGTCTCCTTCCCGATCACCGTGCACGTATTCAAAGCCCCTTTACTCAAGCTCCTATACCAATTCAAGGATTGGAATGTATAAACACCCAGTATAACCAAAATAACTCTTTGATTGATAATAGGAAAATAGATCAAAACCTATTACATGTTTATACAATACATTGTATGTGTTTGTGGTGTACTAAACTCAAAGGAAATGCTTCTATTTATAGGCTTCAACTCTTCACAAGTAGCAAGCAACTTGCTTATCTTCAACTTGCATAACTGGTGATAAAATCTTGGATAAGATTTCATATCTTTCATAAGATTTCCTATCTTTTTCAAGTTGCATATCTTGTGTTAATACAAATATCGTCATTAAACGTTATTTATATTTTTGATCTTTGCCTAAGTTTTGTTAACGACAAAAGTAAATTTAATTTATAAAAGCTTAAAGCTTGTCAAGTTTATTAGATATTAAAACAAGCTTTCTCAAACAATATATTCATCATTCAAGCATTTACACTTTTAATTAGTAACATCTTGATATGACTCTAATCATTATGTATGATAAGTAGTTTGTAGAATGTGTTAGGTTCTTAAAACCAAACACTACTTAAGCATTTGCATAATTCTATAAATAGTAATACAACATTTGACATCATGTATTACATCATGGAAATCATTAGAAGATTCCATTAGATATTTTGTGAAGATTTGTACTCTTCATATCTTGCACAATCTCTTTTAGATAGAGTTGACTTTAAGCAAGATTTGATATCTTGACTGCAGATCAAGGTACCATTTGGTACACGGACGGAACCCTTTAAGGGTCCGCCGTCCGTGGACGCCCTCGTCCATTTTGGCTATACATAGCAATGCCAAGCCAAGTAGTTTTTCATCCCTTTCTAACATACTCTCATACATATCTCTCTAACCTTTCTAACTCATATCATATTAGTGATCTCTTTTGTAGCAAAGAAGATCAAGTCATATTCAAGCTTCAACGAGAAGTTGGAAGTCTTGTTTGTTTAGTGTTGTATGATCTAGTGTTGATTCATACTTCATTGTTGTATCAAACCATCATAATCTTGTGAGTGTGAGTGGTTAGTATTTTAGTCCTCAAAATACATTGTGTGTGGGAGTAGTTGTACCCTTGGAAAGAACTCGACATCTAGCTTAGTGTCGGAAATAGTGTGTAAGCAAAGTGTAAAGGTTTTCTCACGCGGTGAAAGGAGCTTGTTGACTAGTGAAGTTAAACTCTCGTGAGACTCGGGAGGGAGTAGGGCAAGGAAAAAGAGTCCTTGTAGAACCACTATAAACAACTTGTTGTGGTTTGATCATTTCTTTCCTTATTTACTTATTACATATTGCTTGCATATTTCATTAACATATCTAAGATCAATATCAATTGATCTTTCAATAAGTTTCAAAACAAAGTTTTAATCGGTAAACTATTCAACCCCCCTTCTAGTTTTCTACAATTGGTACCAGAACCTCGTTGCTCAAGAATTTCTAAAATAACTTGTATTTTATAAACTTGAAACGATCCATGGATTCAGAAAACTTTAAAGAAGGGCAATCTATGCAAAGACCACCACTCTTTGAAACCAATGGATTTATCTATTGGAAAACCGTTTTGAAACATATGTAAAATCAAAAGATATAGATCTTTGGTTTATTATTGTTAAAGGAGATTTTAGTTCTACAACAAAGGATATTTCCGTTGATGAACAAAAGAAATTAGTTGCTAAAAATAATGAAGCTAAAATGATGCTTTATAATGCTTTACCTAGAAAAGAATATGAAAGAATTTTTATGTGTGAAACCGCCAAAGATATTTGGGAATCTTTAATTGTTACACATCAAGGTAATTCACAAGTCAAGGATAACAAAATTGATCTTCTTGTTCAACAATATGAACAATTTGTTATCCTGAAGATGAAACCATTGATTGTGGCTTTGCTCGCTTTAACACTATCATTACATCACTTAAAGCACTTGATGAATCTTTTCGTAGTAAGAACTTTGTCGGGAAATTTCTTAGAGCACTCCATCCCAAATGGAGAGCTAAAGTGACCGCTATTGAAGAATCAAAAGATCTCACAATAATGTCACTAGACGAGCTAATTGGCAACCTCAAAGTTCACGAAATGGTAATGGAGAAAGATTCGGAGATCATCAAAGGAAGAAAGGAGAAGATCAAACTTGCTCTTAAAGCAAAGGCTGAATCAAGCGATGATGGTGAATCTTGTTCCGATAGTGAAGATGAGGAGTATGCCATGGCCGTTAGAGATTTCAAGAAGTTCTTAAGAAGAAGAGGAAAGTTTGTAAGACAACCTCGAGAAGAAAAGAAGCCATTCAGAAAAGATCGGGATGATAAGAAGATTAAAGGTGAAAGAAAGTGTTTTAGATGTGGTGATGCAAGTCATCTCATAGGAGAATGTCCCAAGCCACCTAAAAGCAAAACTCAACGAGCTTTTGTAAGTGGTGCTTGGAGTGATAGTGAAGACGATGAAGAATCAAGCAAGGAAGAGATCGCTCTAATGGCACATGAGTCAAATGAGGTACTTTCCGACTCTTCTTATTCTTCTATAGATGATGACACTTTGCAAAAACAATATAATCAATTGTGTGAGCTAAGTCTAAAAATCATAACTAAAAATAAATTTCTAAAAACCAAAAAGGAGTTTTTGGAAAATGAGGTATATGAGTTAAAAGAAAAAGCAAAACGACTTGAAAAGGGAAAAGCAAATGACGATGATTGTAAATCATGTCAAGAGCTTAATCTTGAAATAAGAAAACTAAAGCTCACACAAGAAGTTTTAATAGAAAATAATTCTAAGTTTAAAAGGTTTAACAAAAACATCGCTTTTGCTGATGAAATAGTTAAAATCCATAAAACACCAAGAGACATGAATGGGCTAGGTTTTAATGAAGTATTAATTCCAAAGAGTCAAAACAAACGTCGAAAAAGGACGAACATTCTCAAAATTGCTGCCAGACAAAGACGGACCACGGAACCAAAATAAGGGTTCCGTCCCTACAGTAAAATGGTACCGTGGGTACTTCCAATATAACGAATGTTCTTAATACGGACCGCATCAATTTGTTAAAGTAACAAAGAAAACCAATGATAATGTTAAACTAAAACCGCCATTATATCGAGTAGGACTTGTTAAAATGAATTTAGATCAAAAACTACTCAACAACGATATAAAACTTCCTTTGCCAAACGCTCCTTTCCTAAGAGCAACCACAACGTTCAACCTAACTACCAACACAACGGTTGGAATCAAAACTTTCCTAGACCATATCAAACTCCCGATTACATGCCATGGAACCCTTACCCATCATTTCCATACATGAATCAAATAAATGGTATGTTTAACCCAAACGGACCCATGAGATATTGGGGACCAAATGTTTGAGTTATTTGCTTCTTAGGTATGCTTGAAAGTTGGATTGGAACCTGATGAATGGATAAAAGATAGTGGATGCTCACGACACATGACAGGCAACAAAAGTCTCTTCTCATCATACCAAGAGTATGACGGAGGTAATGTCACTTTCGGTAGCAATCTCAAAAGCAAAATCATTGGCAAAGGTAAGATTGCTCATAACTCTCTAACTATTGAAAATGTTGCTCATGTGGATAGGTTAGGATTTAATCTACTTAGTATTAGCCAACTATGTGATAAAAAGTATAAAGTACTATTTGATGAAAATGGTAGTAAAATACTAAAAGATGGTATCACCATAGCTAAAGGAGTTAGGAAAAATAACATATACGTCATGAAAATAGATAAAACATATAATGACAAACTTTGCCTAACAACATTAGACGATAGCTCATCTCTTTGGCATAGACGCTTAGGTCACGCTAATATGAGACTTATACAAAACCTATCTTCAAAAGAGTTGGTTAGAAATTTACCAAAACTAAAATATGACCAACACTTTTGTGACGCTTGCAAAATTGGTAAACAAACACATAGTAGTCACAAATCTAAAAATATGGTGTCCACATCTAAGTGTCTAGAATTATTACATATGGACTTGTTTGGACCATCCGCTATAAGAAGCTATGGAGGCAACTTATACACTTTGGTCATAGTAGATGATTACTCAAGGTTTACTTGGACGTTATTTTTGAAAACCAAAATGAAGCTTTTGATAAATTTGAAATACTTAGCAAGAAAATTCAAAATCTTCTAGGTGTCAAAATTGTGTCGATCCGAACGGATCATGGTCGGGAATTTGACAACGAAACTCAATTTGGAAACTTTTGTGATACAAATGGTATAACACATAACTTTTCCTCCACCTAACACCTCAATCAAATAAAGTAGTAGAACGTAAAAATAGAACAATTCAAGAAATGAGTAGAACAATGCTTAATGAACAAAACATTCCTCAAAAGTTTTGGTGTAACGCCGTTGACACTTCTACATATATTTTAAATAGAGTCCTAATACGCCCTTTCCTAAACAAAACACCATATGAACTTTATAAAGGTAAAAAGCCAACATTAGGATATTTTAAAGTCTTTGGTTGTAAATGTTTTATTCTTAATACTAAGGATTATCTCACCAAGTTTGACCCAAAGTCTTATGAAGGTGTATTTCTTGGTTACTCTCAAACTAGTAAAGCTTACATTGTCCTAAATAAAGAAACAATGATAGTCGAGGAATCGTTGAACATAACATTTGATCTAAAGTCCACCTCCCTATAAGACATCACCTTTGGTAGATGATGACTTAGTTGAAAGTCAAATAATAAAAAGTCAAATTAATAATAACAAGGAAGATGAACCATTAAATAAGGAAATTGTCAACATCAAAGAATCTAAAAGTCATCCATTAGAAAAGGTCATAGGACAACTTAATCAAAGAACCTTAAGGTCACAAGCTCAAAATCAAAGTAATCATTTTTGTTTTGTATCCACCATTGAACCAAAACCCATAAATGAAGCAATAAAAGATGAATCATGGGTAATTGCCATGCAAGAAGAATTAAACCAATTTGTTAGAAATGATGTTTGGAAACTAGTTCCAAAACCCAAAGATCAAACTATAATTGGAACAAAATGGGTCTTTCAAACAAAATGGACTGAAAATGGTGTAGTATCTAGAAACAAAGCTAGGCTTGTTGCACAAGGTTATAATCAAAAAGAAGGAATTGACTATGATGAAACTTATGCACCGGTAGCTAGACTTGAATCTATTAGAATATTACTTGCTTATGCATGTGCTTATGACTTTAAATTATTTCAAATGGATGTTAAAAGTGCTTTCCTTAATGGGTTTATTAACGAAGAAGTGTATGTTGCTCAACCTCCGGTTTTACCGACTTTGAGAAACCACATCATGTCTTCAAACTCAAGAAAGCATTATATGGCCTTAAACAAGCACCTAAAGCTTGGTACGACCGCCTTAAGACTTTTCTTATTGATAACAAATATACTATGGGATTAGTAGATAATACTTTTTTTACTAAGAAAAAGGAATCACAAATTATTATTGTTCAAATATACGTTGATGACATTATATTCGAATCAACTTGTCAAGAACTATGTAATGATTTCTCTAAAATCATGCATGACGAGTTTGAAATGAGTATGATGGGTGAGTTAAACTTCTTTCTAGGACTTCAAATTAAACAACTAGAAGATGGTATTTTCTTTAACCAATCTAAATATATAAAAGACATGCTTAAGAAATTTGGTCTTGAAGATTCCAAACCAACTAAAACACCCATGTCCTCGGACACTAAACTCACCAAGGATGAAGAAGGTGAATCCATAGATAACACTAAATATAGAGGAATGATTGGTAGCCTACTCTTACGGCTAGTAGACCCGACATTATGGTTAGTGTTTGTCTATGTGCTCGCTTTCAAGAAAACCCAAAGGCATCACACTTAGAAGCATTAAAAGGATTTTAGATACATTAAGGGAACAACGTGTTTAGGATTATGGTATCCCAAAGGAACGGGTATAGAAACCATAGTGTATGCCGACTCGATCATGCCTGGTGATTATGTCGATAGTAAAAGTACAAGTGGTATTTGCACTTTTGTTGGACATTGTCTCACCTCATGGTTTGCAAAGAAGCAAACGCTTTAGCCATCTCTACACTGGCTTAATACGCCTCACCGAAAAGCATGTCAACAAGCTCTTTGGATGAAGCAAGCTCGTGAGACTACTGAATTCATCTCAACGTTATAGATTCTTTATGACAACAAAGGAGCCATCGATCTCAGAAGAATCCCGCTCAACATGCTCGTACAAAGCATATTGAAATCCGCCATCACTTTCTTCTCGACAATGTTCAAAAAGGAAACATTTCAATCGAGAAAGTATCCTCCGAAGACAACATTGCCGACATCTTAACTAAACCTCTAAAACGAGAACCTTTTAATCTTCTTAGACTTGGTTTAGGGTTAATGGAACCAAACATGTAGGATAAACATAGCCTAAAAAAATTAGAATAGTCAAACCAAAACATTTTGCCTTGTATCTGCCATCGTAGCCACGGCACCAAACGACAACACGGACGGAACCAATATTTGGTGCCGCCTCGTCCGTGGTGCCTACGTAAGCAAACCTATATACATAACATCTTCTTCCTCACAACCCACTTTACCAAAACGGGTAAAACTTAAACCAAGCTCATTATTGTCATCTTCCCACTCATTAATCATCGAAGATAACATCATTGTAAGTATCCTAACTACATTTCATCTCTTAATTCGGAGTCTAGGATTCTTATTTATGCACAAAACTATCACAAATCATTACATGGGGTTTTATGTATGCTTTTATACCAAATATGAATTCAATTGGCAAATTGCATAACTAGTCATTCAAATTAGGTACTACATTATCATATTGCATAAACAAATCATGTTTCCCACTAATTGATAGATAATAAATATAAGGCCTTATTCAAATAACCAAACACCCCATGTCAAAAAGTTTTGAAAAGCTTCTCACTTGTAGGAAAACATTTTTCATTGCTAATACAAATAGAAACGTTAAAATTTTCATCACTTGCATGCTCTTGAATACTAAAGGTATTGCATAACTAATATGCACTCCCGGTATATTCAAATATAGCCACATTGAATTAGGAGCATTTGGGTTATCTCATGGTATTTGCCAAACACCCCACTAAAACCATTTTGTGCATAAAATGAGTCGAGATAACCGAAACTCCAAATTGTTTTCATATAGGCACACACTAGAATCAAAAACGTTAAAATTTATCTTAATTTTTTTAACATATTAATTCTTGTCCTTAGGAATAACCATGGTAGCCGCAAGATTCTATGATCACAAAGACACCCTTAACTACATTCCCAAACACCACAAAACCAAAGGACTTACCAAGGAACAAGTAGAAATATTTAGGGTCTAGAATCAAGGTATTTCCATGAGGGTAGAACCATTCACCCATCCTTCCTTGAGCATACCAATCTTCGTGAAGAACTAGCCGCCATTCAATTCGATTGTCTTCTTGACATTGATGAACCAATTTGTCCTAGGTTTGTGTTAGAATTCTATGCTAGTGTGACCGTTTTAGTGATGAAGATGATGATGAAATTTGTCTTAGCTTTAGAATCAACCAAAATGACTACACCATCACCTTAAGTGAATTTGCTAGAGTACTAGGAATTCCCAACCGAGGAACTTGTGTCTACACGGATAATGGTCACTCACCGCCTCTTGATGCAATCAATGACCGCTCTCCCTACTAACCCGTTTGGCCGATAAGGATGTCATCCGTGAACACCTTTTAACCCAAAAACGGATACAACCCGAGTAACCCGAAAGGGAAAAGAGGTAGACCGAGATCCATATGGAATGGAGCTAAATGAACTTAAGCACAAATTTAAGAAATGGGAGGAGTTACTTAGAGCAAACGTCATTAGCACCATAGGGAATAGGGATCACATAAACGCTTGTCTTTGCCACATGCTTTACAACTTGTCAACCCGACAACCATTCAACTTAGCCTACTACATAGCTAGGAGAATGATTGATATTCCAACTCAAGGATCCGTTGCTCTTCCATACGAGATGCTTCTCACCCGTCTCTATAGAAACTTCGCTCCAATTCCACCAACCCAAAAAGGGATGCACCTTCACTATGAGCTCATCTCTCACATCTTTGTACCTTTGAGTGATGCACGAGTTGCTAAGACAAAAGGCAAGAGAGCTAAACCTCCAACTCCATCATCATCATCATCAAATAGCTCCGAGGATGGTCTTCCAAGCTCTCGCTTCCACGCCTCATGAGTATTATGCATCTCTTCCGAAATTGAGAATGAATCAACAGAGTTTAAGCAAACTAAGGGAATGTTCAAGTGCCTTGGTAGGATGATGAACAAGATTTACAAGAAATGGGACAAATAAGGGTACTTTAAGGAGTGTTTGGAACAATGCATTATCATTAATGTTTGATACTATTTAGTTGCTTTTATTATGTAGGATGATAATATAACTTGAAACAATGGTGTATGCTAACAATTCATGCAGGGATAGCACAAGTATGCTATCAAATTTTACCCATTTTCACTATAATGTGAAAATCAATAAGCTTTGCTCAAAATCTATGCTCCACTATGTTTACATATGTGTTATTTACTTTTCCTAACTAGAAATGTTTAGTATAACAGTTTTTGAGAAAATTTCGTGTTTCGAAATTTCCCCGACACTAAAAACGAACTCACCCATATTTCAAAGACTCCACGGATCGACGGCACCATAATTTTGGTACCGTCCTTTATGTAATTTGGTACCGCCATACCAGTACAGTGACCGTGACGGCACCTCTTTTAGGTACCGGCCCGTATGATTTTGGTGCCGTGGATCCTCCGTAATTTCTAATTTCGACTCTTTCGTGATTCCAAATTATCTTCCATCACCTATAAATCAATCTTAACTAGTTTATACTGTTATTAGAACTAGTATTATTTACTAAGGTATATAAGAAATCCATTTCCCACCAAAATTCAAAATTTTGAAAAATCCACCCAAGGAGCCCTTTGGCATAAAGGAAGGAACCAAAATTTTGGTACCTTCAAACGTGGGTAATCAATATTAGGAAATTCAACTCACTAGAACACATTTATTGCATATCTTTTCTTCTTCACTCCATCTTCTTTGTATGGATTGACTTGGGTGATATGACTAGCATTCAACCCACTTCCAAATCATTAGGAACCTCATCTCTTCAATGGTTCAACATCAAATCAAACACATTTCTCAACAATTTTTAACCTCTATAAATTGAAAGGCTTTACCATGATCATCCTCACACCTTCTTCATTCTCATTACTATCTAGCAAATCAAAACCCAAGTTAAAATGACTAAATCATCACCAAAACCTTGCAAGAAAACCGCTAGAATGAGCGTAAGGCCTTGTTGTTTTGTTCATCTTAGCTCATCATCCGAATCTTCACCACTTACAATTTCATCTCCCATTAGAGATGATACACTTCTTACCTTAGCTACACCCACTTCATCACACATTGTGATCACCACTCCACCACCAACAAAACTACCTACTTCACCTCCACCGGCACCCATCCAAACATCCAAAACCCCCTCACCACCTTCACCAAGGTCTCCCACTCTCACACCCATGGAGTTATTTTCAACTCCACCAACATCACCAAATCCTTTCCTAGAGGATTTGGAAGACTTGCCTCCTAGGCCAAGTCATCCACCACCATTGCCATCTTTTGGCACAATTGAGCGAATCGCTCATGAGTCACCTCGGTCATCCATTGACCCAAACGCCCCATTAGGGCCAAGACCTCTCCTTTTCCCCCCCATTCACAAGGACATTCATGGTCCTTTATACGGGGATCATCCACTTCCATCATCAATGTCCCTCATATTGAGACATTCCGGAGAGCAAGTGGGATGACAATCCCACTAGAGAGGAGATTCAAGCCGAACTCCACAACCTCCACCAATTCAAAGGCATGGTGGATTCTCACTTAAGTGAGACAATGCAAATGCAAAATGCTTTGCTTGCATCCATCATGACCACTCCAAACATTCCCAACACCACCAACACATCCACCATTCCACCACCACAACCTCCCCAAACTTTCTACCCTCCAGGGCATGGTTGCTCAACTTGTGAGCAACGGTCAAACCGTGGAACGGACCCAGGTTATGGTCCATGACTTCCACGAAGAAATGAGGTTCATCCTCAACCACATTCTTGAGCGTCTCAACGCTCTTTCCCATCCACCATCACTTTAGGATGGTTTTAGAATAGTTTTTCTTTATTTTCTTAGGATAATTTTTATTTCTTGTACTAGAAACACATCATTGTGTTCTCTTTTCATGATCTTTATTCATGAAAAATTTTAACTAATGAATGTTGTTTATTATATTGTTGGTGTCATTACATAGTGCTTGGAAATGCTTGTGAATGATCATTATTACTAACATTTTTGTAGCTTTATTTTTCACAATCCATGTATCTTCCCATTAAGCACCCAATTTAGGGGGAGCTTTGAACAAGGGAGATAATAGCTCGGGCTCATTACATTCCGCATAGCCTCTTCTTTTTGTTGAGACAAAAGGGGGAAAATATAGAACTTGAAATATTTATATTTTTCTCAAAAAGTCAAATCGCATACATTTGACTTTCTAAAAGTCAAACAGGAACCCTCATTGATAATATTTGACTTTCTCAAAAGTCAAATTTCATACACTTACATTATCATTTCCTTTTCAAGTTCTAAAACTAATATTTTTATAACTCTTGTACAAACTTTTTTCTTTTATAAAATAAAATTTATATTTTGTCCTCAACAGAAAAGGGGAGATTGTTAATACAAATATCGTCATTAAACGTTATTTATATTTTTGATCTTTGCCTAAGTTTTGTTAACGACAAAAGTAAATTTAATTTATAAAAGCTTAAAGCTTGTCAAGTTTATTAGATATTAAAACAAGCTTTCTCAAACAATATATTCATCATTCAAGCATTTACATTTTTAATTAGTAACATCTTGATATGACTCTAATCATTATGTATGATAATAGTTTGTAGAATGTGTTAGGTTCTTAAAACCAAACACTACTTAAGCATTTGCATATTTCTATAAATAGTAATACAACATTTGACATCATGTATTACATCATGGAAATCATTTGAAGATTCCATTAGATATTTTGTGAAGATTTGTACTCTTCATATCTTGCACAATCTCTCTTAGATAGAGTTGACTTTAGCAAAGATTTGATATCTTGACTGTCAGACCGGCGGTACCATATTGGTACACGGACGAACCCTTTTAAAGGGTCCGTGGAGCTCTGTCCATTTTGGCTACAAATAGCAATGCCAAGCCAAGTAGTTTTTCATCCCTTTCTAACATACTCTCATACATATCTTCTCTCTAACCTTTCTAACTCGTTTTCATATCATATTAGTGATCTCTTTTGTAGCAAAGAAGATCAAGTCATATTCAAGCTTCAACGAAGTTGGAAGTCTTTTTTGTTTAGTGTTGTATGATCTAGTGTTGATCCATACTTCATTGTTGTATCAAACCATCATAATCTTGTGAGTGTGAGTGGTTAGTATTTTAGTCCTCAAAATACATTGTGTGTGGAGTAGTTGTACCCTTGGAAAGAACTCGACATCTAGCTTAGTGTGAAATAGTGTGTTGAAGTGTAAAGGTTTTCTCCCCGGTGAAAGGAGCTTGTTGACTAGTGAAGTTAAACTCTCGAGTGTGAGACTCGGGAGTGGAGAGCAAGGAAAAAGAGTCCTTGTAGACCGAACCACTATAAACAACTTGTTGTGGTTTGATCATTTTCTTTTTTACTTATTTATATTGCATATTCATTAACATACTTACGATCAATATCAATTGATCTTTCAATAAGTTTCAAAACAAAGATTTTAATCGGTAAACTATTCAACCCCCCTTCTAGTTTTCTACATCTTGGACAATATTGAGCCACTATTCAACACTCTTACTTCTTTGACTTAGAATTCCAACACGATCTTCCCCTGTAAGGGTACATTGTGTGTAAAATTATTTAAAATGCCAATCAATCAAAGCCTAGTAATGCTCATTCATATAGGTACATGCGATCACGCTTTAAAACCATTTGATATAGTAGGAAACAAAGTGAATAATATAAAGCATATCGGGTCTTTCCCGTAAACGTAATGGGTTCATATTAGGCCCTATAGCAAGAGAATATAATGACGTAGCATAGGCGCATTTATCCTCATAAGCCATCAACATATTGTTTAGACCTACAAACGCAATTGAAGTACTTAATTAACATTATATTTCTTATAGTTTAACATCAACCTAAATATTACATAACATTATTATATGTACTTCATGACCAAGCTTTATGCGTGAAACCACTTGCTATAGATCGATTTGCCATCCGATAACACACATGAGAAAGCAAAATCAATAAATTCAAAACATACCAAATTTCATGCATGACAAAGTAGATATTCATTTTGAGTTATTCAAAAGTGTCGCAACAATATGTTATGTCCTAAAGTTGCAAGTGATTTAAAGTTCTCAGTTCGAACGCAAAATGTAAGTCCATCTATTATTCTTATTTACTTTACTTTATGACATTAAAAACCGTTTAAAAGACAATAAAAAAACTAGCATTTTTTCAATTCCACTAAAAGAGATGAAATACACTTTCAATGCTTATGTCCAATTAGCTACAGCTACAATCTAGAATACTAACCCGCTCATTACTAAAGGTAAAAAACACATTATGCATATATAGCATAAACCATGATGTAATAATGTGGCATCGCAACTCACAATCTCACAAGAGATGCCTTAATATAAATATATTGAGGAAAGTTCAAATGTCACAATAATCAGCTTTGTGAGTGTCTGTTTATTCTTTTGGTAAAACTTCGAATATTAAAGCGATAAGCAAGTTGCAATGTAAAACCGATGTATTTCGTAGCTTTTTTCTCACTACGAATTTCAATGACTCCATTTCTAAGCATTATTCAAAGTCTATAAGAAGATTATACAAACAAGATTTGAATGAAACAATGAATGATTTAACTGGTGACCTGATGATCCTATGAGAGACAGTTTGACAGTCACAAACATGAAAAAAGGGAAGTGCAGCAAGGAAACGTACATGTAAGGCCCTCCCAAAAAAAAACGTTATGCTTAATCAAAGCTTTTTCCACCCAAATGTAAGATTGAAAAATGAACTGCACAAACTAGGATTGTCAACAAACACAAACACGCTTTTTTGCTTGCTTTTGGTTTCACAAAACAAAATACAAACACATTAAAGAGCATGTTTTGTTTTGTTCGTGTTTGTTCTTTAAGATAGTAAACTAGTAACATATATGAGCAAACTCGAGTGCGGACAGGATCTCAAATAGATAACGCTAGAACATGATCAAACCTTGCCAAAAACGAGCGTATAATTGTGTTTAGACTATAGTCATGTTTGTTTTTTTCAAAAAATAAGCATTAGTGCATTACGAAGTTAAATAAACAAAATTAGTAGTAACTAACCAGGTATAGTAGACCCTTAAGAACAATGAAACAAAGACAAGTATCTTCCACCAATACCGGTCCTTTCACCTAGGCACACAAACACACCACAATATCATAACCGTAAACAAAAACATAAAACCTTAAAAAAAAAAAAAAACTACTGAATGGCAGCCAATCTAGCTTTAAAAAACCAATCAAACAAATAATAATAATAATAATAATAATAATAATAATAATAATAATAATTAAAATAATAATAATAATAATCAAACGATAATTTGTTGCTGTGTAATGGGATTGTATAAAGCTTTTGTATTGTCACACTAAGTGTAAGTTAAATAGATGTAGGATGATACAAATCATGTGACATGAGCTAGTATGTTGGTAAATGAAGTGTAACTTACATATAAGGTCTATGGTTCAATTCCATGCATGTTTTTATTATTATTTTTTTTAATAAATTATGTTTTGCTGTCTTTTCTTTCTCATTTTTTTGTAAATAATCCTTCAAATTCATTTTTTTAAATATATTTATTTACTGTTGACTACTTAACTAGTCTTATACAAAGTCATGGGCCAGTTGTTATTATCATATGGGCTAATCTCCTTTATAACAAGTTTGTGTAAGTCATGGGCCTATTGTTATTGTTATATGTGAAATTGTGTTATGTCAAAGAGGTAGGGGTGTTCATGGGTTGGGTAATACCCGAATAAATTGAAAACCGAAACCGAACCGAACCGAAAATAACCGAATTGAACTCGTAACCGAACCGAATTTGCTAAAACCGAACCGAACCGAATTAAATATTTGGTTTTCGGTTCGGTTATGGGTTTAGCGATCCAAACCAAAACCGAATTAAATATATATATATATATATATATATATATATATATATATATATATATATATATATATATATATATATATATATATATATAGGCTTTGGTTCCATTGAGAAGGTTTTGAGAAAATTGAGAAATCTTCGTTTGAGCAAATTGATTCATGTTTTTTATTTGATTCACAAGTAAACATCATTTAATGGTGAATCGAATCTATAAATCACAAATTTGATTCACAAATCATTGTTAAAATCGAGTTATGATGATGATTCATAACCCCAGATGATTGATTCAAGATTCAGATATATCATAAAATCGAGATATTTTTAACATTGATTCAAAAATTTTCTTACACATTTTGAATTTTAATCACATTAAAATGAGTTTTACGCTTGAAAACATGAATCAAAGTTAAAAATCTATCGCTTTGAAAACCTTTCAATCTTCTCAAAAAAAAAAACCTTCTCAATCGATCCGGATTCTATATATATATATATATATATATATATATATATATATATATATATATATATATATATATATATATATATATATATATATATATATATATTTATATAAAATATTATTAAAACTCTTTAAATATAACATTTTTAATCTTTTAATTTTTTCTTTCTAAAAATCTTATAAATAAATGAATAAATAATTAAATCTATGTATTTCGGGTTATTCGATTCGGTTTTCGGTTATGGGGTTCGGTTTTCGGTTATTCGGTTCGGTTGAATCAATTTAAATTCGGTTCGGTTCGATTTTCGGTTATACCTTGAAAAAAAAATTAACCGAACAAATCGAACCGAACAAACCGAATAACCCAATAACCAAACCGATGAACACCCCGACAAAGAGGAATGCAACATAATAAAAATGATTAGCGTCATGTTATTATTAAAGGCTACAATTGTTGGAACAATCAAGGTTAATAAAGACAAGTTGAAAAGAACAAAACATCTACAATCACACAAAATTGTCTCAAGTTCTAAAAACTATACTATTTTCAAAATCTGATTTTTTTATTTTCAAAAAAGCAATACAACTTTGAATACTATATTTTGATTTTAGTTCAACAACTAGCATAAAATTGGATTTTAAATTTAAGTGTTACTAGTTTAAAGAAACTTCTACACTCTGTTTCCGAGTATAAAATGGAAAGAAGAGGAATGAAGAGGGAAAAAAGAGAGAAGTAAAAAGGAGAGGAATTAAAAATTATTTTTTTATCTTATGTTCCCGAGTTAGAAAGAAAAGAGAAAGATGTAACAAAAAAAAGCTTTAAAATCAACTTCACTGCATTTCATCCCAATTTGGGAAGAATTAGAGTAATTTTGATGTAATTTACTATCCTTTGCTTTCTCTCCCCTCTCCTAAAAATCTCAGGAACACAATTCCTTTTTATTACCATCCCAAACCTTTTCCTTTCACTCCAAAAAATAAACTCGGGAACAGAGTGTAGTTTCAGTAATATTCTTGGATAAAAGAGTGAATATATCCCATAGTCCGCTTCGACGAGTTTATGTTCAATTATCGTTTTTGTTTCCAAGCAAGAAAAGCTTGGACAGAAGTTTTGTTTTACATAAAACCGAACCAAGTATAAAAAAGACTTCAATGACCGTTCTAATATCGATAGGATTGAGTCGAGTCGAGTCTAAGGGTAACAAAACAAAAAACAAGTTGCATTATAGCCAATTTTCACCACGATCAAAAAAAAAGAATGATAATAGGAGAGTAAACCCATATGAGGGTTTCGAATCCGATAGCGTCGTCACTTAATAACCGTATTAAACAATGGCACCCTACTGTCAAAGTGGCTTTAAAGTACAAACACTATACACTATGTACAAACACTATACACTATGGCTATGGTTGGTGAAGGGTTTATGGGGGCTTATGAGGCTTGGGCTTTTAAAATAAGTCGGCTTATAAAATAAGTCTCGTTTGTTATGCGGCTAAGCCCTTAAAAAGAGCTTAAAACTTTAGCCCCATAAAAGGGGCTAAAAATTTTAGCTCGAGGCTTTTGAACAACATATTACTTATTTATCCACAAAAATATCTAACATATAGAAAAACTCATTTAGTAATGTCCTTTTTAGTAATTTCACAATAATAAGCCTAAGCTTAAGCCCATTTGCCAAACAAGTTTATCAAAAACAAATTTCAACTTCGGCTTATACTAAAAGCCCCAGCCCAAGCTCATTGCGCCAAACATACCCTATATAAGTATGTAAGAACAGAGAAAAAGCATTCTTAGCTTTGCATCCCACATAGGCTAAAGAAGTAAGATCGTTGTTTTTTATATACTCTAATAAATGATTCTATTGAAATGTTGTAAACTTCGTTGACAATAAATCAGCTATCTTTACTATATAAAATGAAAAAAAGGTCAAAGGTGAAAGTGAAAACTTGAAATTTGAAACTTGAAAAGTCAAAGTTAAATATTAAGGAAAAATGTTATCTTTAGGATCCCTCTAAAACTACTAATTACATATTTCCCCACCAAAACGTTTAAATAACAAATATACCCAATCTTCATTAATCTTTTTTCTAATCCAATTATGCCCTTATTTTTTTACTCGATTACCCTTTCACTTTTCAAGTTTGGACGCAAAGCAGAATCATTTTCTACCATATCTGTTATGAGTAATTCTTTGATATTGACTATGCATGTATTCATGTTTAACTTGCATCGTAGTTTTATTGTTAAAATGACCCAACATTTGAATATAAAATTAGTCAAATGATGTGACTAAAGTTTTTTTTGTTAAACTTTAAGATATGTTATAGTTTTGTTATGTAACTCTATGCTTGTCAACTTGTCGTGATTTGTTGAGAATCATTTTCTACCATATCTGTTATGAGTAATTTTTTGATATTGACTATGCGTGTATTCATGTTTAACTTGCATCGTAGTTTAATTGTTAAAATGACCCAACATTTGAATATAAAATTAGTCAAATGATGTGACTAAAGTTTGTTTTGTTAAACTTTAAGATACGTTATAGTTTTGTTATGTAACTCTATGCTTGTCAACTTGTCGTGATTTGTTGGAAATAAAATTGGGAATAGAGGTGGCAAACGGGCGGCGGGGGCACAAGCTAAAATGAGCACGGCTAGAATGGGCACGGGCGACATGTTATACAAATTTAATAAAAGACCCAAAACGACGAAATAAAATTTTAAACGTAATATTTTATTTATATTAAAAACTTAAATATATATATATAAATTTTTTTAAACGATCGTGAATGTTCTACAATTAAGGGGAAAAAATGTTCCCGTAGTGCCCATTTAAGTTTCGATGGGCTATATGTGCCATTTCAAAAAATGAGGGGGGTTAAATGTGCCCAAATTTTTAAATTTTTTTCCAATTTAGTCTATCTTTTTGCTTTTGGGCACATTTTGCCACCTCTAATTCGGAAGCTGTAGTAAATGGTTTTGAAAATAGAGATGGATATAAGAAAGGGTATAAATGTCATATGCTAAAGTAATTTTAACAAGATGGGTAAATATGAGAACTTAATATGTAAAATCGGGTATTTTTGTTATTATGATGTTTTGGTGGGGAAATATGTAATTAATAGTGTGCTACTTGTGCTAATTTTTCTTGTATTCAACAGAAAATAAATACTGGTAATTAATAATTGATTTACTTTCTTGTTTTATAGCCTTCTTTGTTACTGGATTAAATATAATTTTTGTTTTGTGTTAGGAAATGAAAAAAATATGTTTTAGTCCCGTTAGACAAGTAAAAAGAAAGATAAAAAATTTGAAAGGTGAGCAATAATTACTTAAAAAATATATTAATGACGTAAGAGGCCCACGAAAACTCTTAAAGTTAAGCAATACAAAAACAAAGCAAAGTTACAGATAAACTAAACATACTTGGTTAACATCTAAAGAAAGGAGGTTATGAACATAGTTTTGGTTAAATCTATTGTTTTATGGTAATCTTTATAACACGTAGTAATTACAAAGGGTAATCAAGTACTAAAGTAAAAAATTGAAAGTTAAAAGTCAATATTGAATATTGAACCAATTATCTTTAATGCATTGTTGAATGTTGAGGAAATAATTTTCACATGTAATATAATTACCATTAACTTATCAATTCTATAACTATATGTATATAATTACCATTAAAAATGCAAACTAATATTAAATAGAAACGGATTCGGCATATTTAAAGTTGGAAAGTCAATACAATTTTTTTTTTATTATTATTATTATACATACAAAGCATGTATCCATATTTTGGAAACTTAAAAAGTGAGTAAATTAAATTTCAAATTTCTTTCAAACTAAAATTTCTTCATAAAAATTCAAAGAATTTGACCTTAATGAAATAGCTACCATAACAATTCATACCTAAAATTTCAAAGAAATGAATGACAAATTTTGACAACTTTTACTAATGTAATTTCCAAAAAAAAATTAATTTATTTAAGCGTAACATAATAATTTCTAAAAAGCCAACAAATTATGTTTTATAAGGCACCATATTACAACTTATTTTTTATTGTTATGTTAGTTCATAGTGTGTGGATCATATGCGATCTCAGTTATAAAATATTAAAATATGTGCAATGACCATATGATTTTTAAAAATATTGTTTTGACATTTATATATTGTATAGTTGAAATTGCAGGGATATTGTTATGAATAACTTGAATGTTTACAATCACAAAACATTGTATCGATTTATTATTTAGTCACGGGTTCATTTTTTTTGTTCTTGTTCTTACGCATTAAATACGTTAAATACAAATCTGTTTCCAAATATTACTATAATGATTGTGTATGATTGGTGCTTTAATCGTGATTGTTTCAAGAAATTTCAAAGATATTATATAAAGTTTTTTGAAATAATTTGGTCAAAATACATTATACAACCGGTGTATATATTTTTGTTAAGTTTCTTAGGTTTGTAGTTTTTTTTTAAATTGGGTCAAATCTCATGCCTTGATGAATGATAACTACAAAGTGAAGCCAATCAAAGAGTTCTGTCAAAGAGGATTCAACACCTCAAATGCCGTGTACTAAGAAATTTTACACGTCGAGTAGCGTGCATTGTTAGTTATCTCATAATTGATGTAATGTTTTATTTTCAATTTCAATAAATATTTTTATATGTTCTTTGATACATGTTAATAATTCTTGCTTCAGTTGAATTATCACATGTTACAAAACACTTACCACAATATCGCATATCGTTAATTATCTGCCGCTAGGAACCCACGCTAGGCGCGGGTACTCGTCTAGTCAAAACAAATATAAAATGCTCGACTTTTTTAGTATTTATTCACACTTAAACAAAAAGGTAATCCAAACATGAATTAAGGTGAGTTTTTTAGATGACCATTGTGTTTTTAAAAAGTATTTAATAAAATGAGTATATCTAAAACTATTTAACATAAAAAGCAATTTCTAATAAGCTCTTGCATAAAAACATTTTTTTGAAGCTATTTTCCGATCTTCACCTTTGTTTTCTTTATCGACAAATCTTGTTGCTTACAAGCACACTACACTTCATATAATCAACATGCCCATTTCTTTTTCTTTTCACACGAAACATATGCGGGAGTTTTTTTTAATAGTTTTAAATTTTTTGAAGAATGTATGCACTAACAATACACTTAAATAAAAAACGTCAAGAGAGATTATCTCAAATCAAGTGGATAAAATGGTAGATATAAAAGATCTAAACAAAGTGGGACAATTTTATGAACCCCCCTACGTTTAGCAACTTAATGATAATTTTCTAATTGTTATAACACCACTTATGTTGAAAGAACAACAATATTCATTAAAATAATCAAGTGGAGATCATCAAGAAGCAACCCAAACGAAAAAGTGTGTTTAAGATCACTTGAAGCAATATTTTGATCCATACCATAGTGTGTGCAAATAATAAGAATTCTCAGTTTTGGATGTACTAAAAAGTTTTTAAAAAATTGTTTTTTATCTTAAATAATTTTTTATGTACTCATTTTCTTAAATACTTTTTAAAAACACAATGGTCATTCAAAAAACTCGAATTAAGGCTGGCTCTCCATGTAAGGATCTCTAGTGAGTACATATAAGTTTTTGTTTTTTAAGTTCTTATCATTGTACACTCAATCATGCACAAAGTATGTACCATTCAAATTGATCCTGATGACTAAGATACCATGAAACTCGGGTACAACAATGGTGATTTCAGCCCTCTTTGATAAAGTTGATTTAACGGGTAAGAGATTTCGAATGTACATCATAGAACTCAATATAATATTACTAGTTATCTAGTACATGCTTGTTGATAAAGTTGATTTAAAAACGAAATCATACTTTGTTTGTAAACTTCTACGATAAAATGAGTATCTATTCTTGACTTTTTAGTAATCTTGTACTCAGAAATGGATATAAATTTTTTGACATTTGTAGTTGTTGTCGCCTAAAAAAAATAGGTTCTGCATATTTTGCTTGTTTTGTAAATCTCTTAACATTTTTCTACTCAATCAGATACAAAGTTCCATTCGAAAAGATCCAAATGTCCATTGACATCCGTGTAATTAAGATATGAGATAACTATAGTACAACATAGGTGACTCGAGCCCATCTTAGGCTAAACACAGTAATGAGAGTCAATCATTTTCATTTTTTTCTATCACGTCAGCTTTCTCTCTTCGACGATTTGTTGTCACAGTAAGAGCGATCTTCATTCTTTTTTTTAAGAAAAAGAAAACCATTTCTTTTTATATTTCAGAACAAACCCTATTCAATTTAATAATTCAATTTCAAATTAAATTGCACGGTTCGAGCGGGATGCCACAAAATTCAAATTCAAAATTTAAAATTCAAATACGAGCGAGCTTTATTCAAATTCAAATTGGATTTCAATTTTCAAAATTTGCTTATATATAGCCACATACTCTGCATTGTTTATCACGCACACAACTCACACTCACAGAGAAAATTTCTTATCAAATTCTCTTAACAAAATGTCTCATAAAGACTTCTCACAATAATTGTTCAAAACTTCACAACACCAGCTACTACACGACTTCTCACAACAATTCCCTAGTGAACACGACTTCTCACAACAATTCCCCACCCAACCCAACGGAAAATGAACCGGTTAATACTCCACCGAAGATATCTTTCCAGATTCCAAACGAAAATGAACCGTTAACACTCCACCTGCCAGAAACACCAACCCAATCAGTTTATTCTTACTTAGAATCAACTCCGACTACTTGAATAGGATGAGGAAGTCAGGAGAGAAACATAATAAGTAGAACTACGAGAGGAAGTTGCTTGTATGGAGCAGGAAGCAAGGGAAGCCCAATTCAAGAGGACAACTTTTTTGACATCCTGGAAAGAGAGTATGAAGAGGATAGGATTGCTGAGGCTTTTGCAGAATATTGCGACGAGGGTGAAAACTCATAATTTTCGTTGTGATTTGTAGTTTCAATTTCATTACCGTATCGTAGATTGTATTAATATGTAATTCATGTTTTCACTCTAATGTTTAATGTATTTTCACTTCCATATCAAACAGACATTTTATACCAAGTTTTTAAAAAACAAAACACGATAAACACAAAACATAAGTATTGAGAAAAAATAGGGGACAAAATGGGGCGATCTAGATCGCCTAAACGACCATGATCTCCCAAAGTTTTCAATTGATCGATTTTACACACAATGGCCAGTCGACTGAGATTGGGTGATTGATCGATTCATTCCCCATTATTGTGTGTAGCCTTAGTTGCCTTCATTTCTAGCGAAAAAGAAGTGATAACTTATTCCAAAAATTTGAGAGTGAACCCATATTACTATGTTAGGATCTACTAGTTGGATACCCGTACACAGCGGCGGCAATAAATATAGTTATATTATAAAAATAGTAAATGAACGCTAGCCCAACTCTCCTAAATTTCCTACCGCTTAGTAAATTTGTTTCACAACACTCTGAATATATGTGTTAGTTGTATGTGTTTCCTTGGGTTTCCCGTAGCTTTCCCGTGACATCATTATTCCCGCATATAGAAAGACCTTCAAAATCTCTTACCCGTTAAACACTCCCCCGAAAAGTGTATAATTTTGACGAATCGAGATTATATTGATGGAAATAAAGGTTAAAGGTGTACAAAATTGAATCAAAATTAAATAAAACCACCAAAAATCTAAAAACTAATGATAACATCAAATTATCCTGAATATTAAGTGTCAATTTCCCCCGATAATGCTTTAATTTATATCATTTATATGGATTTACGCTTGTTTTCCATTATTTTCTACTTTCAGGTAAATTACGAGCATTGGATCTAAAGAGACGCGGAATTGGAGAATTATCAAAGATTTATCATAGTATGCTCACTTTGAAGAAGTTACGCGTAACTCATCTTTCACATTATGCCGTGAATTCAAAGCGTGATTCGTAAAGCCAATTCATCGTAAGATTACGGCGAATCTCCCAAAAGATTACGACGCACTATATTAGGTCAAATGAGGATCTGCCGTACGATAACTACGCCGTAACTCGTGATTAATCTACGGGCAGAATCAAGAATTATTGAAGATATTGCAGTAACTAGTTCTAAGGTTACGCCAGTAACCAGAGATCTAGTGCAATTTACGAAGAAATAGAAGATTATGCGAATTATTCTATTAGTTACCAGAACCCGACTCCGCCTATAAATACCCCACCATTTCCAAAGATTTCAAAGCATCCCATTTAACACACCACAACCAAAGAACGTGGGAAGAAGCCAGAGGCAGGTCTAGAGGAGCATTCGGAGCTATCTCCAAGGGAGAAATCACTCCCCTACGATAAGCATTAGCATTTTATCTTTTCTTTACTTTCGAATCATGTATTTCGTAACATTAACTATTGAATTGATTTGTATGGTTAATTTGAGCGGCTAAGCACCTCTTGGAGCTGGCTTAATTATAATTCCTTAATTGTTTTGTTTGCATTTATATTACTTCCGTATAATTACTTCTAAGTGTATGCATGCATAGTTTATTGGTAGCTACCCTTGTTTCGGTAGTTTTGAATGGCGGTAGAGGCTAGTTTTTTAGGAGATATGACCAACCTGACCTAAGTGAGTAGACTGAGACGGAAGTGTAAGATATGACCAACTGATGACCCTTTCTACCGCGATGACCAATCGATTACCTACCGCTGGATGAACTTAAGAATTAGGGTAGTGTTTGTTGCTAACGCCGCACTCACTATTTTAAGTCAAGCATGTAGCGTACTTAATGACGACGGCTTAGGGACCGTGAACAACTGACTTATGAGGGGACACCTGACTTCTCCGGTGGCATCTTGCCATAAGTTAGAATTAACCAAATGATGTCCTCTCGACTTTGACCCCACCCGGTAATTGGAAGTAATGGACGAGACATTACTAGCTAGGATGAATAACTAGGTTAGCAAGCACCACCTCCTTTATTGATCACAATCTTTGCCTTTTATTGTTTTTATCTATTTTAGTAGTTAATTAATTAATTCCTTATCGAAATCATATTAAAATCTGTGACACCTAGACTTAGTATTAATCCAACACACATAGCTCTTGGAACAACTTGGTTTTACCAATACTACACTACACACGACCGGGTACACGCCTGCTAGTATTAGGGTAGACCATAGGTATAACGAGACATTATAAATATTAAAACCCCGGTCGAAACCCGTGATCAAGTTTTTACGCCACGGGGAGTTATATTAGGATTGCTATTAAGTCTTCTATATTTTCGCTTCTATTTTAAAATTTTCTCAATTTCTCACGATCACTATTCAAGTTTTCAGGTACCATGGAAGTTGTTAACATTGATGACCTCACTCTTGAGGAATATTTGGCGTTAACTAGAGCGAACAAGGGCCGGGTCTCAGACACGACAATTGGAGCTGATGTCCGCTTTCAAATTAAAGACCAATTTATGAGAGCTTCCCGCTAACCCTTTTCTCTGAAACAGACGAGGATGCATATGAGCACGTTGAAAATGTCCTTTACATCGCAAGCCTTTTCAACATTTCGGGTGTGTCTCATGACGTTGTTATGCTAAGGGTATTCCCCATGACTCTTAACAATGCAAGCATGGATTGAAAGACACCACGGCAGCTAATACTGGGCTCTACTAAAGAAGCACTTCATTCAGAGGTTGTCCTTCAGCCAAGATTTCTAACCGAATTTTTGAAAATCCATAATTTCAAGCAAGAAGATCTAATTAAAAGTTTTATCAAGCCCGTATAGATACAACGATCTCCTTTACAAATGTCCTACACATGATCTAACAAACCGAAAAAGTCAACATATTCTACAAAGGAATCAACGAACTACAAGACAAATGTCGACTATCAAGGACAACTCAACATTGACGCCTACTCTAGCAATTGAAGCCATTCAAAAAATGGTTGATCATTCTAAAAAATGGCACGATGGTGGAAGCAAAAGAAACCAAGGAGGAAGTTTTGATGGAATTGCGGGCATAACTAAAAAAATAGAGAATTTAGGTCGAGATATGCTAAAAATCAAAGAAACTGTTCATGCCATCCAAGTCGGTTGCGAAAACTGTGGGGGAGGACATCTAACTAAGAATTTTCCTAACATTGACGAAGAAAATACAATCGAAGAAGCTAAATATGGAGAAATTTGACCATTCATTGGGGATAATCGTAATGGGTATGGTGGAGGACTCCCACCATATTATGAGCGTAGTGAGTGAAGAACTAGCTTGGAGGAAATGATTAACAAGTACCTTGTGGATTCAACCAAAAGAGCTAGAAGAATACAAAAACTTCCAAGATAATACAAACAAAAGCCTTTCTAACCACTAACGTGTCACTAAAGAACTTAGAAACTATGATTGGGAAGCTTGGCGACGAGGTACAAAAGAGAAATGAGGCACAAAAGAACAAATCTACAGTATGACAGATACATGTGGACTACACTTAACGATGAAGAAATATTAGCCAAGTTCTCGATTAACGAAGTGGAAGGACCACCTATCAAGCATTATCGCAGCACTTTACTCATCACTTAAGATGAGTTCACACATGCATGGCCGACTTTTAAACCCCTTTCGTGAGTATTGCAAATGGCAATGTGAAGAAATCTAAGTTTGGATATGCCCACATGAATCGAGAAGACATGACGTTGATTTTGGGGACCTATCATTCAGAGATTGGTACTCAAGAAGGTTCGGGGACGAATAATTAATTCGATCTTATTGAGAAATCTAGAACTCAAATATGAAAAACATATTCTTCAAGGAAAGACCATTAAGCCTCTTCAACGATATTTCCTTCCGCAATAACGATGACGAAGGAACTCAAAATCATTGGTGTGAGCAAATTAAAACCACTCACGGAAATTTTGGGGCCTACAACCTTTTTGATTATGAATGTAACTGAAAGCAGATTGAGTATCGGGAAGACGAGTTCCTATAGACCTCGAATAATGACTGAAAGAACAGTAATTGCCCTGGGCAGATGATCTAGGATTCACGCATTGCGCCGTAATCAAATACGGAAAATTGACGCGCTAACTAAGGAGAAAAACCGAATGGGTGTATGAGTAAAGATCAAACTAACAACGAAGTTCCAAATGGTAAATCAGATAATGATACCGAGGATTCATCGAGGAAGGAAAAAGAGGAATGCAAGCAAATGCTCGTGGAAAATTTACTCGACGATAACCATCCTAAAGGTACCAATTCCAACGATGATGATTTTGATTACCTTGAGCTACAAGGTGAAGATGGGTTCATTGACCCCGATGATGAAGTACACGAGAAAAGAAGATGCAAACTTGGCATCCCGCTTAAGAGGTCAGCCACCGATTATAAGAAAAATATGAGTTCACTCGATACCATTTAGGACCGAGGAAAAATTTTGCAAAAATTCGAAGATCGAGACTAAAGAATACCTCCTCGCGACCGCCAAATGTCGCTTGGGTCAGGCATAACTTGATGAAAGATATGGAGGAAGTCGGCCAAGTCCAAAGGCCACCATAAAGCCCCATGGCTCTTAGTCAAACTTAAAGACTCAGAATAAGAAAAGTGCTCTTTCGAGACAACTTAATTATCCTTTTTTTTTTCCATTTATGTTGGGTTTTGTGTTTTTAACCATTTTTGTAGGAAACGTGGAGTGATTGCCGCAGTTATGTCATTCACTATAGTTACGACGTAACTCTTCCTCAGAGTTACGCCGAACTAACCCTTCGTAGAATTTCGTGCATTACCAATTACGCTGTATTCTATCCCATGGTTACTGTACCCACACGCCAAAAGATATGACAGAGTTTGCCAGCTACTACGTAACTCCCTCAAAGAGTTATGACGAAACTATCCTCTCGCTTACTTCTTTCATTTTAAAACACAATAACCTTGTATTAGCATTTTAAATGAACTTTGTGGGTGTGTTCCCTGTGAACCCTCACAATGAGACTTTCACTTGTCCACTTGGGACACCAAGTGGTTTAAAAGGCTTGTTGCATATGCCAAATGCAACCGCATTCTTAAAGTGAGTTAGGTTTATTTTTCATTTTCCATTTTTTATCTTTTTAGAATTATGCTTGTCGGTAGTGTGATTTGGATTAAAGTTTGCTAATGGATCTTTATACGGAAGGCACTTCTTTTCTCAGAGGCCTTCTTTATTTATGGAGCAAATTTCGTGAAGTTCTTGCTCTAATTCTACTTTTCTCTTCACCTTTATTTAACGCTTAGCACAAAAAAGACTTTGTACAATTCAAGTGGGGGGACGGGAGTAGAATTATCTCTTGAACTTTACTTTTCCCTCGTTTTTTCCTAGTTTATTTGAAAATTATGCAATTTTTTAAATTTTGACATGTTTTTCTTAACCTAACTAGATTAGACCTTAGCCGAAAACATACAACCCTTGATATTATATGGTGAGATTAGCCTTATCCATTTCCAATATTTTACCCCAAATCCACCAAATTATGAGTGTGTCGGTAGCTTGTAAACTTTGGAACTTGGCCTTTGCATCATTTCGAGACCATAGACGAGGTATGTTGAGTTAGCTTGATGTATTTGGACTTTTCAGTTTAAGAAGGCAATATTATAGGATTATCACCCAAATAGCCTACCATTGTGTGTCTATCGATTAGTCACCTCGACTTCTCGACCCCCATGAGAAACCCTTTTGTTGCACTCACCTTTAGTGCAAGATGCCCCTAGATACACCCATCTTAGCCATTCCTTTCATTTTGTTAACCCAATTTATTGTTTCGATACATTCATACACCTTAGCTTTCCTTACCTCAGAAGTCTTTATTTGTGATTGGGAAGTCATCATTTGTCTAAGTTCAAGGTTCAAGTGAAAGGTTCAAAATCACGCCATCGAATACATATTCTTAAAGATCATTGAAGACCCCCCGAATTCCCATTTTTTATCTCAAGTGAGGGGATATTATGTTTAGTTGGTATATTTATGTTGAAAAATAAATAAATAAATAAAATAATTCGAAAAAAAAAATAGTTATGTTATTTAGTTTGTTGTAAAGTGCGATGTTATAAGCGCTATGTTATGAGTTTTATATTGATTTAGTATCAAGGAGGCCACCTCAGTCACATTCGAAGATTGGAGTTGGTAATTGCGCCAACGGTTGAAGAAAAGGTAGTGTGCCCATCACGACGTCCTCTAATGACACATCTACCTAGTACATCATGATCCGATTTCTTAACTTCAAAGCTTATATTTTGGGCGGACGGTAAGTGGTGATGACTTGGTTATAGATTTAGACTATCTGCTTAATTTTTTTTACACCATTTATATATCCCATGTCTTATCCTACCCTTTAGTCATGAAGCGTACCAGGTGATGCAACAATCTTTGGTGTCTTGGCCATTGATTGGTCATGTATCATTGATTTTGTCCACTTCACTGCTGACATGTTAGTAATGACGAAGTCACCCCTAACCTTTGTCGTGGTTCTACCCATATTGCCTTCAAAATTGTTTAGCCTTTAACTCTAGTGGTGGAGATTTGTAAACAGCCAAGCTTATGATAGAATACATGCTATGATCAGGCGATTGAGTGATCACCCCAAATTAACACTTCAGAATAGCTGAGAGATTTGAGTGTTTTGTTCCCATTTCGTGAGGTGTTCAAATTTTGTTTTTTATCATTAGGGATTTGTAAACTTATATTTTTCAAAGTTAAGGGAGATATCTTTTTAGGAATCTATCTAATAAGTCTACTTGAAAAGTAGAGTTCAAGTGGGGATATTTGATAACATCAAATTATCCTAATATTAAGTGTCAATTTCCTAAGGTGCTTGTAATTTATATCATTTATATGGATTTACTTTGTTTTCCACATATTTCCACTTTCAGTAAATTACGAGCATTGAAGCTCAAAGAGATGAATTGGAGAATTATCAAAGTTTTATCATAGTATGCTCACTTTGAAGAAGTTACGGCGTAGACCATTCTCTCACATTACCGTAACTCAAAGCTGCGACTTAAAGCCAACTCATCGTAAGATTACGGGCGTAATCCTCCCAAAGATTCGATGTAACTATATTATGTCAAATGAGGATCCCGGCCGCTGACACCACCAGAATCCTCGTGTTTAAACTATGCGTAACAAGAATTATTGAAGATACAGCGAATCATTTCTAATGTTACCAGAACCGCAGATCTAGTGCAATTTACTAAGAAATCGAAGATTATGGCGTAACTATTCTATTAGTTACGCCCGTGAACCCAGATCGCCTATAAATACCCCACGCATTTCCAGATTTCAAAGCATCCCATTTCACACACCATAACCAAAGAACGCGGGAAGAAGCAGGGCATGTGTCTAGAGGAGCATACTGAGCTATCTCCAAAGGAGAAATCACTACCATAATGATAAGAATTAGCGCTTTATCTTTTCTTTACTGATTCATGTATTTCGTAATTAATTATTGAATTGATCATGGAAAGATATGATGCCAAGCACCCTGGTGCTAGCCTAGTTATGATTCCTTAATTGTTTGTTTATGCTATATTACCTGTATAATTATTTCTAAGTGTATGCATGCATAGTTTATAGTAGCTACCTTTGTTTCTAAGAGTTTTCAATGACTAGAGAGGCTAGTTTCTTAGAGATATGACCAACTGTCTCAAGTGAGTAGACCGAGACGGAAGGTAAGATATCCAACTCTACCAACCCTTCTACTTGTGCGACGGACCAACTGACCACCCACCATGAACTTAAGAATTAGGGTGAATGTTTAGTTAAAAGCAATTCCCGGCACTCACTATTTTAAGTCTCCATGTAGCAAAGATTTAATGACTCAAGCAGGGACCAGAACAATCGACTTACGACACACCGACTTCTCCAAAGTGGTGGCATCTTGATAGTATAGCTTTAAATTGACCAAATGTTGTCCCTCTCTAATTTTGACCCCACCCTGAAGTAATTGGAAGTAATTGTGATCTAGATAATACTAACTAAAATATGAATAACTATGTTAGCACCACTCTCCTTTATTGATCACAACCTTTGCCTTTTATTGTTTTTATCTGTTTTAGTAGTTAATTAATTAATTTCTTATTGAAATCATGTTAAAATCTTCGAAACCTAGACTTAGTATTAATCCAACACACATAGCTCTTGGGACGACCTTGATTTTACCGAATACTACACTACACACGCATTCGTACACCGCCTGCTAGTATTAGGGTAGACCATAGGTATAACGAGACATTATAAATATTAAAACCTGGTTAGTAAAACCTGAATCAACTAAAAACTCATAAAAATATATCAAAATGGGTGTTAAATTAAAGAGCATAAAATTTTAAGAAATATGATGAAATTAGATTATAAAAAAAATAAATAGTAAAAAGATATTTAATTTCAAAAATAAAGGTGCATTTTTAGTTGAGAAGTGATACATGTCACCTCATGATTGAAGCTCGTTATCTTAATTTTTGATGGTTAGGAGTTAGACTTTGGGTTAGAGTTGGTTATTCATGCATTATATAATATAGTATAGATAAATCCGGTTGTGTTGTTAGTTAATAACTGTATTTAAACTTTAAAATTAATTATTAAAGTAGCTTCAAAAACAAACGTTCTATCACGAACGCATAAATAGTATAGATCGAAATACTAGAAATGGATGAGTAAGCATGCAGGTATTATGTATTGGTTGTTCCCACATCAAATCGATAATTATACAGCCGGAAATTAAGTGAGCCTTGGTGCACACACGTATACATTTAGAGAGCGTTTATTAATAATAATTAGTATGTATATTGTGTACTATTAATTGTAATATATAATTCACAAAATGAAGAGGAGGGTCATAGTCCGTTAGTTTAACTTTTAACGGTCATAAGTCATAAATTGATTAATATTGTACAAGATAATATGGGGGACTAATTAGCAAAAAGAAGGTTCTAGAACCTCCTCCAATGGGCCGATTATTATGTAATTAGGGCTTAGGGGGCTTAACTTGTTTCCTAAGTTTGTCAATTATCATATATAAAGGCCTTTAGATCTCAGTATATACACATCACAAATTACAAAACCCTAAAACCCTAAGAAAAATTTGGTGCCCCTTCCTCTCCTTGCTAACTGGTCGCCCAACCCCATAGCTAGGGTTTTTCGATCCAAACTTTCAAGAACATACGCCTTGTGCCTTGTTTGTTCATTTGTAGGTTAAGCATTAGCATCCTAACACTATCGTTAGACGTGTAAGTGTGCATTTGATAGAGATCAACTCAATATAGCTGATTTGGTGTTTCATGGTGATTCAAGATTCAAGATCTGGTTTTTATTTATTGTTCAATAGATTTGAGTTTAGTATTTAACGTGTTTTTATGTGTCATAACATTAAACATAGATATATTTGTTGTGTACCGGTAGTATTGATGGTCTAATCAATATGAAATTTCAACATTATTAGAAACCATTTCAAAATACATCCCACATAAGTTACATAACTTAAATATATATTCCTTATTGATATACGGTAGAGTATCGAGACTTTACATGTCAAGACTGCTACTAAGTTTCAGATACATGGTTATTGAAGTTTATTTGCAAAGCAAAATATATAAACTTCAAAAACTTTGCCTCTGAAAAATTAATTAGGGTCTTTAGCATTTTATAAAAATTTGTAATTCCAAACTTTTTATCTACAAAAATGAAATTGTCAATTTGTTATATAACTTCATTATAAGATCATCATATATTCGAGAATGTTACTATAAGTTAATTACACTATGTAGGTGAAGTTGATTATAAATTTATAAATAAACCTCATTTACATCATGTAGTGGAAAATTAATATGTTCTTAGACATTTTTTAAATATCCACCTCCTCTTAAGAAAAGTGGTATAACAAATTTTTTAATTAGTAATCCATGTACATCCAATAGCTAGTTTATGTTCATTTCGACTTAATCGTCACCAATCCACTAAACTTATCCGACCCATGTTGATTCGGTTGTACATGACATGTACAAAATGAATATGTGGTCCTCCATGTAACCATGTTGAGAGCATATATGAGTTTTGGTCCTTTTAAAAAAAATATGAGTTTGGTCCTATAAGTTCTTACCGCTGCCATTCATGTGACTAAAGATAGGAGGAAACTCGTTACAACATTATTGATTTGAGCCTCGTTGTTGTCTCACATTTCAGTGAAGGTATCAGAGACAAAGTCATAACTTTGCCCTCTAATGTACAACGCATCAAGCACACAATACTAATGAACGCGAAGTACTAGAATTATCCAAACATGGATAAACTTGCAAGTCTTACAAAGAAACCACTAATCGACACATTGTTTATGAGGTCAAACATTCATAAGGGTGAATTTTGCACCATTCTAGTTTTTGAACCCAAAATACAAAGTGGATACCTCCTTGGGAAATCTAAAAAACACAAATAAAACCCAACCTATAGTGACTTGTTGACATCCAAGTAATATGAATTCAACTAGTAATATATACTATCGAAATAATTTTCTATCTCATGTTTAATCCATACCGAAATTCTCAACATTGTGAGATTTTACCAATGCAAGAGCTCTTCAACCATGAGAAATCTTGTTCTTTTCTTCCAACATAACTAGAACCAGATTTGTAAGATATAACTTTTCACATACACATCAAACCATAACACAAAGTAGCATATAGATGGAATTCTAGAGAGAGAAAGTTAGAGGTTTAGGGAACTTAGTGAGAGAAAGTGAAAGATATTATTATGAGCTCCAACTCTTGGAAGGTAGAGAGTATTTATAGTCTTACATAAATTGCCACACAACGGTCGTGGATCGTGCATACAAGTGTGACCCGTCCTCCCACGGTGTTACTTAACTAAATACTACTTAACTTAAAATAACTACGACTACGAGCTTACTAACGATTACATATACTTGAGGTGACCGACTCTTTAATACCCAGAATTTCTAATTCCTAACAATCTCCCCCTAAGGGAGGTCACCTCAATCATATACTAAAATTACATTGAATACAAACAGATATTACATTAACAATTGATCTTGCATTCTTGATGTAGTGCTTTGCCAAGCTCGTAGTCATTGATTCTCACTCATTGCATGTTTGGTTAATCCAAGTGGAGGTCTTTATCGATCCACGGATAATAATTTGAGCCTTTTGAGATCATCAGAATCAAAATCTCTCGTGACATCCATTGTGTTGTTGGTATTATGTGATGTTGTGACATTCGGACCGACATGCTCACATTCCGATCATGATATCTTCTCATCGAGTAGCGAAGCTTTGTTGATTCATGATATTGGCGCAGCCAGAAAGGTAAGCATGGAGTGAAATATCAGAGTCATTGATGCACTAATCATGATTTCTTTTGAGATGAATGTGTTAAGTGAGCATGCGGCTATGGATTGACCGCTTCATTCTCGATCACCGCAAACGCCGGGTGTATTCGCATACAACAGTTAGCAATAAATCGCATCGAAAGTGTCTTTGATCACTTTCGAATTGAGGTACACGCCCACGGTTCTCGCTGATCAGATAAGTATCGCTCGTGATCGTATAATTCAAGAATTTCCTTGACAGGTTTTCGCTGCTCTAGCTGTTTCAAACCGAACATCTCAAAGAAGACAACACGGAGTGAGTGAACCAGCGAATTTGAGTCCACTCGATTGATGAAAAGATATTTGGAAAACAATCGTGTATTGCTCAATAGAAATTGTTTTTGCAATACAACGAAGGTTTTAATGAAAATCAATTATCAATCATAAAACACCTTTTGATTTGAAATATTAGTACACGGTCGAGCGTGCTAAAGAAAAGAGTTTTAAGCACAAAGACCGTTTTTCAAAGGTATCCACAATCCATAACCAACCGTGATTGATTCAAGAAATGAATCGCCCATTGTTTCGCTCAGCTTGTCACATGGTTGATCTGTATAATAGATCTCACATGCCACCTACCAGGAGCTTGTTTGATGTTGGCTCCTGAAGGCTTTCCATCTTCATTGTTGTGTGTGTAGACACATCACTCGATGTTCCGCAATACCACAAGGATACTGCGTAGGACTCAAGATATAATCTCTCTTTCCACATTGTGTGAAACGGAGAGTCTTCATTGAAAGTGTCCTAATGAGATTTATTGATGATCTCGTGGCTCTAGACTCAATTTTGTGCATATTTGGATCCCGTAATGAGACTAGGAGAGGGTCTCCTTCTTCAATATCAACAATCTCTAAGAGAAAGTCGATAGATAATGTCGGTTCTCGCGGAGAATGAAACAAGTCCTTTTAAGAGGAACTTGAGTGGTTTGGAAAGTTGAAGTGCGCAAGCGCCACCGGGTCCATGACGCCTTGTCTTCAATACCGATGTTACCATCAAGAGCATATGAATTGAACCCGGTTTCTGCCCCTAAGGTTGAATAAATGGAGGGCTATTTGTTTTCACCCTTTTCTCATTCAATTCTTTTAATTCTTCAACCCCTTCAGTGCTTACCGAGACTTCATAGCATGAACCTTGTTGGGTTTATTCCAGACTAGCTCGCCTCTAGTCCGACTCTTCCCATATCTTTTTTTTCTCCTTTTATCATCATACCTAAGAACTCTACACTAACTAGTGGATAGTCCCGGTAGATCCCTCCCGTTCTGGCGGATCATGGGAACAAATACCTAACCTTATCATCCTTATATCACCATACAAGTAAAGTTGGTCGGTCTTTTTGGTATCGTTCATCCGCCATAGGAACCAATTGAAAACCATTTGAAAATCAATTCAGATACTTGTGATATATTATCAAAGCATTTTGTACCGAATTGTTTTGATATTTTTAGAAGAAGAACTCCCCTCAACATGTGCATCAAGTATTTGTAAATGTTTTGCACACGGAGGCAAGAGAAAGAATTAACTTCTTTGATTACCATTTTCTAAAAATATCAACATCACTTCCCTAATCGAATCAAGTAGATAAAGCATTTTGGGGAAGGATGAGGTTTTCATGATTTTGCCCCCCCTCAATATGTGCCTCAAGATTTGAAAAGAGTTTTGCACATACTAGAGGGAACTTGCACATTGAGATAAGTGATCACGTTTCAAATCATAGGTTTAAGATAGATGCTCCCCTCAACATGTGCATGGAAAATTTGAAATCGTTTGTCACATGTGGGAGGAAGAGCATGTACATCCTTATAAAACCATTTACCGAATTATCAGTTTAAATCCAATTTAAATCACACATTCTCCCCGATCACAATTATCAAATCATTTGAGATTTGTGATCTCTTATAGATTTAAATTGATTTTGAAAGCTTTTAAGGAGAATTGTGACTTGATTATGAAAGCGTTTAACCGATAAGGATCGGTTTTTAAGACTTTAAACTCCATTGATAAAACATGCATGTATATCTTTTGAAAACAATTTAATGCCAAATAACTTTTTAATTTAATTGAAATCATTCTCCCTCAATCAATGACATAGGTTGTTGATTGAGAGATAGAGATTTTGACAAATAAGTCCCGATGATTATCAAAAATAGAGACCGAGTTATTTTTCAAAGCATTTAGTTTTCGGCAGATAAATGTTTATAGAATCAGAGCATGGAATTTGAAAACATGGTAAAACATGGCTCGTTTTTTCTTTTAAAACCGGTTATTGCCTGAAATGACAATAAACCATTGTTTAACTTTCTCCCAAAAATATTTTTGATTTTTTTTTTTTTTTTAATTCGAACAATATCTAAAGTCCCGTGTCATTCTTTGAATGACAGGACAAAGACCGTAGATATTATCGAACCGAAAAAAACATGACAAATTGACAATATTTTTGAAGATTTTTCAATTTTTGATTTTTATGGATTTTGTTTTATAATTTTATTTGATTTTTGAAGGTTTTATAATTTTGTATTTTGATTTTCGAATAAATATATACAAGAGATAGATGAAGATAGACCTTTACTCCTCGTCTTCCTCCTCAAGACGTTTGAGTGTTTCTGGTTGAAGGCTTTTCAAGCCAAGACATGGAAGAATAAACTCAAAACGTTCTCTTGGAAGAGCTTTGGTGAAGATGTTCGCTAACCGATATTCACCTCACAAAAATAGAGTTCCACCACACCTTTTTCCACTTGTTCCCTGATGAAATGATGTCGAATGTCGATATGCTTTGCTCTTGAGTGTTGAACGTTGTTGCATGAGAGAGCAATAGCACTTTTATTATCACAAAGATGAGGGATTTTGTTGATTACGAAGCCATAGTCAGATAATTGAGATCTCATCCATAAGATTTGAGCACAACAGATGACATGGCTATGTATGCATTCTCCTTCTTTGAAGACCAGCTCACAAGCTTATCACCCAAAAACCGAGCACCTCCATGTACTTCGACGTAGTATCTTGACAACCCTGCATGATCGAGATTGATAGGCCGTTAGTGACATACCGGTGTCTTTCGGTACCATAGTCCCATATTGATGGTTCCTTGGAGATACCGAAAGACCCGCTTAACCGCTTCAAGGTGCTTTTTAGTAGGCTTAGCCTGGTATCTAGCACACATGCAAACAAATGAACAAGATGTCCGTCTACTAGCGTGAGGTACATCAGGGATCCAATCATACTACGATATTTCGTTTGGTCAATCATGATCCCCGAGTGGTCCTCATCTAGTTTGGTTCGATCAATCATGGGGTGTCAACAGGGTCACTTGAATCAAATCCAAATTTCTTTAAAATCTCAGTTGCATATTTAGATTGATTTATGAAAATGCCTCCGAGACTTTGTGAAATTTGTAATCCCAAGAAAATGACATTTGTCCCATCATTGACATTTGAAACTTTGAACTCATTTCATTTGAAAACGATCACATTCCATTGGGTCAGGCGAGGCAAAAATAATATCATCAACATAAATTTGAACATGAGTTAAATGTTTGCCGACTTCTGGTGAATAATGTAGGATCAATCGCTCCTTTCTAAATCCGTTGATAGAAGAAACTTTGACAAGGTATCATACCATGCCCATGGAGCTTGCTTTAAACCGTAAAGAGCCTTCTTCAGACGATAAACGTGAGTAGGATGCTCTTGATTCACAAATCCTTCAGTGTTGGCCGACGAGACGACTTCTTTAAGATCTCCGCTCGTAAATGCCGCTTCACATCCATCCGATATACTACCATGTTCTTACTAGCAGATTAGCCGAAGATTCCGATTGCCTCTATTCGAGCAACAGGAGCAAAAGATTCTTCAAAGTCTATACCCTCCTCTTGACGATATCCTTTAGCAACTAATCGAGCCTTGTTTTTCAACACATCACCATGCTCATCAAGTTTCACTTTGAAGATCCATTTAAGAGCAATAATCATAGCACAACTCGGGAGCGTACTAACTCCCATACATCAAGTCGATCAAACTCATGAATTTCATCTTGCATGGCATTGAACCACTGTATCTTCATTCATGGTAGTTTTAACATCTTTTGGTTCGATCTTAGATAGTACGGAGTTGAAGAAACACCATAAGGCATCGTTTGCAAGTTGTTTCCGGGTTGATACAGGACGAGAGGGATTTCCAATGATGTTGTCTAATGGATGATCGTGAGTCCATTTTCTAAGGTGTTCATGTGGCAGTTGTTGAGGAACTGAGGTAGCCGAGTCGATGTCTCCTGAAGAAGATGGTTCTGATGATGATTCAGGAGCAAATATGTTTTCAAATGGAGCATCTTCAGAAGTAGCAAAGGGATTAACTTCATCATTGATGCCAGAAACATTTCCATGATGTACATTTGAAGAATGATGATTTGTTGATGAGATCAAGGATCACAGCAGTGCTTGACTTAAAGATATTGAGACCGAAGGATTGACTTCATTCACGTGAATATGAGCATCTTCTGTTGTAAGGATCAACACCTCATTAGTAATTGAATCATACAGTTCATCAAACATAGGATCAAACAATTTCTTTAAATCATCTTCGGATGGAGGTACATATGGAGTTTCTTGAGAAGAGTTTGGAACAAGGGATGAACCAATGGGACTGTTTTGAAGTGCGGTCCCGAGCGGAGTGTCCAGGAGCCATTTGACCGTCACTCATCAAACGTAACATGAATGGTTTCCATGATATTTCAGGTTCTTTTGTTATAGATTCGGTATCCCTTTTTGTTTGGTGCATATCCTACAAATACTCCAATGTCGGCTTTAGCCCTAAGTTTCCCTAAGTCTTGACCCTCATTAGTTGGATAACACAATGCACCAAACACACGAAGGAAAGAGAGATTAGGTTTTCTCTTGTGGACAAGTTCATATGGTGTCTTTCCATGAACAAGTGAATCGGGAACGATTTTGTGTAGCATGCAAAGGGCAATAGCTTCAGCCCAGAGAAACATTGGAACTTTTGAGTAAATCAGGATTGTTCTAGCGGCTTCTACAAGAGTTCGATTTCGTCTTTCAACTACACCGCTCTGTTGAGGAGTTCGTGGAACACTTCTTTGATGGCTGATTCCAATGCTTTCATAGAATTCACTAAGTTGTTTGTTAACAAACTCGCCCATTGTCTGTCCGATAATTTCGACGGTTTTGTTAAGTCGAACTCGCAATTGTTTGATGAGTTTGATGATGATATCAGGAGTTTCATCCTTTGTCCTTAAGAACTTGACCAAGGTGAATCTAGAGTAATCATCAACTACAACTAACACATATTTCTTCCCAAAGATATTCTCCACTCTCATTGGTCCACATAAATCCATATGAATTGTATGAAGAACTTCTGTGACGAGTTAGTAGGTTTGGGTTTATGGGCATACTTCTTGCTTTTTCCCAATTGACATGCTGAACAAAGATGATCCTTTTCATACTTTAGTCGAGGTAAACCTACAACTAAGTCCTTTCTGGAGAGATCATTGATGGTGCCGAAGTTCAAGTGATTGAGACGTCGATGCCATAACCATGACTTTGTTTTGAAGCCTTTGACAGCAAGCAAATTGGAGAAGACTTCATCATATCTTCTATAGAGATGGTGTAAAGATTTGAACCACGAGTTCCTTTTAAAAGTTCCTTACCATCAAGTTCTCTAACAAAACAAGTATGTTTTCTCAAGGCTACTTCTAGATCGAATCACGAATTGACCAACGAGAAACGATTATGACCCAAGACCTTCCACATAGAATACTCTAGAGATAACACTATCACCAACAACATAATCACCATAACCCATAATTGCACCAAAATGATCATTACCGAATCTAATTGTCCCGATGAATTTGCTCACGAAGTTCATGAGCCGCGACCGGTCTCCAGTCATATGCTTGGAACTGAGTCCGGTACCACGAACGATTTGAACGATCTGCAGTTGAACACGCACAAGAATGGATAATTGTATAATTGGGATCCCCATGCAAGAATGGGTTCCACTTGGTTAGTAACAGTAATTGGAACACCCACATCGAAACGAAACATCCATATCGAAGTAGAAGCAATGGAATCATTGGGAATAGATGCAATGCTGGTGTTCAGATTTGACCTATTCAAAGTATGTTTACTTCTTAAGGGAATAGTTCTACCAATAGGCATCCATTTTCTAGTGGGCATAATCTTAGCAGTTTGAGAACAAAATTGATTATTCTTATGGCCAAAAGGTATCCAATAATAACCTATCTTTATAAAAGTTCTTCCTGTGGGTTTCCACTGTTTTCTAACATCTTTCGCTTTTGCCTTTTGCCTTATTTGCACGATTATTAGCATTAACAATTTTAACGGGCATTTGACAAAGATTAGACAAAGCATTCACACCACATTCATGATTAGCAAAGAATTCAAGCGGATGCATCATTACAAGGTTTGCAAATAGTATCGAATGAATTAATTACAAGACGCCTAAGGCTAATAAAAGAATCAACACGATTCGTTTTATTCAACTCAAGCTTAAAGTTCCTAGATTGGTCTTCTACTCTCTTCCAATGCACATTCTTAGCTTGCAAGGTCCTATCATTCCTTGTATTGTCTTGAGACTTTGACCTGCTCGCTTTAAAGTCACCGATTACTCTGTAGGGGAATGGGAACATTAGTTGGTTGATCTAATTTTGCATTCCCTAACTTGATGTGCAAGAATCTGAAGTACTAGAAGGCACATTAGTGTATACTTTAAGACTGTGATTTGAGCTTTTTGCAGGCACACTAAAGTTCACTTTCTTAGCACTAACATATCCGAATCGAACTACTTGAAGGCACATTAGTGTTTCCTTTCTTAAGACTGGCATAGAACGGATTTCCTGCTTGGCACTAGGCATAGAACAAGGCATCACAGCCTTGCCTTTTGCACCTAAGGTTAAGGATTTGGGACATGTGGCAATTACACATTCTAGCAACTCTTGAGATCGTTTGGCCGGGAGGCAAGCAAACCTAATTTCACTATCAAGAGGTTTGTTAATGAAATCCTCTTCGACAATCTCACGGAGACATTCTAGACTATCCTTAAGGTGAGCACAAGATTCATGAAAAGCATTTTTATTATTCCTAAGATGAGGAGGAATATATTTAACTGTCACAGTGTATTTGCAATCTAAGGGTGACTTTGAGACAACATTCTTATTGAAAACAATTTCCTTTTGTAAAGACGTTATTTTTTCGTTGTTTTGTTCACGGGTGACTTTTATTGAATCATATAACTCTTTAAAATGTCGTTTAACTTTTTCATTTTCTTCTAGAAAACTCTCGTTTTCCTTTTGTAAGGCATCAACTAAGTTTTGAAGATGAAAAGTTTGAGAATTCGGAGAATCTAAAGGAGGAGGGATTTGGGAGCCTGTCATATTGTTCGTTTGACCCTTTAATTGAGAGATTTGGGCTTTCAACTTTCGGATCGTGTTGCACTGAGCTTGAATCTGTTCATCACGTTTGTTAATTTGAAAAAGTGCATCAAACTCTGGAGCATCCGAGATGTCTTGATATTTTAAGTTTTAACATTTTCTTTAAGATGTTGATATTTTAGTTGTAAATTAAAATGCTCAACTTCCAGTTTAGAAAAATGTTTAACCAAATTGTCGTGATCATCCAGTTCAATTTTCTCGTTTAGTTTAGAATTAGTTTTTCAAGCTCAATGACACGATCATGGGAGACTTTCAGGGCCACAGATAGTTCATGAAATTTGGAAGCATTAATAGAGCAATTTGAAGCAATGAAAAAGATATCTTGAGCAACACATTCAGTAATAAGAGTCTCATTTAATGTATGCAAGTTCTTCCTCTCAATCTCATTATATTTTAGTGCACGCCCATAATCACTAACTTCAACTACCATTGCATCAAATTCCTTTTCCATTCCCTTAATATCAGTTTCTATCCCCTTTTAAGACTCTCAAAGTGATCTTTTAGAAGTTTAAAGAAAGGCATGACCTCAGTTAAATAACATTCTTTCATTTGCTCAAAACCCCTTTCTCCTTCCTTATACCATGGGTGTGATCCTTTTATTGCAAGTTTTCTCAAAATCAACAAATAGTTGAAATATAACATATTGGCTAATTAAGGTCTTGCTTTTAGTGGCAATTTTTCTAGGAACAAGATGCATTGGTGTATTAGGAGGATACACACTCGCTCTAGGCATTTTCCATAGGGGAGGGTTTGTTTCAACAATATTTTCGCTTTCTTATCTAAATCCATTTTCCAGAAAACTTGTTCGGGAGTCAACAATGTCTGAGGCTTAAACATGTTCAAGGAAATCCAGTTCCTTTTGTAGTCATGGGGAGTGATAATTATTTTTTTCTCTTTGCATTTAGGATCATCTAATTTTTGTTCATCCTTTCCCTAGTGACTTCATCTGATTTCTTATCTTCCTCAGTGCACTCAACGCAACTAGGTTTCGTCTAGGTTTAAGAATCTCATTGCCATCATAGATCACACTTTGAGCTTGCTATCTTTTAATTACCGCATCGTGTTGGGTTTATCTATATTGGGAACACTATGCTTATCGCTTAGGACTCTATGTTTAGTGACCATGTGAGCATCTAATGGTGTTTCCTTGTTTGTACAACTTGTTTTCAAGTTTGTTTTTCAAAGTTTTCAGATTAGAAAAATCTCTCAAGAGTTTTGATTCCTTTGCATTAAATTCTTGCTTAAGCATTTTCACATTTTCTTGAAGTTCTTGTTTTTGCTTAGTGGTTTTAGAAAGCTTTTCTTGTAAGGAATTTAATTCTTGTTTCAATACTTCTTCTCTAAAATTACTTTTTCTAATGATCAGTACGCACTTGGTCATCCATTTCCCGCTCACGAGTGGTCAACTCAAATTTAGCACGTTGTTCATAAATAGCAACACGCTCTTTATAGGCATTTAGTTCGAAATTACGAATCATCAGGGCACATGCAGTGTATTCATCAAAAACATAGTCATTGTTGACTGCAGAAGATGCATCACTTGGTACACCTTCACTTTCACTTTGTTTCACATATTGATCATATGGGACAATATTGATATTACCCATATTTTCAACATTTGATTCAATAGTTTCAGTTGAATGTACTTTGTCATGCATCTTTTGCACATCAACATCATCGTATAGTTTTAATACCTCTGAGATGAGTTTGTCTTTGGATGGGCCAGCTAGTGGTGAAGAAGAGACCTTGGGAGAAACCATTGGAGAAATGCTAGCCATAAAAATTGTGTGTCCAGTAGGTCCATCATCCACATCAGAGTCGTATGCATCACAATCGTGACTTGAAAGGCATTCTGATGATTGTGACCTATCTACTGAATTGGCTGCTCATCCACATCTGCATCATAGGTCTTGGCATTGCCCTCGGCTAGAAACAACAATTCCTCTTCATCCAAAGCAGCACCATTATCCTGAGCTTGTACCAGCAGATCTTATCTCTCGAAGTAATCAAGATTCTGTGGACGCTTCGGAGATGTACAGTTCCTTGCAATGTGTCCCTCACCACCACAGTTATAACATTTGATTGGCTTAGCTTGACCTTGGTTACCATTCCTTCCTCGATTCGGGTTGCCAACATAACCTCTACCGCTCCACCTCTTCCCGATCATACTGTCTTTCCGAACTGGTTGCACCACGATCCTTCCATCTTTAACAAAGTGGCTTGATTGTGTGGGTTAGATGTCGTTCGAGGTTGTTGTTGGTTTGTGGGAGAGAATTCATGTTTTGACTAATGAGAAGAGCTAGTTGATTAATGAAGTTACCCACGTGTGGATCAGCATCAGCTTGTTTGAACATAGGATCGGGAATGAGTTTGTGATTACCATTACCCAAGGGTATGACTTGTGATGCTTTGGTTGTGATTCCGATGTTTGAGTAGAAGGCGGTTGAGTCATTAGACGAGCTTGTCTCTCCCTGGTTGGTTTTGAACTGATTGAGAATCAATTTTTCAAACATAGCATGTCTCTCATTCTGAAGGAGGAAGGCATAGAGTTGCTCATAGTTTGTATTCTTCAATCCTTTAGTGAGCTTCACAGGGGTGACAAACTTGTGCCATTCGGGATTCATGTTGTTCACAAATTTTGAGTTCAAATGAATGTTAGGCATAGTCATTCTGATGTTCCTCATGTCATTCACTAACTTATGAAATCTCACATAGTACTCATAGACACTCTCATCTGGTTTCATCTTGAAGTGTTCAAATTCGTCATAGAGTTGGGATTCTCTGTCTTCCATAGTTAATTAGAACCTGAGAGAGCATCTTAACATTATCCCATACTGCCTTTGCATCGGTGTTATGATTGATCAGCTTGTAGATGTCTTTAGGAAGACCTTGAAGAACAATGTTTGAAGCCCCGATATCTGCATCGAATCTCTTTTTCTCCTTATCATCAAGCTCATCATACATTTTAGGTCTGTCCATTCCGTAAACGGGAGTACCATCTTCATTAGTATCAAGTATGTCTCTAGTCGTCTCAACTCGATATGGTCCTTCATCAATGGATTTGAGAATGTTGACACCATTTTCCTTTCCAAGGCAGTACAATCTGATTCGTTGAGCCCAAGAATCGTAGTCGGCTTCTGCAAGCATGGGTGGACGAGTATCTGAGCCACCGCTTGAACATCCCGGCAACGCGATGGAGATGATAGTAGGAACGTTGGTAGACATGTTTACAAGTTATACGGGATTTTATAGCTCTATGATTAAACCAGGAAATAGATTCTTTCACGGGATTTTACTAAATCAAGAGAAAACCGTAAACAATCACTCAAGTCGCTAGAAGATAATGCACTAAGTCGCTAGAAGATAATGCACTAAGTCGCTAGAAGATAATGCACTAAGTCGCTAATGCTTAATTCGCTACACCACTAAGTCGCTAGAGTCCCAAGTCGCTAGACAAATGCAAGTCGCTAAGTAGTAACTCGCTAAGCCTCAAGTCGCTAGCAAAATTTTGGCAAAGAATTCGCTACTCAAGTCGCTAAAGATACAAGTCGCTAAAGAGCAACTCGCTACCAGACCAAGTCGCTACACCAAGTCGCACCGTAGTGGAGAGTCCACTATTTGTATTGTAAATCGCTAGATCTAAGTCGCTAGGTTTAGAACTGTAACTCGCTACAAATTTGTAAAGCAAGTCGCTACGAAGAAACTAATCCGTGAAGTAAGTCGCTAGCATGAAAAACCCACATAAACATCACTTTTCAATCCAAAACAACCCAACCAAGATGATTCAAGCTTACCAAATGAAAACCTAAACACTTGTGATGATTCTAAACATAAAAGTACTAACAAAATCCAAACTTTAACACAAGAAATCAACCAAATGATGCAAAACCACTAAACTTTTTCAAACTCAAAAACCACCTAAAACCACTAGAAATCCAAAGATGTGCAAGATATGATCTAACCATGGCTCTTGATACCAATTGTAAGATATAACTTTTCACATACACATCAAACCATAACACAAAGTAGCATATAGATGGAATTCTAGAGAGAGAAAGTTAGAGGTTTAGGGAACTTAGTGAGAGAAAGTGAAAGATATTATTATGAGCTCCAACTCTCTACCTTGGAAGGTAGAGAGTATTTATAGTCTTACATAAATCGCCACACAACGGTCGTGGATCGGCATACAGTGGGTAAAGACCCGTCCGTCCTCCACGGTGTTACTTAACTAAATACTACTTAACTTAAAATAACTACGACTACGAGCTTTCTAATGATTACATATACTTGAGGTGACCGACTCTTTAATACCCGGAATTTCTAATTCCTAACAAGATTTAACCATTTTATGCTCAGATTTTAGATATGGCAAGATGGGCGGAGTAGGTAACAGGTCAACATGGGTTCAGGTGGAAACAGATCATATTTTAGTCTAGTCTAAATCTTTAATAAACAATAATTAGAAGGTGTATGCATTAAAAACACGCTTTGGACAAGTTTAAACTAAGTGACCAGTTTGACCCGTTCCTCATTTAGGTAATAATGATTTGACCCATTGTACACGTTTCTCATTAACTTCATGACATTTTACTCAAAATAATAAAAAAACGAGTTGAATTATTGATAATTTTTTCTTGACCAGAACCAAACAGAAAAGAACAAAAATGTGAGAGTAAACCTATATGAGGATCACTTAATAACCGCATTTAAACAATGTCACTAGTTCAAAGTAGAAACGCTCAATAATAACTTATAATGGTATATAAAAATGAACGAGTCAACACGTAGGTATGTACATTATTTGATAAAAAGTAAAAGAAAAAAGAAAAAACGTTCCAACTTTACATCCCACATAGATTAAAGAAGATGAAATCTTTCGGAGTTATATACGTACTATAGTGAATGAGGATCACACATGTCTAGAAAATTACTCCCTCCGTCCCAAATTTTAAGTCCAGTTTGACTTTTTGATGTGAACTTTGACCTTAAATATCTTTGTTTGTATTATAAAACACTTGATGAAAATTATACCAAATGAAAATACATTTAAACCATAATCTATTTATATATTTTGTATCAAGTATTATATAATACAAACAAAAATATTTAAGGTCAAAGTTTGATTTAAAGTCAACGAACTTTATAATTTGGGACGAAGAATCTTATGTTTTGAATATAAAGTGTTGATAAAGTTGATTATAAATATGAAAATTCCAAACTTTATTCTCACTTGTATTCGGACACGAATATAAAATTCTTGACTTTTTTAGTATCACTTGTCACTTTAAAATTTTGGTTGCTCCAAATAATTTATTTACAAAGACGGTCCATATATATAACCAAATATTTAGTAATCTTTTATCTATCTATACCAATCATTCTCAATTTCTATTGACCAATAGAAGCTGTTAACTAGATTTCGAATATGTGATAATAGAAACGTGTCACCGTTCCACCTCAACTTGCGTAACCCGGACCATACGTACAATGCCTCATTGATTCTTCTGTGACATGTTACGAAAATGAATGAAGGTGTGGCCGGTGGCCCTGCAAGTTCTTTTGGATTCTTGAACCAAATGATCCTTAAATTTGCATCAATCGAAATACAAACTGTTATAGATCGGAACGTACAAATATTTTTTTATCTTGCGTGTCTAATAGTACATGCCCAGCCTCAGCAAAGTGAGATGTTCCCAGGGGCCAACTCGAATAGTCACACAAGAATGGCCAACAATTTTACTATTTTGTTTTCCTTTAAAAAAACTGGATTTTGAACGTTGCACAAAGTATTTTTTGTTGGCTAACCCAACAGTTCAATCATCGTGTGAAAACGGCAAAAGAAGCTAAACCCAACAGTCCAATCATCCCTACTGAATTAACCGCCATACGGCCTATACAACAAACTAAGTTGTACCTCCTTGTAAGGGCTCTATAGAACACATATGACTTAGTATTTTATAGGCTTTTAAATTGCACAGATCAGTCATGCATGTGACTAACAGATGAGTCGACTAGGGTGATTCGAGACGACCCTCTTGGTTGCCTATATTTCTAGAGAAGATATCAAGAGACATAGGGACAACTTCGTCTAGCTCTTGTCAATCTAAAACGCAATCAATCACAAGGTTATACAAAAATACGTCACCAGTTAGACTAGAACACCAGTAAAACCGTTTGATATAATAAAAAACAAAGTATATATTATATAAAGCATACCGGGGTCTTTCCAACAAACGTAACGGGTTCATGATTTGGCCCAATAGCAAGAGAAAATAAGTTGCTTCACATTACCAACGACACTTAACAAACGCCGTGGCATGTAACTCCAAAAACACAAAACAAACTGTATTGTCGTCACAACCAAACAAAAAAGAATGAAAAAAAAATGAGAGTAAACCCATATGAAATTAGTGGTAAAGTTTGTACTACGTAGATGATATCTGACAGTTGCATTCATTACTTAATTACCATGGATGTTAGAATTATTTGAATAAAGTCAATTCAACCTTAAATCTCACAGTCCCACATAGGTTAAAGAAGTAAAATCTTGCTTGGATATATAGTACATTGTACGATTATAGGCCGTGTTGAGAATAATGTTATGTTTTCAAGTCGGAAATGATGCTAGGTCTTGTAGAACAAAAAAAAAATCAAGCCCTGGTGTCATATCTGTGTTGAAAAATTAATATAAAATTTCATCTTTTTTTAGCATACGTGTCACTTAAAAAAATGGTACTCTGTTCCCTTTTGTTTAAAAAGATTGTCCATACATGTTTATGCAACTAACTATATAGTAATGTTCTATGTATATCCAATAGTCGTTGTTGTTCTTTTCGATCTATAGATGTTTCACCGATTCACCTGAACTTACATAACCCCTACTGTACAATGGCATATTGATTTCCGCATTAACATGTTATAAAAATGAACTAAGGCATGTCCCTCCAATGTAAGGTCTTTATTGAGCACATACGACTTTGGTCGTTTAAGCTCTTACCATTCTACGGTTCAATCATGCAAACTGTACCATTCAAACTAATTGAGATGACTTAGAGCTGAAGCAACTGTGGTACAACATTGGTGATTATCTATACGACGCAAAACAAACTAAATTACATGGCACAAAATAACCATGTAAATCCTTAATAACATGATTCAAATCTTGGTGCACCTATTTAAGATAGAAAAATACTGTATACAATAAGGACAAATAGTTTATAAATGGGTTTAGCCCATACAACAATAACAGGCCCATAATACATCCATATTAGATATTTGGATGTGTTTATTTCATTGTAGAAGTTTTGTATATATATGTTGAGCAGGAAACTTAATAGTGTACGAGGATGATGGTAGATGGTAAGTGAACCACTATTTATTCAGAAGGTCTTGGGTTCAATTCTCGTTTAACCATGGTTCTTGTTTTTTTAATGTCAGTCTTGTATTGCTCAAAAGTAAATTCTTATAAAATACCTAAAATACATTCTTCACATTTCACATTTTACATCTTTTGCCTCTTGTTTTCTGTTGCTATTCATAAACAATAATACTTTCTTGAATCTGATTTTACTCGACCAATCAGGTAAAAATGCCAAGTTAGCAATCTTGTGAAAATGCCAAAAGAAGCTAAACCATCATTCATGGTCGAAAAGAAAAACATTTCGCTGTTATGCTCATTCATATCTCACAACTCCAGCCGAAATTCCTTATGCCCATACCGTACAATATCACACGTTCTTTGCAGTGACATGTTACACAAAATGAACTATAAATTGAGGCGACTTTGTTCCAACATAGGTGATTCGAGTCCCTCTTGGCTGCCTTCATTTCTAGAAAGAAGAAGTGACACATAAAGATTGGCTCATATCTAAAAAGTTGCCATTTATAAAGTTACTCAAATTAAATATAAGCATTTCAATTTGAAAAAATATTTTGCATACTTTATTAGTAGGGATGTAAGAAGTTATGAATGGTGTGTTGAGAGGTGGTTAATGTGTAACTTACTCATAAGGTCTATCGTAATGTTTTTTAAATAGGTAAATTTTTCTATCTTTTCATTTTTCAAAAATCATCACTTCACATTAGTTGTTTTTAAATAATGTAAAAAACAAAAACACCACCACACCGTCTTATATTTTTATTTGCTTTCTTATTTTATGTGTTACTAGTTTCCTTTTCCTCAAGCAATTCAGTTATTGTTTTCCGATTATTAAGGATTTGTGGTTCGATTCCTAAGGAATCTACTGACGTTACTCTTTAAAAAAAAGAAATTCGTTATAAAAGGTTACATCCAATGCATTAACGCAAAATATAATAATAATAATAATAAGCTCTGTTGTAAAAATCGGTCCAGGCGGTCGATTAATCCCCGCATAATCGCTGATCGCTCACTAAGCGCCTTAATTTATCATAATCGGCCTATTTAATCGGTTTGGTCAAAGATCGCTTAAAATCGGTCAACAAACCCGATTAATGGAAGAAAAAAATCGGTCCTAATCGGATTAATCGAGACAAAATCGCAAAAATTGGTCAACCAAATTGATTAAAAATCAGACAAAATCGCTTAAAAATGGGTCAACAAACCGATTAATCGAACAAAATCGGTCAAAGATCACTTAAAAATGGTCTACAAACCGAATAATATCTATGTTTGACTTTAAACTTTGAAGAATTATGTATTATTTTTATATTTGAACACTTGAAATATTTGAATTTTGATGCCCTATGCTTATCTCATACATATAATATAATATAGTATCTAATATTATAATTTTCTGTATAAAAATTCAATCCGATTAATCGGATTAATCTCAAGCCTAACGATTAATCCTAGGCCTACCCAACAGGTCACCCAGCGTATTTTTAGCGATTTTACAACCTTGATAATAAGAGAGAATTGTATATATATACCCATTAAAACTTAAAAACTTACATATTTTCTCACAATACAAGTTTTTATTAACCCAATAATAATAAATAAATAAAATTAACCCCACGTTATAGGACTGTAATGTTTAGTTGGGCTAAGCCCATGTATAATTTATTGTGTATCACAGGAATGGGTCCATGTTTATAAATGAATGTTTGATACGTGTTGTGACGAATTATTTGAACGATGCAAAATTACATATTTAACCTTGTGTCGTAATGATTAGTTTTTATTATATTGTTTTTTTGGAAAAACCATACAAACTGAATTCATAAATTATTATTACCACGTATGTTCTTTAATCTAATAAAATTCCGATATAAACACAAATATTAACTCAAACATAAATTTAATTTTTTTTATAATCTTCACACATAAGCATATTTTATCTAACTCTTTCATTTTTACTTTTCCTAACAACAATAACATGTATGCTTATGAGTAACAAAACTTGGATCATGTTCAAAAACTCAAAACTTTGATTGACCAAAATCAATTAGTACCCATTTCATTAAAAAAAGTCAAATACATAACAATTAAATGAAAATTATAACTAAAAAAGTCAAATCATAATGATGACCATATAATGTTAAATTAAAATTTCCCGAGACATAGTACTTTGTTTTTAAATTAAATAATGTAATAGGAGTGAGCCTGACTTTTAAGGAAAAAAAAAAGAAAGGGTAAAAGTCGGTCAAACAATAAAAAATTATATGTTTTATGATTTTTTTTTGAACGAAATATGTTTTATGATTTAGGGACCCTTGTGATGCAAAATCATACAGTAGCAAGTGGTACAATTCAGATGCATTAAATTTTCTATCAAACAAGAATGCCTTTGACCGAATCGGTGGTGGGCTCTGAATTAGCCTATTAAGAAGCAAACAAACACCCCCATAGTCTATGTAACAAGGGGGCGTTTAGTTCAAATAGAGGAATAGAAATGGGAATGGTGCAAGGAATATAATAAGTATTGCATTACTCTCAATTTTCATAACCTCTAAAAATAATTTTAGGGTAATGCTCCATTACTTTGTTTTGGGTAATGGTCTATTGTATAATAGTATACCAAGCATAAATAATGATTATTTTTCACATTCCCACCCTCTGATCCTCTCACCAAGCATGCCCTATAATGATATGCTTTTGTGATAAATAGATTAAGTTGGAAATAAAATTCTGAATGTTAAGATGGTCTCTTTGGTAAGAATAGCGTCTTGGATCAACGTTAACGTTTTTTTTACATTTTAATGCTTGCTCAAATTAGTTTTTTATCATTGTATTTTGGTTTCATTCAGAACAAGCATTCACTAACAGGGACGGAGCTAGAGGGGTTCCCGCGGGTGCCCGGGAACTCCATGGATTTTTACGATGTAGTATTGATTTTTGAAAAAAACACCGATTTTTCTTAAATGCTTTCCAATGTTACGGTTCAAAAGATTTTGTGCACCCGGTCATATTTGATCCTGGCACCGTCCATGTTCACTAATGAATTACAACTTATTAGCTTTAAAAGTAAACATGAAGTTCTATTAATGAATGGTGTTTTTATATGCATTTCGAACGTAGACATTATTACTTACGATTTGAGTTTAAAATGCATAATTCACATTTTGACACCTTTATTTTTTATTTTATTTATTTATTTATTTGGCATATTCTCCTATTGTTCCTCGTAAACAATAACCCGGATCTATTTGTATGTCAACGAACAAACTCAAAGGAACATAACTAAGCTTAAAATTAGTCTCTAATATTTGCTAGAAAACATGTTGTAACGTGCAAAGAAATTGTCCACACACCACACATGAGGATTTCAAACAAATAATATTTCATTAATATTCATTTTAGGTTTGGGAATGTTTTATCTATAAAAATAAAACAAAGTAATCTTATCATCTTCCTTGATTTCAATTGACTAATATTAGTTACTGTTATTTGGAATTTTTTATGTAATAGCATAAAAAGATCAAAAACAACAATCATATTTTAAAAAAGCCTTTTCGCAGTTGGTGTTCATTCTAATCTCGAAACGTTTCACCGATGTAAAAGAACTTAACGAACCCCTACCTGACATGTTAGAAACATGAATCAAGTCATGGTTCTCCATGTAAGGTCTCGATTGAGCACATATAAGTTTGATCCTTGAAGCTCTTATTATTGTCCAACTCAATCATTCACAAAGTGCCACTAAAACGGATCATTTGTGACTTGAGCCATCTTTTATGTTAAATAGATGAAGGAAGAGAAAATTCATGTATGGAGAGTGGTCTATTTGGTAAGTGGAGGGTATTCTTACTTGGAGGCCTACGGTTCAATTCTCATAAGGGTCAATCTCTAATTTTTTTTATTTATATAAATCATGTTTTTGTATCTTTTCATTTCCATTAGATATCATTTGAGTTGTTTTTATTAAATATACAAATTGGTAAATAATTATGTGTTGCGTTGTTTTTCGTTTTTCTTATTATTTGGATATTCGTTGTTGTGTGATTCGTTGTGGTGAGTGTATGATCCCACCTTATATTCATCGCACAATACAACAACTAGATAGGTTCGCCATTTAATTTCTATTCAAAATATCATTTATACCACAAATGAAATGTTGTGGACTATATAACCGTATTTGAAACTCTATAATGAACAAATAAATGGTGTACCGAAATGCAAGAGTCAACATGTAGGTGTGTAAATTTTTTAATAAAGACCATGAAACTAATTTGCATCCAACATAGATTAAAGAGGGGAAATCTTTCTTGTTTATATCCTATAGTGAATGAGCAACGCACGTCTCAATAACAATACTAGGTTTTCAGGTTCATGGTTGCCGACAGAGTTGATTGTAAAGCGTAAATAACTAAAACTTGGTGGTTAACTTGAATCCGGAAATAAGTATAAGTTCTTGACTTTTTATGTTGACCATGCGGATATACAGATGACTATTTGTTTGTTTTTGTTTTATGGCAAGTATAAGTTAAATAGATGTAGGAAGATATGAGCATGGGCGGAGCTATTAAGGGACCAGGAAAAGTCCCGGCCCCCTAGGCCTAAGCCCGTTAGTGTATTTTTCGCGATTTCATATGTGTTTCCGGGAAAAAAAAATATTTTGGCCATCCCATTTAATGTATTTTCTGAAAAATTGTTTCGGCCCTCCCATGAAAATTTTTCTAGCTCCACCATTGGATATGAGTCATGTGTTACGAGGTAGTGTGCTAGTGAACGACGTTTAAGTGTTTAACTTGCTCGAAACGTTTATGGTTCAGTTCCTTGCAATCTAGCCCGTGCCTTTTTCTATCTTTTTGTTTTCATTTCTGAAAAACTTCATTTGAGTTATTTTTAACTAATAAATGTACAAAACTATAAAATCTCACCCACTTCTTTAGCCTGGTAAGGTGCATATGCCTTACTTTGAAGGTCTAATAGTTCCATTCTTAGCCTATCTCTCCCTCCTTCTTTTTTCTAAAGTATTTTTTGTCACTTTAGAGTCTAAAGTTTAGACTACAGGTGGGAGAGAAATAAAATAACTGTGTTTGTTTATTTTCAAACATAACAAACAAAAATGATTTTTTTTTTTATTTCACTTCACTTTTGCCTATTATTTTTAAATATGTTTAACATTTTTGACTTTTTTAAATCTTTTTTCTAAAACATAGTATTACATTCAAACAAAAAATATCTAAAAAGAAAAAAAACGGTCGATTCTTATTACATGTACAAAACTAAGATCTTTCCTTCTGTTATCATGCCACCTTTTATATTTTTGGTAAATTCCAAATAAAACTTCATTTGAACTTTCACATTTAGAGTCCTGCCTTTGTAATCTTGGTCAAACATTAGCCACGATAAGTTTTTGCAACCCAAAGTACAAAGTGGGAAATCACAACCACAAACTCCCATCTAAAACACCTTTCTAAAAGTTCAATAAGAATATGTAGTGTTATATACCAATAGAAATAATTTTCTATCTTATGTGTCAAATAAATGCCCATCCTCAACAAAGTGGGATTTTACCAGCTCATAGAGGACCACCAAATCCAATTGCGTCATCAAAACTTTGCCTACATTTCTAAGGATTAGTTCAACCTCATATATCCCGCATAGGTGAAAGAAGTGAAATCTTCTTTGGTTATATACTACATTGTAAGATAACAATACGTGTTGAGAAGGGTATAATGTTTTCGGTTACATGGTGCAATTGGAGTTTATTAAATTAGCCAGAAAAAAAGGAAAAAAATCCAAATTGTAACTTTTATTGGAAAACATATATAACTGTCTTGACTTTTTTTAAATATTTGTTGTAACTTAACAAATACTTTTTCTATTATTTGTTGTCAGTTAAAAAAGATGGTACTCCAAACTTTTTATAAACAAAGATTGTTTATATGTTTATGCAACTAAACATTTAGTAATCTTCTATGTATATCCATTAGCCATTGGTGTTTATTTCGATCTCTAAACGTTTCACATATCCTTGTGAACTTACCAATAGCCATATTCATTACGTTGTGACATGTTACGAAAATAAAGTAAGTCTTGGCCCTCCATGTAACATCCTTGATGAGCACATATGAGTTTGGTCCTTTAAGCTCTTACCATCGCATTGGTGATTTGATCTCTCTTTGTTGCTTTAGTTTGTAGCGAAGGTATCAAGAGATAGAGTGAAAACTTTGTCCTACCAATATACAGCTCAATCAATCACAAGGTATTAACCAATGTGTGTCACCAGAACTATCCAACTAGATAGATGGGTCAACATCATAAGTCCAACTAACATAACTCATGAAACCAGGAGTTTGAATCTGGTTCACCTCACCAAAACTATTGATGTTTCGCAATGGGTAATTAACTTAATCAGTCACATGACGATTGCGTATAGATTTTATTCCCATAACTTATCTTAGTTCCTAACGTGCAGAGCAAAATAATTAACTTGTCACAAAAACAAAGATAGTACATTGATATATCATCACAAATATGAAGGTTATACGGGGATCTTACAAGACTTGATAGGAGTCTAAATGTATTCACTCGCACAATACAACTATATATATAGAGTCACGATCTCGATTCTAGATTTCTATAAGGTCGCAATATGAACTCATTTAGCATGAACATTTTGGACTTGATTAAATCTGAAAATTTTGAAATATTACTATAGAGTAGTACTTAACTTATGATAAACAGGACACACAATTTTCATCAACTATAACAAAATTTAACTAAAAGTGACATAAAGACCGAGTGAGTTTCTAGACCAATTTACACACAAAAAAATACTTTACATTACCAACAAGTTCATGACATGTTCAAGAAACACAAAACGAGTTACATTAACGCCAATTTTTAACTCGCCACAACCAAACGAAAAAGAATGAAGATATTAGTGTAAACCCTTATTAAATCACTATAATTGTGCGTCGTCCATTAATAAGTATTACTATACTTAAACCTTGGCCCAAGAAGGTTAAATGATTACATCCCACATAGGTTAAAGAGGTGAAATCTTTCTTATTTATATACTATAGACAATGAGAAATGTACATGTCTAGAATATTACCATGTTTTGGGATAACATGTGTTTATGAGGTGAAATCTTTCTTATTTATATACTATAGACAATGAGAAATGTACATGTCTAGAATATTACCATGTTTTGGGATAACATGTGTTTATGAAGTTGAGTATAAAACTAAAAACTTGAACGACTCATGGGCCCTAAAATATACATTTAATTCTTGACTTTTTTATCTTTTGTCACTTAAAAATGAGTAACTGAAACTTTTTACTTACAAAAATTGTCCATATGTTTATATAACTAAGTATTTAGTAATCTTTTATCTATCTTTATAATAAAACAAAACTGTAACTATACCATCATTCTCAATATACATTAAATTCTTGACTTTTTTATCTTTTGTCAATATAACTGTTATATCTTTGGTGTTTTCGCTTTCTTTTATTTGTAAGCACTTTATTGAATCAAAAGTTTTTATATATTTACATAGTCAGTCTTTTTTTTTAATTTCATATATATCGTTTGCATTGTTTGCTTGTATATATACAATACTAGTTACTATTATTGGTGTTGGTAAAAATAAGAGTCCACATTATTATACGGTTGAGCCCAGTAATAAAGCTTTGGTCCTGCTGTAAACACTTTATGTTAAATAGCGGTAAGAAGACATATATCCAATGTTCTAAAAGGCGTGATGTGTGGAATGCCGGCACAACCACGCCTCAAGCTTTACGAGCCTTTGCGAAGCCTTTACGTTTCTTAAGGCGTGCTTAAGGCGGTAAAAAATATTTATAGATTTATGTAATTATAATTTTATATCATTTTTTAAGAGAAATTTTAAATAATAATGCCCAAATCCCAAATAGCCAGGCCTACCAAGTAAGAATTAAGTTTTTAAATTACGAGACCCAAGAAGGAAATAGCCCAAATACTAGAAATTCAAGTCCAAATCCGTAAATCCTTTAAATGCTTCTAAAAATGGCGCCACGCCTTACCAAAAGGCGCGCCTTATCCCACGCCTTTGCACACGACGCGTAAACCTCGCTCCTTGGTCCATTTTGTGGCGCCGAGGCCACGTCTCGCGTTTTGGCGATGCCTTGGCGCGTCTTTTAGAACACTGCATATATCACATGATGGATTGTAGGGTATCCAGTAATTGAAACTTATGGTAATTGAACCTTTTTTTTTTTTTTTCATTGAGATTTTATTTTGATTTTTATTGTTATTAAAAGTACGAAATTAACAACTCGCTGTCTTATGTCATTCACCGCTTTTGTATTTTGGTATTTTTAAAATAAATAAAATTAAAGAAAAAAAATCCATGACGTCACTATATATAAAGTCAAGTAAACGTAGATATATATTCTTAAACACTTGAATTTCTTCCTCAAGCTTAAAATTGTTGAAGACTTTTTTTTAAGAGTAAAAAGTATTCAAGGTTCTTTACCCGCCTAAATCAAGAGAAAAAGTTACAACTTTTTTAGGTAAAATGATTCACCCTTTGTCATGTTAAAAATATATAAAAGTGCATATCCATAGAAATAACGGTTTGCGAGATATTTAATTTTTTTAAAAAATGATGAAAGTTTAATTTTTTTTGTTTTGATTAAAAAAAATAAATGACTATGATTGATTCATTTGATTTATGATAAATTTGATATTTATATTGAACTTTTGTCATACATCCACTTCTTTCAAAAACAAGATTTATTTCAATTGTTTTTGTTAGATAGCTAGTTGGTCCAAACCCAATAGTGGTTTGAGTCAATTAGGTTAGGGTTTGTTTGCTTATTAACAAAGCTATGTATTTTGTATAAATACATATGCTCTCTCAATGTAATTCATTCAATCAATAAAACTATTTATTATCTTACAGATTTTGCTTTCTTTTAGTAAATTTTATTGTCACTTTCTTTGGAAAGGAGAAGATCAGCTAACAAAATGAAATCTATATAAGCATAAACAAACACTCCTTGAGTTTACATCCCATATAGGTTAAAGAAGTAACATCTTTCTTGTTTATATACTATAGAGAAGAAGGATCACACATGCCTAGAATTGTACAATGTTTTCGGATACACGTGTTTATGAAGTTGATTATAAAACGAAAAATTTCGAACTTCGTAAATTCTTGTTTAGAAATAAATATATAATTCTTGACTTTTTAGTATCTTTTGTCACTTAAAAATAAGTAATCTAAATTTTTTAATTACAAAGATTGTCCATATGTTTATATAACTAAATATTTAGCTATCTTTAATCTATCTTAATAATAAAACAAAACCGTATTCTCAGTTTAACTGTTAACTAGAGATTTTTTAGAATATGTGATAGATGTTCAATAGAAACGTTTCACCGATCCAGCTGAAATTGCCTACCCCTAGGGTACGTGCAATGCCATATTGATGCTGAAGAATGAATGAAGGTGTGGCCCTCCAAGTTCTTTAGGATTCTTGAACCAAATGATCCTTAAAAATTTGCATTAATCAAAATACACAGTTTTATAGACACGTATAAATAGTTTTTTTTTTAATCTTATGTATCGTATACATGCCCAACCTCAGCAAAGCGGGATATTCCGAGAGGCTAACTCGATCAGTTACACAATGGCGAACAATTTTTACTTTTTTTTTTTTTTTTTCCTTTTAAAAAACTGGATTTTGAATGTTTCACAAAGTATTTTTGTTGGCTAACCCAACAGCTCAATCATCGTGTGAAAACAGAAAAAGAAGTTAAACCATTTTATATACAGGCTTTACAACAAACTAAGTTGTGGCTCTATTTAACCCGTATGACTTGGTACTTTAGGCTTTTTAATTGCACAGGTCAGTCATGAATAAGGTCCCATTCAAACTGGTCCACATATGTCATCTATGTGACTAACAAATGAGTCGACTAGGATGATTCGAGACGACCCTCATGTTTGCCTATATTTCAATGCATGAAAATCTGTAAAAGTAAAAGAAGAGTCAAGTGTCTAATAAATTAAAAAACACGTGTTCTCTCTAATACAAAGCCTTAATCAATTTGGGTAAGAATTTCAATGATCGTTAGCAACTTAATGATTAGCATTTGGCTTTCTTATTACTAATAAAAAAAATAGTACTTCTTCGATAGTTTTTTTATGATTCTTGATTGCTAAACAAGTGTCATATATTAAGGCTATTGATGTAACAGTACCTAAAACATCAAAGGGGACATTTAACCAAATAAAATTTGTAGCTTAACAAGTTTTCATCTTTAAATAACAAAATGACCCTATTTATTTAAAGACTTTTATCCAAATAAAATATTAATAGTACTAACAATTAGGGGTGTGCATGGTTCGGTTTGAGTCGGTTTTTGGCTAAAACCGAAACCGAACCACAATGGTTTTAGTAAAACCAAAACCGAAACCGTTCGGTTTTTAGCGGTTCGGTTTGTTGTCGGTTTCGGTTTGGTTTTTTCGATTTCTAACCGTTAATATTTGGGTATAGCCAAATTATACCAACAAATTTGTTTTACGTACAAAATTAGTTATTTTTCTTTACTTTCTTTCAATCTAAGCATAATAATGTTTATTGCATAATTCTAGAATTACAAACATATAAATGAGACATACACATACAAGTCAACATACACGTAGTATAATCATTATCGAATACTTATTGAGTAGTATAATCATTATCGAATACTTATTGATATATTCACACAAAACACGCGACATAACAAACACACATATAAATATAAACGTTAAGATGAATGTATAACTCACAAAATGAATATGAATTTATAAATTTGATATATTTAGTTATTTAATTATATTATATTAATTAGATATTATTATATAATAAAACCGGTTCGGTTCGGTTTTTGCGGTTTGGTTTTTGGACGAAAACCGAAACCGAACCGCATTTTTCGATTTCTGAAAAATTAAAACCCGAACCATCAGTTTTTAGTTTCGGTCGGTTTTTTTGGTTTTCGGTTCGGTTTCAGTTTTTTCGGTTTGTTTTGCTCACCCTACTAATAATAATACGCATAAGTGTATTATTGTTAGTACAATTAATATTTTATTGTTATTCGCAATCATGGAGATGATGTAGCTTGGCATTCATTCACGTGGTCAAGTTACGACATTTCTAGGCATGCATTACACGTTTGGCTGGTAATGAGAAAAAGGTTAAAAACTCAAGATAGGCTAAGGCAATGGGATGTCGGCAATGATGTCGACTTAAACCTACTCCGATGCCCGTTATGCAACTTACAACCCGATTCCCATGAGCATTTATTTTTCGAATGCTCTTACTCTTCTAACGTGTGGAAAAGTGTTCTTAAAGTGGCTGAATTCCCAGATATCCCTCCTATTTGGACCGATATCATGGGATGGATTGTTCCTCTGGCCAAAAACTAACAATGTTACTTGCATAGCTGGTCGTTTAATTGTTGCTGCAACGTCTTACTATGTATGGCAAGAACATAACTATAGGGTTCATGGTAAGAACGCAAGGAAGCAAGAGGATATAACGAACATTATTGTCGATGTGATCAAGTCTAAACTCGCATCAATCAGTTTCAAGAAAATGATCTTGGCGTGGACAATATGAAGAGGATATGGAGGCTGCCATGAAAGCGGTAATGGAGGGGTATTAGCTAGAGGAAATGTAGTTTGATTACTACTTTTAAATGTGTTTCTCTAGTTATGAATTTCGGTTGTTGTGTTTGAGCTTGTTCAAACACGTTTTTTTTTTTTTTTTTTTTTTTTTAAGAGTGGCTCATCACCACTCTTCTCTGTACGAATCTCATTTATTTTTTAATATATTTTATCGGGTATAAAACCCTTTACCCAAAAAAACAATAATACACATATGTCTACATGCATGTTGCTAGACTAAAACATGAAGCAATCTATTGAATGTACGTAACTTGAATGATATGTGTAAACTACTGAGCGTATAAAATTTTCATACTTTTTGCTTAAATAACTCAAACTATCAAATTATGGATTCAGAAAGAAATGTAGTATACGGACAGACAATTTAACAATCTGTGATTAAATTATATGGGTTAAGCCCATTTCCAAAGTTTTTTCTTGCTGTAAACACTTTATGTTAAATAGCGGTGGGAAGATATGTATCATAAAATGGAGTGTATGACATTTGGAAAGTGACCCGTCTTATAACCTAAAGCCGTAAAGGTCAGTGGTTCAATTTTCAAAAGCCATATACTCTTTTAATTTTTATATTCATTTTTTCTTTCAAATTTATTTTTTTTACTAAAGGTTTTGCTAACAAGTGCCCATTAAGCATAAGTTAACGTGTATTTAATAAACACAAACTTTCTAATTTAACCACAAAATACATTAAATACACATTAAATAAACTGATAAATTATTATATTTGAACATAATTTTCACTGAAATAAACCAAAACATTCCTTTTGTTTACACTTTAATACGTGCCTAGTGGACATATGTTAGCAAAACCAATATACTAATAAGAAATTAACAAATAAATTGATAAATTACTATATTTGAATATAATTTTCACCTAGATGAACCAAAACATTCTTTTTATTTACACTTTAATACGTGCCCAGTGGACATACGTTAGCAAAACCCTTTTACTAATAAGAAAGTAACAATTCGTTGTCTTACGTCATTAACCGATTTTCTATTTCGGTATATTTTAAAATAAATAAAACTAAAGAAAAAAATCTTTATGTCACTATAAAGGTGTACGTTCCTAAGTAACTGAAGCTATTTTTAAGAGATGAAAATGTAGGTTGCTTAGTATAGCCCTTGATTGGAAGGGTTAAGGGTTTCTAGTGAAGTCATACTCCTGTCTTACCTTGATTGTTGTCGGTGCTGGCTGAATGATCTTGGTAGGAGGGAGATATGGAAATATAGCTAGATGGTATTGGTGCTATAAAAGTGAATCAAGAATTGAAACTTGGACAATGCAGTCAAGTGAATGCTCTGTTTTTGGAATGCTCTGTTTTAGAATTAGTTGTCTGAGATTAGTTCTATCTGATAAAGTTGTAGTGTTATCAGATATTGGATACTTAGAATGTTGTGAATTGTATTCGACTTAGCCTGTCCAAATCTATGTTGTTATCCTTATGATGTACAAAAGTTTTGAAAAGATTAATATAATTCGCCTTTGCACCAAAAAATAAAAATAAATAAATAATTAAAATTAAAGAAAAAACTCTTGAAGTGACTATAAAGTCAAGTAAACATACAGATTCACAAACACTTCAATTTCTTCAAAATCGCCATAAAATTGATTGTTCTAAAATCACTTTCACAGCTTAACTTCATCAAGCTATTAAAAAAAAAAGGACTCACTCATACAAAAGGTGTCTTTCAAACTTATCCACATGTTCAATGACATCCATGTGACTATAAATTGAGGGCTTTGAGGCGACTCGAGTCCCTCTTGGCTGCCTTCATTTCGAATTCATAACCGACCACAATGAAGTGGGATTTTACCAGCACAAGAGCTCTTCTGCGATGATTAATCTTGTTCTTGTCTTCCTTAGGCATTTCAGCATAACTAGGACATGATTCGACAATTTTGTGGTCGGATGTCAGAGATGGCAAGATGGCCGGGTTAAGTAACAAGTCAACATGGGTTCTGGTGGAAACATTTCTATGCAAGATCAGAATGTGTTAACATGTACTATATTTTTTTTTGTCCAATTACTTATTTTTATTTCACAAAGAATTCATGCACTAGCAATGAATAACAATTATAGTCCAAGTCTTAATTAGAAGGCCGTATACATTTAAATCTTAGGACAACTTTCAATTTGAATGACATGTTCTACCCGTTCCTCATTCAGGTAACAATGATTTGACCCATTTGTACCCATTCCTCATTGACTTCACGACATGTTATTCAAGAAACACAATACAAGTTGCATTATCGCCAATTTATTCTACGACCACAACCAAACAAAAACGTACAAAAATGTAAGCGCAAACCTATATGAGGATCGCTTAATTACAGCTTTTATACAATGGCACAACTTCAAAGTACAAACGCTCTCTAATGAACAGATAACTGGTATACAGACTTGCAAGAGTCAAAAATCGTTCTAAGTTAACATTCCGCATAGGTTGAAGAAGTGAAATCTATCATGTTTGTATACTACATTGAATGAGGATCATACGTTTCTAGAATATATTACAAATGTTTTCAGATACATGTATTGGCCAAGTTGATTGTAAGACTAAAAATTTCAAACTTTGCGCCATAATCGTATTTGAAAACAAATATTATATTCTTGACTTTTTTAGTATATGTAGTCCTTTGAAAATAATAGGTAATCCAAATTCCAAAATTTGTATTAAAAAATATTGTCCATGTGTTTATATAGCTAAATACTTAATAATCTTCTATCTATATAATAAAACAAAACCGTAACTATACCATCTTTTTCAAGTTTAATTGTTAACTAGAGTTTAATTGTTAACCAACCGAATAACCTGAATTACATAATTCTAATTATTTTTTCATTTAACTATATATATTTTTAGCACAATTTTTTTTTTCAAGCTTAAATAATGTTATATTTATACTAATAAATAATTTTAGTTATTTTTTTTCTTCATATAAATATATAGAAAAAATATATATAATTATATGAATCCGGTTTTCAATTCAGTTTTCAGTTTTAATTGCGAAACCCATATCTAAACTGATAACCGAATATTTAGTCCGGTTCAGTTCGATTTTGACTAATTCGGTTCGGTTCGGTTTCGATTTTTGGTTACTGTGGATATTACCCGATCCGTGAACACCCAACTTTTTGATAAACGCTTCTTTATTTTTTGTTAGGTGTTTGTTTAAGCTTATATATGAGTTTATGACTTTATTTGATTTCGATATATTTCATGAGTTTTAATTTCCTGGCTTATTTTAAAACTTGCTGGCTTATATATGGTCATTATAAAATTATATAAACCTACAAGTCTCAAAATAAGTCAAAAAATTGAAGCCTTTAAAATATAAGCCAAAAACCAAATAAGCTCAGAAGCCTCGTATAAATCTTAGGAGGAACATGCCTATCTTGGTAAGTGAGAACTATTATTCGATCTTATCTATGGTTTGATTCTTGGCCACTCTTGGCTTTCTTTTTTATATTTTTATTTTTGTAAACATCATTTGACAGGTTTTAAGATTTGGGTTTTGTGGTGAAGTTGCTTTCTTTTTCACTTTTTTGTAAACGCGAGATGATGATTTATAAAAATGTAGAACCATGTTTTGAAATATATTAGATAACATCATCAAATAAGCACTTCTACAATTAACTGCAATGTACGTCTACTTGTTTAATTACTTAACAAATGTTTTTATTAATATAACTTAACACATGACTCGATGTCTATTAAGATCATGCCATTTAATTTGTAACATCCATCTTTATATTGATCTTAATAATGTTGGAGTGTTAATTTAATAACTATCAAATTAACCGTGACTCAAATTCTTATCAAGTTAATTTAATTACTCACTAGCAGGGTACCCGCGCGTTGCGGCGGCGGGTACCCTGAAATAAAAATTTTCGGTGAATCATGTTTTTTAGTTTATTATGTTTTTTTTTACAATAAATTTACGGATATCAAGAATTTTATTTAGCCCGTGCCCGTTCGGGCTCAAGCCCGTTGGCCCATGCCCGTTTGGCCCGCGCCAGTTCGGGCTTAAGCCCGTTTTTAATTAATGGATGCAAAATATGTAAAATAAACAAAAAAGAGAGGGTCAAGAGTGGAAATTGTATTTGTATATAAAAACAAGTCATACCTAGGTGAGGAGAATTAGGGTTAAAGTTACTAACACACAGCCTCTCTTTTGTCTCTCCCTCTCTCGTGGTACTTTGTTTTCATCAAATTGGGTATCTTCTAGTTTCTCTTCTCGGCAGCTGTTCAATCTTTTTTCTCAAATATTTTTTCAAAAGTTTATTTATGTTTTCGGTAAAACCAAATATTTATGCGTGTATTCTTATGATGATTCAACAAAAATAACTTTCGTTCTTCTGATATAAACCATGCTGAAAGTTTTTTGGGGACCTGAACTGAAGCTACACACATCTTTTTACAATCTTTTTTTTCTTATAGTTTTTTATACTTTTTAGATCTTTTTATCTTGCATTTTTTACCTGATGATTCAAAATATAACTTTCGTTCTTCCGAGATTAATATCATGTGGAAACAATATTGGAGACAAGGCTGAAGAGGAATTTATTTATGCTTGTTTAGATTTTAACGACGATTTTTATAAAATTGGGGCAAGTTTTTCTATATTTGCAAAACCCAAAAATAAAATTGTCGAAAAGTAATCCCTAGATTTGAAAAAGTCGGGACATCTCATATCCTATCACCTTGGGGAGCAGATTCTCTGCAATTACCTCTTTGGACTTGCCATGAGATTGTCATTTTTTCAATGTGTATTCTCGAAGATACTTTATCAATTAATGGACATACAAAATTATATTTGTGCAATTTGAAAAGATATTGTTTTGTTAGCTTAATTAAATTGTACAATGTGCTTAGGTAGTTATATATTTTGGTGAAGGGGTAAATTTAATTGTGTATTAATTGTATGTGTTGAATAGTGTTTTTTTAGTTTTAGTTGTGCTTTAAATACTTGTAAATGATGCTTCTTTACTTGTATATGCTTAAAAATCAATATTAGGAAATCTTAAAAAATTAATAGGAGGGAAGTGTCTTCCTCTATTATAAGTAGTATAGATATAGATATAGATAAGCTCACTATCTTATAAAAGTTAATTCTTGAATATGAAATAAGCACCAATAATACTCTGGGAATATATACATCAAAGTTTTGTCTTGAATGTGAAAACTAACCTACGATTATTCTCAACCAACATTGCACATAATTAATACCAAGTGACATTCAGCTTGCAAACATAACATATGACATACATTAATTGATTAATATAAAGATTAATAAGTTTCTCGCAACATCTTAAAAAATGGGTGGAGTTTTTAACTTTAAAGATTAAGTACTGTTAGCAGGGATGTACAGGGTCAACAAAGCAACAAAGCGTTAGGCGGATTAATATAATTATTGAACACAGATGGTTCTTCAACTCAATCATGCAAAAAGATTGCCCACTGATTTTAATAGAAAAAATTCTCTTATATTCATGGAAGGAAGTGTCTTCTTCGTATAAACGCTCGAACTAAACTACCTGCAACGAAGAATACTTAATTAACTTCATGGCATGTAATTCAAGAAACGCAAAATGAGTTGCATTATTGGCAATATTTTCCTCAACCACAACCGAAGAAAAAAAAACAAAAATACATATGATATCAGTGATAAAATTTGTACTCCGTAGAAGATCTCCATCTCAAAATTGCGTCGTCACTTAATAACAAAATTTAAACTTTTTCATTAAGAATCCGAGTAGCTTTAAATACGAACGCTCTATGATGAACAAATGAATGGTATAGGTTAGAGTACTAGAAATACACAAGTCGGTATGTAAGTATGCATAATATATCATGTGTTTGAAAAAACCATTTCATGTTTATATCCCACATAGGTGAAAGAAGTGAAATCTTTCTAGTTTATATACTATAGAGAATGAGGATCACACATGTCTAGAATATTACTATGTTTTCAGACATAACCTGTTGATGAAGTTGATTATAAAACTAAAAAATTCAAACTTCTTCAACTGATTATCCCGAAAATATAATATAAATTCTCGATCTTTTTTCACTTAAAAAATACTCCTACTCCAAATTTTTATTTATTTACAAATTTTTCAAAGACATTATAAAATTTTGCTTTTTATTTACATATATCATTCACAAAACCTTCTATCTGTTTACAGAAACGAAATCACTAAAGATAAAAGCTTAACACTAACTATATGTTAGGATACCATATTTTAGGAAACACATTTCATGATTGGTGTTCATTTCGGTCTTTAAATGTTTCACCGATCCACGTGAACTTACCTAACACATACCGTACAAGGCCATATTTTTTTTGCAGTGACATGTTATGAAAATGAGTTAAGGTGTGGCTCTCCATGTGAGGTCTCTTGGTTGCCTACATTTCTAGTGAAGGTATTAAGTGAAAAAGTCGCAACTTTGTTCTGCTAATTATGTAAGAAACGAAAGTAGCAAAAATTTGGAAGGGGTTTGCACATACCACAAAAATGACAGTTTTGAAATCTTTTGCACTTCGTGACCTAAAATCGGGTGTAGCCCGTGCCACACCCGGCATACATGTGGGTCCGTCCATGTAAGTACCATGTACAATAACTCAATCGATCACAAGGTACTAACGACATCGAGTCACAAAAAATTATCCAAAATGAATAGATGTGTCGCATTTACCGGAAGACGGCGTACCGAGTTTGAGTTATGTTCGCTTAGTCCAAACTAATGACGGTTCCAATATGGTTACTTGATCAGTAACATAAAAATTACCTATTGGTGCTACGCCAACTAATTTCTATATAAGAAAATTTTTTAAAATGCTAAATAAGTACATTAGTGTTAATGATAATCATGGAGACCCCATGGTGGGTGCGTTTGCGAAAATGATAAGAAGATAGCATATTGAGAATAAGAGTTCCAATAGCATTTAACTAATTTCTAAAGTTTCGTCTTGCTGTAAACATTTTATGTTAAATAGCGGTACGGAGATATGCATCATGGGATGAGTATAGTTCATTTGGTAAGTTTATTGCGCTATGACTTGAAGGTCTGCGATTCGTTTCTCAAGGAACTATACTCATCTTTTTTTATTTTCATTTTTTTCTTTGTGTTGCTATAAATAAAAAAAGAAAAAACTCTTGATGTCACTATAACTTAAGTGAACATATTTTCAAACACTTAAACTCTTGATTGTTCTAAAAACACTTTTAACAGTTTAGGTTCATGAGCCCATCTAAACAACTCGCTCGTATAAAAGGTGTCTTTCAAACTGATCTAGATGTTCAATGACATCCATATGACTATAATTTGAGAGCTTTGAGGCAACTCGAGTCCCTCTTGATTGCCTTCATTTCTAGCAAAGACAGAGTGACAACTTTGTCCTACCGATGTATAACAATCAGTCACTAGGTACCAATGTACGCGATCCACCAGAATTATCCAAAACGGATAGATGTGTCGCACTCACGAGTCGTCACCAAACCCCACAAAGTTTTGAGTCATGTTCACCTAAACCAAACTTTTTTTGGGCAAAAGGATTATACCCCGGTGAATATATTAGAAAAACATATATGAGTTTACGTACATGAAAGAGAGGTAATGGCCCCTCTTTTAAAGATGAACATCGACAATACACTTTGAACAAAACTCAAAGCATAATGACCTCGAAACACAAACTAGGAATCTACATCAACTAAATATGACAACAAAATGCTCAGCAGATCCTTAGCTTCCATGCGCAAATTAGCCACCTTCAATCACCAAGCTTGAAATCTTCTAATTTTCATCAACCTTTCAGCTTGATATGACTTCTTGAGATGTATAGAAGTGAGCTTCATCCTAACCACATCCAAAATGCATTTCGTTATCTGATCAGTGTTCCTATCACATTTGCCATGAATTCTATTATTTCTCTCTTGCCACAAATAATAAGATGATGCACCAATGAGAAGACGACCAACTATACTTTCAATAGTGTTATCATTAGATATAAGAATAATCCAAATCATGATATCATCCAAAATATGTGACACATTTGGCATTTCAGCTGCACTCAAGACTTGCTTCCAAACCTTTTCCGAATAGCTACTGTTAATACAAATATCGTCATTAAACGTTATTTATATTTCATGATCTATACCTAAGTTTTGTTAACGACAAAAGTAAATTTAATTTTTATAAAGCTTAAAGCTTCAAGTTTAATAGATACTAAAACAAGCTTTTCCATTAAATAATATCTTCATCACTCAAGCATTTACATTTTGATTAATCATATTTTTGATATGCCTCTAAACCATAATGTATGTTAACATTTTTAGATCAAACATGTTTTGGTTTCTTAAAAACCAAACATTACACATGTATTTATATTTAACATACTTCTAAAAATAGAAAACAGCATATGACATCATGTGGTGCATCATTGAAATCTCTAGAGAATTTCACTAGATATTTTGTGTAGATTTTGACTCTACATATCTTACACTATCTTTGATGGATTTGGTTGACTTTGGTAAGATTTTGGTGATCTTGCTGTCAGACCCCCGCGACACCAAAATGATACACGGGCGGAACCCTTTTGTGGGTTCCGTGGTTCGATATTGATTTAGCACACTTTGGCTATAAATAGCAAGCCAAACCAAGTTGTTTTCTCATCCCTTTCTAGTATAATCACATACATTCCTTCTCTCTAACATTTCTAACTCAGTTTCATATCATTATAGTGATCCTCTTTTGTAGCAAAGAAGATCAAGGCATATTCAAGCTTCAACGAATAGTTGGAAGTTTTGTTTGTTTTGTTGTTGTATGATCTAGTCTTGTTCATACATCATTGTTGTACCAAGCCATCATAAACTTATGAGTGTGAGTGGTTAGTATTTTAGTCCTTAAAATACATTGTGTGTGGGAGTGGTTGTACCCTTAGAAAAGAACTCGGCATCTAGCTTAGTGTCGAAAATAGTGTGTAAGCGAAGTGTAAAGGTTTCTTCGCCGGTGAAAGGAGCTTGTTGACTAGTGAAATTTCAAAAAAAAGTTTCTTTCTTTATTTACTCTTTGTATATATTGCTTTCATATTGATTATTATTCACTAACATATTTAAGATCAATATCAATTGATTTTTCAATAAGTTTCAAAAAAAAGTTTTTAATCTTTAAACTATTCAACCCCCCTTCTAGTTTTCAACAATTGGTACCAGAGCCTCGTTGCTCAAGAATTTCTAAAATATATTGTATTTTATAAACTTGAAACGATAAATGGATTCCGAAAACTTTAAAGAAGGGCAATCTATGCAAAGACCGCCACTCTTTGAAACCAATGGATTTATCTATTGGAAAAACCGTTTTGAAACATATGTAAAATCAAAATATATAGATATTTGGTTTGTTATAATTAAAGGAGACTTTAGTTCTACAACAAGCGATATTCTATTGATGATCAAAACAAATTAATAGCTAAAAATAATGAAGCTAAAATGATGTTTTATAATGCTTTACCTAGAAAAAAAATATGAAAAGAATTTTATGTGTGAAAGCAAAAAGACATTTAAGAATCTTTGATTATTACACATCAAGGAAATTCATAAGTCAAGGATAACAAAATTGATCTTCTTGTTCAACAATATGAGCAATTTGTTATCCTGAAGATAAACCATTGATTGTGGTTTTTCTCGCTTTAATACTATTGTTACTTCTCTTAAAGCACTTGATGAATCTTTTAAGTAGTAAGAACTTTTATTAGGAAATTTCTTAAAGCACTCAGCTAATGGACGTAAA
>OU343217.1:299849004-299942292 GCA_910596185.1 Chrysanthemum makinoi | reverse complement strand
TAAAAGTCAACAACATGTCTAAATTGGACAAACTAGTATTATCATCTTTATCTAAATCTTTCAAGTTCTAAAATTAATTTCATATTTTTATAACTATTGTACAAAATCAGTAGATCTTTTTATAAAAATAAAATATATTGTCCTCAACAGTAAAGGATAGTTTGTTAATACAAATATCGTCATTAAACGCTATTTATATTTCATGATCTTTACCTAAGTTTTGTTAACGACAAAAGTAAATTTAATTTTTATAAAGCTTAAAGCTTGTCAAGTTTAATAGATATTAAAATAAGCTTTTCCATTAAATAATATCTTCATCACTCAAGCATTTACATTTTGATTAATCATATTTTTTATATGCCTCTAAACCATAATTTATGTTAACATTTTTAGATCAAACATGTTTTGGTTTCTTAAAAACAAAACATTACATATGTATTTACATTTAACATATTTCTAAAAATAGAAAACAGCATATGGCATCATGTGGTGCATCATTGAAATCTCTAGAGGATTTCACTAGATATTTTGTGTAGATTTGGACTCTACATATCTTACACAATCTGGAGGATTGGTTGACTTTGTAAGATTTTGGTGATCTTGCTGTCAGAACCCCGCGACACCAAAATGGTACACGGGCGGAACCCTTTTGTGGGGTCCATGGTTCGTGGTGATCACTGACACTTTGGCTATAAATAGCAAGCCAAACCAAGTTGTTTTCCCATCCCTTTCTAGTATAATCACATACATTCCTTCTCTCTAACATTTCTAACTCAGTTTCATATCATTATAGCGATCCTCTTTTGTAGCAAAGAAGATCAAGGCATATTCAAGCTTCAACGAATAGTTGGAAGTCTTGATTGTTTTGTTGTTGTATGATCTAGTCTTGTTCATACATAATTGTTGTACCAAGTCATCATAAACTTATGAGTGTGAGTGGTTAGTATTTTAGTCTGTTAATACAAATAAGCCGTAAAAACGTTTATTTATATTTTACGATCTTCTAATGTTTTGTCGATAACAAACGTAAAATCATTTTAACGAAACAAATAAAATACGTAAATGGTTTGAACCAATAGTTTCTAACATATTCACATAAAACACTAAAACAAGTATAAGTGATTTTATGACTTAACATTACATATGTACAACAACTAGTGTTTACATATTTGGGTAAAATATACACATAACTAGTATGTAGTATATTGGGTAATATAAATAGGTAGAAACTTAAGTATCACAACCCATTGGGCAAATACATTGAATGTAGTTGGGTACAACCCAAAGCCCATAACCCATAGATCTTAACCCATAACCCATTACATGACATCATGCTTATATCATACATGGATAATATCCATAACCCATGGATCAACCCATACCCAAGTGACTAAGTGCATTTCACTCAAAGATACATTGTATCTAGCCAAAGATCCATGGTTCAACCCATGACCCATAACCAAAATACCCATGGGTAAAAGGGAGCGTCCCACGGATCCCTAGCTTAACGCTAGACGGATCCCTTATGGAAGGGATCCGTGGGATCCGGGAACAGAGCATTTTTCCTCTATAAAGTGTGAGCCATTTCTTCATTATTGATCATCCCTTTCCAACACACTTTCCCACCTGAGTTAAATCTCACTAACCTTAGATCCAAGAGATCTATGTTTGTAGTTTGTTTTTATGTGATCTTTTAGGTTCCTCTTAAAGGCAAGATCACCACTTTTGAAGTCGAGCAAGCTCAAGTCCATGAGTTGCAGCTTCCTCATCATCAAGGCTACAAGTCCTCTGTTGATGATTCCTTTATTTATTCAAAGAAGTGTAGTGTTGAAGACATTAGTGAAAGATGTCTCAAGTGTCAAGACGAAGATATTAGTGAAGGGTATCTATCGTCTATAGCATAAGCACTTGTGGTAGGTGCTTAGAAGTCAAGACAAGAAGCATTAGCGAAAGGTGCTTAGAAGTCAAGACTAGAAGCATTAGTGAAAGGTGCTTAGAAGTGAAGACACAAGACATTAGTGAAAGATGTCTTGTAGATCTAGTCAAATGCATTAGTGAAAGTTGCCTTAGATGTACATTCGATATGGTGTGTTTCGATGTACAAGATAGACTAGTATTAGATCCAAGGATATTGATATCCTTGATGATGTTGTAAAGGAGTTGATCTCCTTTGAGATTAGTCGTTGGTGTAGTGTGGTAGTAGTTCCTCCATTGCAATGGAACTAGCTGCTTAGCCTAGTACCTAATAAAGGGTAGGCGACATTGTGAAGGTGTAGTTCACTTTTCACTAGGTACTTAGCCTAGTACCTTATAAAGGGTAGGCGACGTTGTGTAGGTGTGGTTCACCTTGGAGTGAAAGAACCCGGTGGTTAGCCTAGCACTCGGAAAAAGGGTAGGCAACGCTGTGAAGGCTTTCCCCATAGGAGATTGGTGTAGTGATTACGAACCTCGAGTAGGTGACTCGGGAGTGAGATAGGGCAAGGAAGGGGACCTGTAGACGAACCACTATAAATACTCGCATTGTGGTTTGTGCTTCTTACTCTTATCTTTTCATTACTTACCTTTAGATGCTTGTTTATCAACATCCAACACACACATCCAAATAGATTGACATAAGTCGATCTAAATAGATTAAAATGAAGTTTTAATTGGCAAAACTATTCAACCCCCTTCTAGTTTTCCACAATTGGCATCAGAGCTTTGTTACCAAGTTTCTTGAAGTATATTGTACTTTAAAAGCTTGATATGATCCATAGTTAATTGAAAACTACAAAGAAGGTTTTTCATTAAAACAAACAAGATGTTTTTAAAACCATATGTTTGGATGTTGATTTGATAACAACATTTCCTTTTCTTTTCTTATTTACTTGTTTCATTTAATTGTACTAATCCACTTTGTCATGTTGATTAGTCAAAGCTCATACCCACCAAGCTATAGGAATCGCTTGGTAAAAAGAATACCTTCCTTAAGAAGGTATCTTAATCGCAAAGGAGCGGGAATCGTCTAAGTGACATTTGTTGTGTCATTTGTAAAGACATTCCTAAGTGCGCTAAAGGTATGATTTTCTTTTTATTTTGCTTGATAATTAAGTATACCTATTTAGGTATTTATATGATTATCTTTTGTGCTTATACATGTTTTACATAAGCTTCATTAGGAAGCCTTTTTTCACATACATGTTTGATTTCTCGTCTAAAGTCGTGGTATATAAAACTCATGTTTTGTTTCTTTTAACCCAATAATAAAACAAAACACGAATTTCAAAAATTCCTCCTTCCCTATAAATATTCCCACCGTCGACCACTCTACCAAACTCTCACTTTTTCAAATCTTCCAATTTCAAAAATTTCATCTTCCTCCTCATTCCATCTCAACTGAAACCAAGAAGATCCGTCATCAACATGGTTTACATCGCACTCGTGCTCATCGCCTTAACACTCATTGCACTTGTGTTCCCTATGATGAAGTTCACATATGGAGATATTTACTTTGTGTTGTTAATCTACATTGGGATCATATACCCAATCCTTTGTATCATCCTTAGTATTGAAATGCAATATTACTAATAATCTAGTTATCTAGGTTACTTTTATCATAATGTGTTTGTCATTTCTTTTGATTTATTTGTCTCATACTCCTTCGTGATACATTAGAAGTCATATATGCATGTTAAAAGAAAATGTAGGTCAAAACATATATCTTGGTATAAAACTATGAGATTTAAAAACCTATGCATTTTCATATAATCTGGTTCTGTAATTAAAGATCTACGGATCCCGGAAGTTATACTAGCCGGATCTCTTTTGAAAAGGAACCGTGGGGTCCGTCCTGCTGGAAAACAGTTTTTCATGCAAATCAAAAACCTCTTTTCTTCTAAGAGTAATACCCCACTAATATGTCAAAACCATAAGTGAGTTAAGTGTATCTCTTGTTAAAAACCATTGTTAATAAAAATCTAATAAAAAACGTTAGATATTCATAGGTTGAGCTCAAACATCACTTTCTATTAACTCATCTTTTCTATAGTGTCACTATGTCACACGTATATGAGTTTGACTCTTCACTCTCTAGCTTCTACACTCCTAACATCTCTCTTGAACCCAACACGCCTGGAAATCATGTCCGTGGGTTCAACAATCTCGAAACCCGTCACTTCCATGAAGGACGTATTGTAGACACCTCTCTACAATTCGAAGAAGGTATCAATACCTCCTTCCGAGCCATAGGACTAGAATGTCTTCTCGAAATTAACGAGAAAATATGTCCAAGGTTTGTATTGGAATTCTTTCGTCAAGTCGAACTCGTTCGTAACGAGGATCGATCTCTGCCTATTTGGTTTGGATCAAAACCAAAAGTTTGTTTTGACTCTTGGGCAATTTGCTCCAATTCTCCGAATTCCAAATTATAGACAATGTGCCTTCACTCAAGATTGGTATCTTGATTCTCTCTTCAATTTTCGTGAAGAAAATAGTCCGTATTGTTCTCACATTCCTTCCTCACAAGACTTAATCACATATTATGCAAACCCCATCACTCCAATCCAAACATCATCCACACACGGGACATTCTTGAAGAGTACAAGCCCCTTGCACTCATCCTACGTGAAAATGTTTGGAGTCTTAAGGGAAATCGAGAAATCTTCCCCTTGTTTGCTCACATAATATATTGTGTGCTAACACAACAACCATACAATCTCGCCTACTTCTTTGCAGGCTTAATTGTAAATCTTCAAGGCTCCAAGAATAAACTCATTCCATATGGAATGTTCTTGACGAGCCTCTATCATAATGTCATGCATTTTCATCCTCAATTTCAAAGTCGCTGTACGTACTGTGAACAAGATGATGGAACCGCTGAACATTTCCCTTATGAAGACGTTCTTCATTCCTGAATCCGCCAACACTCATCAACCATTTGATGATCCAACTAGCGAAAACACTCAAGCAACCTAGTAGTCCAAAATAGGATCAATTCTCTTGTACTCGTGCTTTATCAATGTAATCCAATTTCTTTCATGAAATAAAACATCTTACATTTGATATCTTAGTATTAGAACTCTTTTTAGACTATCCTTGAGATATAATGCATTGTAGAGATCATTGCAAACCTTTAGTAAAGGTCCTGCGGCAGTGGGCGGATCCCAAAGATTGTGCTAGACGAATCCCTACACTTAGGGAACCGTGGGATCTGGCAAACAGTAAGTGCAATTGAAAGCATTATATTTCAAACATATCCTTAGAACACCTCACACTAAGCTAAACATAGTGTCTTAAGGAAAATTAAGTCCTTATCAAGATAGGTTGATCTTTCCTACTCATACATAACTCACCTAGATCACACTCTAAGACGCTCGTAGATCTACCGTTTCAATTGTAATCCATTACTCTTCCTCTCTCATACTCATACTTCATTTTTTTTCTTGATCCCTCACATTTAGCCTTAGAAATCTTTCTATTGTGGCAAAATTGATCATAAATCATCCTTTCCTCAAAAATTGATAAAAGTTGATCAAACTCTACTTTTTCCATCTCAAAGCTCCTAGGATATTTTCCCAAACACTATCCTAAGTCACAAACTAATATCTAGGATCATCTACCTTCAAGTAACACTCTCATATTTAGTGTCATCCTTGCTCATCCATTGGTACCCATGAAAGTTCCAAATCCTTCCATAAAAGACAATCATTAGCTATATCAATCATTACCTTCAAGCATTTAAAGAACCTCTTCATTTAAGACACTTAGGAGTACTGAAACACTCAAAATGTCATAGATCTTAGATCTTAGAAACATTATTTCCACTCTTTCATAGCTGTTGAGAGCCGAATCCCTAGGATTAGCCTAGACGGATCCCTATGAGGAGGGAACCGTGGGATCCGGGTGACAGTTGATGTCAAATCTTGCTAAAACAATCATTTCAACTCATCTTCCTAAGTCAAACACTCCATCTCATCTTAAATGAGTTCCTAGATCAGTGCAACCTCTGAAGTTGACTCTTGTGCATGTCGATCATCACATTCCAATGAATCCTAGTGGCTTAAGGCTTAAATGCACTTGCCAAATCTCTTGTTTTATAAACCACTTTGTTAGGACCTCCATAGTTATCACTCTCATCCTAACTTTCAGCCCTTTAGAAACCTTTACAATCATCTCATCATGAGGAAAACCCCAAGTAGCAACTTATCCACCATAGAACCACCCATGAAAAAAGCACGTGTTATACACGAAATCTCTTCAACTGAATCATCTCCGGTTAAGCCAACAAATGATAGGATCCTTCCTCATCTAATCAAACCAAATCCTAAAAGGATAGTACCCACAAAAATACCAATGCCAAACACCACCGTACCTCCTAGGCCAAACAATATCATCTCCACTAAACTATCACCATTGGTTCCTAGAGCTATTTCATTTACTTCCCAACTATCATCACCACACCTCTACAATTTAGAGGACTTGCCTCCTAGGCCGTCTCATCCGCTTCCGCCGATAACATTCTCCTCATTAGGAGGAGTAACGGTACAAAATCAAGGTGTTGAGTCAACACTTGCTCCGGCTTCCTTTTCGCCGTTTCCATCATATAACCCCATTTGGATAATGAGAAATCATCAAAGTCAACCACCCAATCATATGGAAGTTGATACTTCTCTACCACCACCATCATTCTTGGTCGAGTCATTCTCAAATGCTCCTCCACCAATCTCTCCATCGTTTGAAGCTCCACAAGCCGCTTCACTTGATCCTTCGCATCAAGCCATTTCATTTCATCCACCACCACTAACTAGCCATGACAAAGATTGCTACCATTGTCAACATGTTGAAAGTTTGATACATGAAGTACGAGAAGACCAACGTTTCATGTTCTATCATCTCCTCAAACGTTTCGACGAGATTAAACCTAAACAAAACTTGAGCTAGAAGATTTTAGTGGTGTCCTAGCATCAAGCGATAGTTGGTTTAGAAATTCCTAGTCATGTATTTTCTTTTTCTTAGTTTTTAGTCATGTATATCATAACTCTAGTTTTATTAAATGGAATTACATGCTACTTGTTATTTTTGAGAATGTGATCACTTTGTATTCATATCTCATTTTTGTGATAACATTACTTGTTATATCACCTTTGCTGATATTAAGCAGCTATAACGGATCCCTCAGAATTGCCTAGACGGATCCCTACTAGGAGGGAACCGTGGGATCCGTGAGACAGAAAGCTTTCTTTTTACTAACCTGAACCACATTTGCAGGAAATTATGAATTATACTTGCTTTCTAACCTTTGTTTTGTAGCTATTCAATTTACACATGAAAACTTTGACATCCTAAAGCTAGGGGGAGCTTAATGTCAAAGCAATACATTGCAAATTACTTGCAATACTAGGTTTACATTTCATGACATCCCCTCGCAAAATTGCAATCATCAAGGGGGAGTACATTCGTCACTTAGACGAAATCTTTTGCAAACTCACTTGCAAACTAACTAGATTAGTATCACTTTCTTAACGCCCTTACATAGGGATGGACTCGTCAAGGGGGAGTAAAGACGAGATCCTTTCCCGTTACTTGCTCTCTATTCTTTTTATTTTCTTTCACATATTTTTCTTAAAAACGATGTGTTGCTTTCCTTCAAACACTTTTTGTTTCGACAAAAAGGGGGAGAAGAAAGTAAAAACTACAAATTCAAACTTTTACGAATTTTAGCTTTTCCTTAAAATAATTTTATGTTTTGTCATCAACAAAAAAGGGGAGATTGTTAATACAAATAAGCCGTAAAAACGTTTATTTATATTTTACGATCTTCTAATGTTTTGTCGATAAAAAACGTAAAATCATTTTAACGAAACAAATAAAATACGTAAATGGTTTGAACCAATAGTTTCTAACATATTCACATAAAACACTAAAACAAGTATAAGTGATTTTATGACTTAACATTACATATGTACAACAACTAGTGTTTACATATTTGGGTAAAATATACACATAACTAGTATGTAGTATATTGGGTAATATAAATGGGTAGAAACTTAAGTATCACAACCCATTGGGCAAATACATTGAATGTAGTTGGGTACAACCCAAAGCCCATAACCCATAACCCATAACCCATAACCCATGGATCTTAACCCATAACCCATTGCATGACATCATGCTTATATCATACATGGATAATATCCATAACCCATGGATCAAGCCATACCCAAGTGACTAAGTGCATTGCACTCAAAGATACATTGTATCTAGCCAAAGATCCATGGTTCAACCCATGACCCATAACCAAAATACCCATGGGTAAAAGGGAGCGTCTCACGGATCCCTAGCTTAACGCTAGACAGATCCCTTGTGGAAGGGATCCGTGGGATCCGGGGAACAGTAGCATTTTTCCTCTATAAATAGTGAGTCATTTCTTCATTATTGATCATCCCTTTCTAACACACTTTCCCCCCTGAGTTAAATCTCACTAACCTTAGATCCAAGAGATCTATGTTTGTAGTTTTGTTTTTATGTGATCTTCTAGGTTCCTCTTAAAGGCAAGATCACCACCTTTGAAGTCGAGCAAGCTCAAGTCCATGAGTTGCTATGCTTCCTCATCATCAAGGCTACTGAAGTCCTCTTGTTGATGATTCCTTTCTTTCTTCAAAGAAGTGTAGTGTTGAAGACATTAGTGAAAGATATCTCAAGTGTCAAGACGAAGATATTAGTGAAGGGTATCTATCGTCTATAGCATAAGCACTTGTGGTAGGTGCTTAGAAGTCAAGACAAGAAGCATTAGTGAAAGGTGCTTAGAAGTCAATACTAGAAGCATTAGTGAAAGGTGCTTAGAAGTGAAGACACAAGACATTAGTGAAAGGAGTCTTGTAGATCTAGTCAAAGGCATTAGTGAAAGGTGCCTTAGATGTACATTCGATATGGTGTGTTTCGATGTACAAGATAGACTAGTATTAGATCCAAGGATATTGATATCCTTGATGATGTTGTAAAGGAGTTGATCTCCTTTGGGATTAGTCGTTGGTGTAGTGTGGTAGTAGTTCCTCCATTGAAATGGAACTAGGTGCTTAGCCTAGTACCTAATAAAGGGTAGGCGACGTTGTGAAGGTGTAGTTCACCTTGGAGTGAAAGAACCAGGTACTTAGCCTAGTACCTTATAAAGGGTAGGCGACGTTGTGTAGGTGTGGTTCACCTTGGAGTGAAAGAACTCGGTGGTTAACCTAGCACCTAAAAGGGTAGGCGACGTTGTGAAGGCTTCTACGCCATAAGGAGATTGGTGTAGTGATTACGAACTCTCGAGTAGGTGACTCGGGGAGTGGAGTAGGGCAAGGAAGGTGATCTTGTAGCCGAACCACTATAAATACTCGCGTTGTGATTTTGTGCTTCTTACTCTTATCTTTTCATTACTTACCTTTAGATGCTTGTATATCAACATCCAACACACACATCCAAATAGATTGACATAAGTCGATCTAAATAGATTAAAATGAAGTTTTAATTGGCAAAACTATTCAACCCCCCTTCTAGTTTTCCACATAGTCCTTAAAATACATTGTGTGTGGGAGTGGTTGTACCCTTGGAAAAGAACTCGACATCTAGCTTAGTGTCGGAAATAGTGTGTAAGCGAAGTGTAAAGGTTTCTCCGTCGGTGAAAGGAGCTTGTTGACTAGTGAAGTTAAACTCTCGAGTGTGAGACTCGGGGAGTGGAATAGGGCAAGGAAAAAGAGTCCTTGTAGATCGAACACTAAACAACTTGTCGTTGTTTGATTGTTTCTTTCCTTATTTACTCTTTATATATATTGCTTGCATATTGATTATTATTCACTAACATATCTAAGATCAATATCAATTGATTTTCATAAGTTTCAAAACAAAGTTTTTAAATCGGTAAACTGTTCAACCCCCCTTCTAGTTTTCCACAACTACATTCAAAGAACAAATGCTCGTGAGAATCTGGTTGTACTTTACAAAGAGGGCACCGAAGCCGGTTTAAGTCGACATTGATGCCAACATCCCATTGCCTCATCTTATCTTGAGTCTTTAGGCGCCTCCGCATAACAAGCCATAGGTGGAACGAATGTCGAGGGATGCTATGTGGAAACCAAGCCAAGTTAGACCACGATCACGGATAGCTTCCCAAGCCTCTCGAACAGAAAACTCCGCCAAACTCCCATCATGTTTTCGCCATTGTATCTTGTCAACCTGGTCACACAAAATGGGCACGCTAATATGAATAAGAACCGGGTACAAATCGTACCATGCAACACGAAAGGTCCATTCTCCATTCGAAATTAGGTCTGCCACTTTTTCTTGCATATTGTAACCTGCTCTATATACATTTCTTGGCATCAAGTAGTTCATGAGAGGGCATCGATCCTCCCACTTATCAAACCGAACAGATGCATCATTACCATTACCGATTTTATACATAATGTGAGGACAAACGATTTGTTATAGATGAGCAGTTTTAATTTTATTAAGTTTTCCCGTTAGATTTAATAATTACATGAGGACAAATGATAATCAATCTTCCGGAGTCATAATCACGGTGAGATATGAATTGAGATTTACGTTTTTATCTTTTGTTTTATGCTTGATTATCAAATATTTAAGGTTTTGGATTTTTGAAAGATTTTTAAAAACTACTTTAGCGAAAACAGAATATTTTAACTAATTAAAATTAGACTACAACTAATGACGAATCGAGATAAAGCTAACAATATGATAATAAAATCTATGCTTGTCAAGTGAGGTGAAAAGGTAACTAAGTGTGAATAATCTATTACGCCCGATTAATTAACACCCATCAAAATAAAATTATTTTCTCAAAACGTTGGCTTATATTGAAAACAATTTTTTTCTTCTTCTTGGTAATAATCACTAGATCTAAATAATTAATTATCCAAACGGCTTTTACCCCGTTAAAACAATCAACCAAATATATCAAAAAATAATCTGGAAATTATTAATCAATAATCTTCAATACCTGTTTAAAAAACTATTTTCTCACAACGTTGGTTTATTTTGAAAAAAATTCTTTATCTTGGTAAAAATTATTTGATTTAAAAGATTAATTTTTCAAACGGCTTTTGTCCGTTTGATATAACCAAAAATCAACCCAAGTAACCGAAGATTATCAATCAACAATTTCTAAGTTTCTCACACTCAAATCCAAATCACTACTCATTTAAAAAGCATATAAAAATCTGCTCGCTACTCATATTAAACAAGCTAACATCAACAACAAATCCAATAAACATAAGCATATTTATAAACTAGTTAACTAAAAGTGAAAAGGATAGGAAAATAGAACCCGTTCTAAGAGATGAGACTAAAATAACCACCCGATTTTATAAACTTATCAAACACCAAAGTTTAATTCTTTAATAGCTTGTATATTACCAAATGGTTAATAAAGTTTGTGACTTTATGAACTATTTAGTTTTGTAAAAGCTAGAAAAGCTCTAAACTTTAGTTAATAAGCAAGCTTATAAAACCCTTAAGCTCCACGCCTTAGAATGTATGAATGAATGCTTAAAAATAAACACTTTAACAAGATTAGGATAATAAGCTAATGAATAAGCAATTATATGAACCAAATAAGCTATGAAAAAGCTTATTAATTTAAAAAGAACTAATCTTTAATAAATATAAGGTGTTCACTTTGAAAAGTAAACGCGGATTGGGGATATTTAAGGACTAAATCTAAATAAATAAGCTAAAGATGAAAATAAGCTAAAGAAAAGCTAAAAAGATTAAAACTTTAAAAGCTAAAAGTTTAGATTTAAATCCACCCAAAACTATGGTGTTTAAATCTGAAGATTAAACGTGAAATGGGTATATTTAAGGATAGATCTAAGCAAATAAGCTATTAAATAGCTTATTGATTAAGAAAAACTAAGAAAGATTAAAACTTATTAAAAAATAAGCACTAAAGATTAAAGCTTTTTGTAGAAATAAGTAGTAAAAAGATTATTTAAAACTAATATTAAAAAGAGTTTTGAAAAGAAGCTAAAAATAAAAAGTGCTTATTGAATAAGCTATATGAAAAGCTTATCCAAAAGGCTAGTCTTTTAATTAAAAAAATAAGCTATTATAGTAGAGTTTATTCTAGAAAAAAAGATGTAAAAGAGCTTAAAATGAATAAGCTATAAGAGAGCTTATCAGAAATAAGCAAATCTGATAAACCACAAAAAGTTGATCAGCTATTAGGGCTTATTAGATAAGAAAAGAAAAAGAAAAGAAAGAAAGAGATAAAAAGAAGAGAATAAGCACTAAGATTAAATTTATCCATAAACATCATATTCATTAAACTTAAAATAAGTTGATTACAAGAAATAAGCTAGAAATAAGCACTAACTAAGCTACCAAAACCACTACTAAACTACTCCTAAAAAAACTCTAATAAAAAGAGTGTGTGTGTTTTTTTTCTTCTTATGAAGCCAGATAGCCAAATGAGCAATTTGCTCTCTTTTTATAGCCCAACCCAGCTTCTAGGCCCTTTTAATAATCTGATAGCGCCCTTGCCACGTGTTAGCTCCTCATTGGACAGCCGCCGCCGCCGCTAGACGACCTCGTAACTTCTATAACCTCATACTGATGTGGCGGCGCTGTCGCCACGTGTCATGCTCCTATTCGCGAGCCGCCATTTAACATGGCACCTGCATAGTAATAGTAGCCATCAGCCGCTGCCACATGGCGGCATATGATTGGTCAGCCACCGGTGACGTGGTAGGGCCACGTGGCGGTCAATGCATTGACCAGTTAACTGTCAAAGTCAACGGGTCAGGAGTCAGGTCAGATCCGAGTCTAGATCGGCTCGGGTCAGGGAACGGGTCGGGTTGCCATGTGGACTACTGAGGTGGTGCCACATGGTACTAATAGTTTTACTCTCACTTAGCACCGGCGAGGGTTGAACCCGAGAGAGTTGTGTAGGAGTTGAGTGTGTTAGCCAGCTGCGCTGGCATGCACCTTAATATTCCATTTATTTTACTTAATCTCTCGCTGCTTTTTATGCCTAGTTTAATAATAAAGGTTCGAAAGTTTATGCTGGCCTGCCAATTTAGGGGTCAATATGGACTAGTAAAAAATGAATAAATATATCGTTTGAATTTTTTTTTCGTGCTCTTTTCTATGGTGTGCTCGGAATTTTTACGACTTCATTTGAACATCGAAAAACGCGAAGACGTCATCGAAACTTATCCAAAAATCATTGTTTTTGCTTTTTTTCAAACCTTGTACCGGCAAGACATAATAACACATATCCAATATATTTTTAAGAGTTAATTACATAATTGGTCCTTGTGGTTTGTCGGATCTTGCAGAAAATGTCCCATTTGTTTTTTTGACGGTCATGTCCTCTGTAATATGCAAAAGTTTACTGTTTGGTCCTTGATGGGTCATATGCTAGTTTTGACCTTTACTTGGCAAACCACAGGGACGATTTAGGAAAAAAAAAAAAAATTTTTTTAATTAAAAAAAAAAAAAAAAAAAAAAAAAAAAAAAAAAAAAAAAAAACCACTTAAAAAAAATGAAAAATTGTAAAAAAAAAACGTTTTACAAAAATATTTTATTACCTTAAATTGGTCTTATTATACTGTAGAGCCTAAGAAATTTTTTTTGTTTTTTTTTTTTTTTTTTTTTTTTTTTTTTACGTTAGTTAATACTTAAATTTGCTTATGTACACATGAGGCCTAAATTTTTATTAAACTTAAAAATGAAATTAAAAAATTAGGCTCTCACAACGTGAGGGCTTAAATTTTTAATGCGCACAAAATACGCATTAAAAATTTAATGGATGAAAACGATTTTTGTATATTTTTTTGTTAACTTGGCAAAAATTCACAACGATTTTTGTATATTTTCTTCCATTTTCATACGTTTTCATCAATTAAATTTTTAATGCGTATTTTGTACTCATTAAAAATTTAAGCCCTCACGTTGTGAGGGCCAAATTTTTTTATTTTTCATTTTTTAAAGTTTAATAAAAAAAATTTTAGGCCCTCATGTTGTACATAAGCCCAAAATTTAAGTATAATAATTAAAAAAAAAAAAAAAAAAAAAAATTCTCTTAGGCCTTCACATTATACATAAGCACCAATTTAAGTGTAATAAATATTGTTTGTAAACGTTTTTTTTAAACAATTTTTCGTTTTTTAAATCACTTTTTTAAACAATTTTTCTTTTTTAATCAGCTTTTCTTTGAAGTTTTTTGTTAGTTACATAACGTCCCTGTGGTTGCCAAGTTAACGGCCACTAACACATGACCCGTCAAAGGCCCAAACCCGTAACTTTTGCATACCACGAGGACATGACCCGTCAAAAAAAAACACAGGGACATTTTCTGCAAGATCCGACAAACCACAAGGACCAATTATGTAATTAACTCTATTTTTAATATAATTTGACATATTTCATGGTTATTAGTCTAATTTAGCATATTTTTTAGATAAAAAATGATGTGTGATTAAGCACACATCAACGAACTTGATCACGAATTTGCAATATTTTACGCCACCCCAGCTTACATTCGAAGCAAGCTTAATGTCACAAAAGTTCCTATGTTTAAGCTTATATGCTTGGATCCATCTCACCCACATGGAATATTTATTAGAAAACAACTCATCAAGGCAACATTAAACTGAGCCAATTTATGAATACCTAGCCCACCTTCTGATTTAGGAAGACAAATATCGTCCCATGAGACTTTCGCCTTACCCCGTCTTATATCCCCTTGGCACCATAGATAGCCACTTAAAATTTGCTCAATGTCATTGATAATACCTGATGGGAGGATAACAACACATGCCCAATAACCATGCATAGCCGAGAGAACAGAGGTAGTCAGTTGAAGCCTCCCAGCGAACGACAACCATTTGTTCTTCCAGTCTCTCACTCTCTTTTGAACTCGCTCAACAAGAACTTTGCAATCCTTGTAGAGGAGTATATATGAGATTAAGGGAACCCCCAAATACTTAATAGGACACACTCCTTCCTCAAAAGGCATAAGCTGAAGAATCGATGATTTCACACTACCAAGAACGTTACAAAAAATATTGTACTTTTCGGGATGCTAAGGACCAGCCCCGAAACACCTTTGAACTCATCTAAAGCTTCCATAAGAACTCTCGCTGAATCAATGTCGCCGTGAGAAAACATGATCAAGTCATCTGCAAAACAAATATTGATAATATTTTGTTTGCTACACTTGTTGTGATACACGAACCTGTCATCCGCAAACCCTTCGTTTCAAGATACGCGTAAGAATCTCCATCACTAAGGTAAATAAATATGGGGACATTGGTTCTCCTTAACGCAACCCACATTTCCCTTTGAAGTACCCATGCAACTCACCGTTCATATTGATAGAGAATGACGTACCGGAAATGCACGCCATAATCCACTTAATCATTCTATCATGAAACCCGAATCCATGTAACATATAATTAGCCACATATAATTAGCTAGGTAAATTATTTCACAAATGTTCTCCTAAAAGGATTGTATTAAGCTACTTGCCGAGTAGATCACTATGGTTGCCATATTAACAAAGAAAGTACACGTATATCTATACTACCTTATAATATATTTGGGACTTGTTAAAGAAGAAAGTCTTAATTTTTTAAGCCTACACATGTTACTATAATTAGTAATTCATATAATTAAATTCTACACTATAATAATTGCATTATAATGTACACTATTGACACATTAAATTTTTGTATTAAAATGGATGTTACAAAAATACAATAATACAAATTTATAGTTGTAGTTTTTATCATATACATTCAAGTTATACAAAGTTCGAATGAGTATAAGTATTGATATCTATATTTGTATTGATATACTTCACGCAAAACCGATCTACTATTTTCTAACTATCGCAGTAAACCGTCAAATACTAACTCTCATTGCATACCTCTTAAAAATCAAGGTACGAGAAAAACTTATATGCTGGGTACTGCCGCTGCCTTGTGCGGGTACAATGCTAGTATCATTATAAGGATGAAGGGTTACGATTTTTCGAAGACTATGTAGGAGTGATCGGTATATTCACTTACTCAATACAACGATCCAATTTATTTAAGGAAGATAATAGTGTAACTTACATTTTTGTTTTATTCTATCATATTGTTATTTTCCATCTATTTAATTGGTACTACTTGGCTAACTGACATAAGGTTGGATTTTGCACCATCCTGCATTTTCATCAACCAGTTTTTGAACCAAAAATACGAAGTAGATACATCTTTGGGAGATCAAAAGAATTGTAAAAGTGAGAAAAACAAAACCACAAACTCCGAGCTATATAGTATCTTGTTTAGAAGTACCATATGATTTGACCCACTGCACATGTTCCTCATTAACTTCACTGGCATGTTATTCAAGAAATACAAAACGATTTGCATTATCGCCAATTTATTCCCCAAAAAAAAAAAAAAAAAAAAAATCACGAAAATATGAGAGTAAACCGATATGAGGATTTCTAAATCCAATAGCTTCGTCACTTAATAACCATATTAAACAAATGACACCCTATTATCGAAGTGGCTTGACAGTACAAACACTATATAAGTATATAGAAATGTAAGAGTCAACATGTAGTTGTGTACATTATTTGATCAAAACAATTCTAAGTTTACATCCCACATAGGTTAAAGAAGTGAAATTTGTCTTGTTTATATAGGGTATGTTTAGTAAAATTAGTAAGTAAGTCCGTTAACTGCTTAACTGCGTTTTTGTAATCGCGTTAACCTTTAATCAGGCATCATGTAATAACACGTAGCTAGGCTAAGTCTGATACTTTTTATATATAAGTATTTGGTAGGTAAGATGTTAAATGTAATTATAAGATATAAAAGGACATATTTATAATTTTAAATAAATTTTTGGAGGGTATATAAGTAATTTAAAGTTTTAACAACTTAAAAATGTTTAAAAAAATTCATGAATCAGCTTTTTATTTATGAACTATTTCTTTAAAATAAAAACTTGAAGTTAATGTATCCAAACGGAGCTACTTATTTTAAAGAAGATTATTTTTATAACAAAAATCTAACCGCTCCCAATAAAGCTCCTATCAAACAAGCCCATAGTATAGAGAATGAGGATCAAACGTCTCTAGAATATTACTATATTTTCAGATACATGTGTTGGTGAAGTTGATTAGAGCAGTTGGTATAATAACATAAGTTAAAGTTTAACCTCCTGCCACGTCAGCGCCACATCAGTTTTAACATTTCACCTTAACTCAATAAAAAAACACCCCTTATCATAACATTCCCAAGTTTAACCTTAACTCACCAACAATTTACAAAAACAACTCCTTATTTAAGGGGCAGAAATGAAAAAAAGGGGGGGGGGGTGTTTAATGCTGCGTTATGGTGTTAACATGGGAGTGTTAACACCCCGTTAACACCATACACGGTATGGAGAACATGCAATAACACCAAAATGTTAAATCTTAACATGCATACTCACGTTACCATACCAATTGCTCTTATAAACTTAAAATTTTCAAACTTCATCCAACCTATGTAATGGAAAATGAATATTAATTCTTGACTCTTTTAGTATTTGTTGTCCCTTAAAAACATAGGTAATTTTAAAATATTTATTATAAATATTTTCTATATGTTTATTACAAATATCTATATAACAAAACAGAACCATAACTATATCATCAATAGAAACGTTCACCGATCCAACTGAACTTATGTAACCCCTACTATCGTACAATACCATTGATAATGCCACATTGATTCTGCAATGACATGTTACAAAAATGGATCAAGGTATGGCCCTCCATGTTCTTTTGGATTCTTTCACCAAGGATACTTAAATTTACATTTAGAGCTAGGTGTACCCTTGCATTGTTTACTTGCGCCAAACAAACAACCCAAATTTTGCAACGGGTCACGGTACCAGATGTTGTGCCATTGGTGCTCGGCTGGTAGCCAATAGCCAGCGCCATTGATTTATTTTATTATTATTATATATATATATACATACTAGTGTCAAAACCCGTGCGATAGACGGGTACGACTTGTTTTTATTTTTAGGATTTAGTAGAACAAATATATACTAAAAAGTAATTAAAAGTTAAATAAAACGGTTAAGATCTATAATTGATGTTACCATAATCCATAAAACGACTAAAAGCAGGTAAGTACTTTGATTTGTGGTTTTTATTTTTAGGATTTAGTAGAATAAATATATCATAAAAAGTTATTAAAAGTTAAATTAAATGGTTAAGAACTATAAATGATGTTACAATAATCAATAAAACGGCTAAAAGGAGGTAACTACTTTCTAACATTTTGTTTTAGATGTTAGTACTTTAGCCGGTTTAAGGAAACACTGGAACACTATAGTTCCTTCATATCTTAAGGATAAGGCCGAATAGGTGATTTCCGAGTCAACAAAGGATGGTGAAACCGCTAATCACAGTGACAAAAAGTGACGATTAAAGAATAAACCGGTTGTAGCGGTTGGGGCAGGAGCACCAGCTGTAGTAGGAGCTTCGTTTCTTTCTAAAGCTGTTCCAACATCAACGCTATTAAAAGTTGTTACATTTAAGGTTCCATGGTCTTTAAACCTGATAATGGCACATACCCAAAAGCTTATCTCCATATCAATTAGCAAGTTTCTTGGTCCATCAAAAATTATAGTCCCGGGTTTGTTCAAAACTGGAGTGAATACCTCATCTTCGATGAAAGCAGCTGCTTCTGCTGAGAATATTAGAGCCGTAGTTCACAGTATCATAGCATCTTCTAAAAATACGAGTCTTTCAGCAATGAGATCAACCAAGAGATGATTATGAGGCCCCACAATATGCTCGTTCTTTTTACCCATTGCTTCAAGATTCGCATGGTATATTTGCTGAAATATCTTCAATGGGAAGAGCTTTAAGATAATATAAAATAGAGTTAATTGCATAAATGGTCACTGTGGTTTGGTCATTTTTTCACTTTCAGTCACTAAAGTTTTTTTGACGGTTCAGCCATGTGGTTGCATATGTTACCGGTTCAGTCCATATCCAATAAAATGACCAAAATGTCCTTTAAAATTCACAATTAACTAACGACCGCTAGTATAAAAGGACTAACGTCATTAGTTCTTTTCTACGCATCCGTGATTTACACGCTTTCATCCGTTTTACACGCTTTCGTCCGCTTTTACACACGTTTTCATCCGTATTTACATCGCTGTCCATTTACACGCTTTCGTCCGCTTTTTAAACCTTTTCGCCTGCTTTTACACGTTGTCGCATACACGGGCCCGCGGGGGCCCATATTTACATGTTTTCGCCCGCTTTTACACGCATCCGTATTTACACGCTTTCATCCGCTTTACATGTTTTCATCCGCTTTTACACGCTGCCTCAGCGTTTTTACACATTTTCATCCGTATTTACACGCTTTCATCCGTGATACCACGCGGCCCGTATTTACACGCGCTTGTTTTTACACGCTTACCGTTTTACATTTTCGCTACTGCTTACACGCCATCTCAGCTATTACACGTTTCCTCTTTTTTACACGCTTTCATTCGCTTTTACACGCTTTTCGCTTTTTACACGCTTTGCATCTCGCATTTACACGCTTTATCCGCTTTACACGCTTTCAGCGAATAACACATTTTCGCCCGCTTTTACACGCTTTCACTGTATTACATGTTTTCATCCGTATTTACATATTTTCGTCGCTTTACATCGCTTATGTTTACACGTGTTACGATTTTTACAAACATCATCCAGTTTAAACGTTTCATCTTCAAAGTTACACGCGCTGTTTACACGTATTTACCATTTCATTTGTTTTACACCGTTGTCCATTTTACACATTTTCGTCTGTTTTTACACTGTTTTTACAAAATGGATGAAAACGTGTGAATACGGATGAAAACGTGTAAAAAGAAATGAAAATGATTAAATACGGATGAAAACGTGTAAAAACAGACGAAAACGTGTAAAAACAGATGAAAACGTTTAAATACGGATGAAATGTAAAAACGATCTAAAACGCGGTAAAAACATAAGAAAACGTGGTAAAACAGGCGAAAACGACGAAAAACGGGTAAATACGAAAAAACGTAAATACGGATGAAAACGGTAAAACGATGAAAACGTAAATAAGTACATAAATCGGTAAATTCGATGAAAACGTGATAAGACTAACGACCGTAGTATAAAGGACCTTCGGCCGTTACTTAATTGGAAAAGACTTGAAAAAGAAGATGACAAGGACATTTTGGTCATTTTATTGATATGGACCGGTCTGTAACATATGCAAACCACAGTGACTGAACTAGTCAAAAAAAAAAACTTTAGTGACTGAAAGTGAAAAAATGACCAAACCACAGTGACCATTTATGTAATTAACTCTATAAAATAAGATATAAATATACCATGTTATTTATTGAATACATTAACAACTAAAAGAAATAAACGTTAACTTTTATTCATCTTCTATATACTTATAACTATTAAATATTTCTTGCTATAACATACATATAGAATGTTTGCCGCTTCTGCTATTATTTTGTGGAGTAATGCTTTCTTACAATATATTGGTGTACCATCAGTACAATATTCTCTGTATATTCCACTTTTATATAAGAACACTTTTCACCGCTATATTCCTAATTCTATAAAGAAACCAAATGAAAAAATCAAATTGTTGAGCTTGCTATATGTCTTCTTGTGTCGTCACAGATGTGTTCTTTTGAACAGAAAAATAACATTTATACTCAACAAACCTTGATACAAAAATAAGGGGGGTGTTTGGAACTGCTATTAAAAGTGTGGGAAAAATATGTACCTACCTTCCTTTGGAACCTTTTTAGCAGTAGGATAATTTTCAGAGTATCAACATGAGCTGCATAAAAATTACAATCAGAGTTGAATTATGGTGCTGCCGATTATAGAGCAGTCACATTACTATCTAAGGTTTTGATACTCAAAGACAAAAGACCCATCTGAAAATAAGTAGCACGTATTTCATTTAAATCTTCTCCATATCAGACATTATTATATCAGAATGATATAACCACGTCGAAAATACTCAAACGTGTTACTCGTATCTAAATAGTTGCATAAACAGTCTAACCCAAATTATCAGGTGACTCATTCTCGTATTGACCCATTGATTTCTATTTAGCAATTACCTCATCATTTTTTTCAATCTCAATCGTATCATCTTCCTTATCAGTTGCTAATGCTAGGAGCGCGTTAATATCAGTTGCATATAATTGTTCATTTTTTTTATTTAACAGATTGTTGGTATTATTATATTAATAATATTCATATTAATGTAAGTATTGTTTTGGTTATTATTTTTTTGTGTTTGATTGTATTACTTTACGAATTTGTATTTTTGTATTAACAATTGCATGTAATTGAGAATTTAGTTTGTTAAGATTGATTCTTGATTAAGTGTACGCATTGTGCAAGTTTGTTATGAATGTGCGCGACACTTCCATGAAACGAAACATTTAATAAAAGTAATTAACATGTCTGTGCATCGATAGTACATGACAACCTTTGTATTTGTACTTTAAGTGTATTATACATTGTTTTTTTTTATTGTTTCAAACAATTGGTAGGCTTGTTGCCTTACATATATACCAGTCACAAATGCATTAGTTTCACGGAAACTCATGAACGTAAATTTTGATGCAACATTTAATCTATATCTGAATATATATAGAGTGTTGCATATCAAATTATGTAATCATTACATCTATTTTACATTGTGTTTTAATTTACATTTATATAACACACTTTGTTTAATTTCATTTGAAACTTTTTTTTTTGTTTTTTTAAAGAAAAAAACAGTAATATGAATATTCAGTTCTTTTAATAATTTATTTTGATTCTACTATTTTGTTGGATTTTTAGTTTTTACTCGTTATAATCTTCAAAGTTCATTAGAATAAGGATTTTTATTCGATCAGAGGTTGTTTATGATAATGCTATATGTTTAGTTTTAAGTCTTTTAGATTACATGTTTGTTACATTGTTTACATAAGAAAACTCCAATTCTCATAATCGGATCAAATTACTATGTAATTAGGGATTATTTTATTGTTATTATATTAAATGAAGATGAAAGTGTTTGTATTTAATATTGAGTTTGTTATAATATTTATTTTTAAATGGTTGATGGATGGTTGGGGTAGGTAGCCACCTTAAACTATTACAACATCTTGCCGATAATAGAATTTATATGCTTGAGAATTCAGATAGCACAAATTCTTGTGAACTATAAATATCGGAAGCCATGTCTTTGTGAAAACATTTAGGTTAGTTAAGGAATATATTAATGAAGCTGCAAGTCCCAAACTTCAATTGAATAACATAAAAGGTAATAGAATTGAACTCACCAATGCTGCACAGATAAAACCACAATGTAGCTTTCATAAGATTTACTAAGTTTCTTTCTAGCCATGAATAAATTGATTGTGTACACATATATCATATACATATATGTATACATTATAAATATGTCATAAATAAGATGTTCAATTATCAAAACCAAATAAAGCAGAAAAAATGGGAATTGAAAATCATAAGATGATAAACGCCCCCAAATTGACTACTACAGTATGCATAATTAATCTGAAACTTATTACTTGAGTTATTTACATTTGTGTGATAGTGCCCACGATAAGATATAAAAAAAAAGTTAAGGTCACACCTTCAACTGGTGAACTCGTATGAGCCGTACCGGGTTGAACTATAGGAATAGAGATTACCATAATGTTAACATTAGTTATTACAACAATAATGAGAATAAAAAACATAGAGATAGATAAGTCAGTTGTCGGGGTGGTTCTTGTTTATTTACTATTCAGGGCAACCGTTGGTATGTTCGTTTGGCCTTCAATGTGTGCGCCTGCATTGTTTAAAAGTAACCGGTATTAAAAATTAGCGACTCATGATAAAGTAATATGAGCATGGTAAGCAAAAATAAAAATAAGTCGTTCACTTTGAATTGCTTAGCTCTTGTCGAACATACCAGATTCAACTATAACTACTTAAGTATGTAAGATTCCTCCTAAAATTTTGAAGCTTAGCTTCCATGAACCGGAAGAAGTATATAAGATGTTTCAAATATCCCACATTTTACGAACCTATGAAATCTAGTGAATCAACCTACAAACGGGTATACGGAAAACAAAACATACATGCCTAGATTAACTTTTCTTAGTGGTGATGAACATATATATGCTTTACAATATGTAGATTATCAAGTCTAAATCTATTCTCACATCGTGATAATATGCCAACCAATAACCATCGATGATGTAATCAAGAAATTAAATGAAAAAAAAAAGCATACATGTAAAACAAAACATACACATAGATTAACTTTTCTTAGCAGTGATGAGCATATATACGCTTTATACTCTAGTAGATTATCATGTCTAAAGGTATTCTCATGTCGTGATAATTGGCCAACCAATAACCATTTATGATGTCATCAAGAAATAAAATGAAAATTAAAATCATTAGTCTAGCATTTACATTTATGTTACTTCCCGTTTCCACCATTCCACAAATATATCTTGGACGACTTTTACATGTTTAACCAATGAGACATGTTTCTTATTGAGAAAACTTTTTTTTGTAACGCTACCGTAAGTTATGAAGTAAAAAAGTGCTCATCAATTATGCAAGATCAACAATTTGTGGAAAATATATTCTGCTTGTAAGAACCGTAAATCCGTAACCTTTAAAACAACTTATGTGATAGCATAACGGCTCTAATTTTTGTTCCACTAAGATCTAAATTCATTATAGTGACAAATAAATTCAAGTATCCTTTGTATAAACATAGAGGCATCAATTCTTATTCATAATAAAAAAATAGGCTGATTTGGACCATTTTATTGAAGGCCTGGGGTAACTGGATGTGTCTAACTATCTTCTATGGGCTGAAAAGGGCTTTAAAAAAGGGGGGAAGTTACAAAATCATGGCCACTGGAAGGAAGGAGAACAATATAACAGGTATTATTTGCCCATCTCGTACTCCACATCGTCCATATGATTATTATGTACCTAAACAATCAGACACCCTTTTTCATCCCTAATATTATAAAAGAGCAAAGTAAAGAATCAAAGAATACCATATGTGTGGTTGTCATTGGACTTGTATATAGTATGTAGTCTTTAACAGTTCGTTTCGTATCCAAGAGATGTTTGTGCCTGAATAACCAATACATAGATGATATTACCTACTCATTAGCTCTTTGAGAAGATATTTATAAAATGATCTCAAGTACTCTTTTTGTTAGATCATATTACATGCTTCTTTTTATTCTCTTTCACTTCTGAACACATCCAATGATCAAAAGAGATTATTTCACTTAACTTTTTACTGTTTTATGTAAGCTTTATAACAGCTTTTTGAAACTCATCCAACTAAATACAATAATAAGAAGATAAGAAGTAATATAAGAAAAACCAAAGGTGATGTAGACTAAATAACGAGATAACACAAACCGGACCTGTTGATTCACACGAATACCAGGAACGATCCTACCAATAATCGTTGATTCACACGAATGCCGATTATAGGGAATTCTTAGCAAAAGTTGCCAAAAATAGACTTTTGGTATTTCATAAAACTGATTATTCCACATTACAAAGGAAGTCTTAAATAGGACTACAAAATGTAAACGGGCCCTAGAAGACAAACGGGCTGAAAGTTATTACATAAACAAAGTCCAAAAAAACCCGAAAAAACACTAAAATGAAAATAACTCATAAAATAGAGTGTTTCGGGGCTCGAAAGTTCTGCAAACCGATGAAGTCAGTTTCCCACCATGTGCTCCTCGTTCCAAGCTTCGATTTGACTGGTCATTCGCCTAAAACGGAGCCCCGTAGCCCAAGTTATGCCCATTTTAGTGAGGCCCCTTTTGTCACACGATCTTGGGCCTCCAGAAACATCATGGCCTGATCATCAACACTTGGGCCCACATCAAAAGGGCTCTCTAAAGCTGGATATCTTCCTATCACCTTCTAAAATAAGCTGGGTTGTTACAGGAAATAGTTTCAAGATTTTTCAGAAGTCAAAATAGCTTGTTTCACTTACAAATTTTCATATAAGCTAATAAGGAGTTTTAAGTGCTTGGCTGTTATCTGAAACGACTAATTTTATTACACAATAAGCAGATTTAATTCCAAACACCTCCATATATACCAGTTGCACTGTATACATACATCACTTTGACATCCCTTGGAATCATTTCATCCATTTTGCTATGACACGTACCAATTAAGTTCACCATTTATTTCTGTACATAATCAAAATAATCAAGTATCTTAAGAAGTCAATCTTTTGACTAACTTTCATGAGATAAGATGCATCACACATCTATACAATATAATAATTAAACAGGTTACCTCAAAAACAGATCATCTGCTATTTTATCTATGATCCATACAAAAGTTTAAAACTCATTTAAGATTTACATTACTTACAATTTTTTATCCATTGCGTGACCTGCCCATATTAATGTATACAACTCTATTCATACATGTACCCATCTTGTTTGACTGCACATGTTTTAATTTTTGTTGCATCACCATCATCAAAGTTTGTTCCAATGACTCGTCGGACCCTCCGTCAGCAGATGGTAGACTTGCACCTGGTACTGACTCATTGTAGGCTGTGTTGGGGTTGGAGTTTGTAAATTTTCTTGTTTTTTTTTGTTTATGCTATGAAGCTACTGAGTACCACCTGCTAAAAAAACTAACGGTTAAAACATTTTACCCCTGGCACTGACCAAAAATTCTAAAAACCGTTACATATAGACAAACCCGTATAGGAATTGCAACGACTAACAACCCAGCAACTCCCCACCAAAAACTCAACCATCTGAACCTGCAAAGGATGTACTCAATTTGCCTAAGTTGTTGTTGTGGTTACCATTACTGTCTGTGAGCAGGAAGGAGCGCAATAAAGAAACGATTTCAAACCGGCCCAGAAAGTGACATATAAGGTAGCTTACACTTTATGCGGGAGTCGACTATCATTTTTTTACTACTTTGCAGATGAAAATTTGCAGCTAATGGTCTCCTCTTGCAATATATTTTTGACCAAGCCCGTGTTGTTTTACCAAAACAAAGTAGGAAAAAAAATCTTGAATCAATGTATTCATGTATCTTGTTAAGATTTTTAGTATTAATAATGGAGATTCCTTAGGTGCATTTTAATCCTAACCAATTTAAGGGATATGCTTACATCATATCTATCCTCTTCTTCATCAACATCAGCTCTAAGACTCCCTAATTTCTAAAAATTATCAATTAAGCTTTCCACAGGTGAACCTGTGACCTGTGCCAACTAAAGAGTCAATGAGTCGCATATGGAAGTCCCTCGTTGATGGTCGCACAATAAAGTTTACCCCCTACCTTAAGACATCTCCCAAACAGTGTTGCTTGGTCCATAACATCCTATATCAGACAACACTCAAATGATTCGTAACTGTGCTCCAACTGCAATTCATAGTGTCAAAAACTTACAAATCTAAAACTATACAATGCATTTGCCAAACCTTTGTTACAAGTACAGAGATATTCGCAAAAATAAACGAAAAACTATAGAAACTGGGCGGGTTAGTTCTATGGATATTGATTGCAATCACTCGTATATAAATAGGTTTATTGCCAACTTTATTAAAAAGCAAAAAACTTACAATGGCATTCACTTTCTGAACCACATAATTTTCTTATTTAGCTTCATGCATCCCTTTCCCCTCACTACTTTCGGAGCTCTCATCATATAATTTAGGATTTGAAGCCCCATTTGGTGTCTTAGCTCGCTTTCGGAGTTTAACTGAGCGATCCACATAAGCATTTTCTTTGTTAGTTCCTTAACTGCATTCATTTCCCCCCCTACTTTCAAACCTCTAGCTAATCTAATCAGGACTCGAAACACCATTTGGTGACTTAGTTGGTTTTCAGGGTCTAACCATATGATTTCCGTGTAAACGTATTTATTTTATTCACTCCATCCATTTCCATCACTACTTTCAGAGCCCTGTTTTTTTAATTCAAGATTTGACACCTCATTTGGCGGCTTAGTTAGTTTTTGGAATCTAACCACACAATCCACATAATCTTCTTTTTTAACTTTCTTTTCCACTACTACTTTCAAGGCTTTCATTAGGACTGATATGCTTGCTCTGCAACAATTGACACAGATTAAGAAAGTGAGTGAGGATATACAAAACGCTATGAAGAGTTAGTTTCGATTACTAAATCATGCGTTTATGGTCATCAGAAGCTGCTGTTGTGAAGACCTTTGTTATAAGTATCAAAACTCTCTTATATGGAAACTGATACAGTACCTTGTAAGTTCATTCTTTTTCAAATCATGAATAAACTTTAGCGATTTTGTTATTATTGCAGATTTAAGAGAAGACAATAAATTTAAGAGAAGACATAAATTATTAATGGACTATCCAGGGGCTTGTACTGTATCGATGTCATAAGTACAACAGCTTATGTAGATCCTGTAAATGTAAAACAAAAGAGGCTGTGATTGCTAAACCGAAAGGTAAAAGGACCAGTACTACAATTAAATACTGAGTTGCTTAAAATGACTTGTGCATGTTTTGAACAATTGAACCCTGTTAATTAAGCTCTTATTAGTCCGTAAGAATTAAAAACTTCCTAAACCTCTGAATATAAATTTGCTTTAAATTCTAGGGCGAAGAACTAAAGAAGCAAATAGGGGCAGTGGGTTATATTGAATGTAGATCTAAGAAACAACAGGTAGCATACACACACTTTATATCATAAATCCTTTTATTGTTGCATGCAAGCCATTAATGAATTATAATGCTCGTATGTGATTACACGAGCATATAAAAGATGGACTTATTGAATTAATAACTATATAAGAATGGGAATCATTTGGACCTGATTGATAGCCCTATCAAAGTTTCCAATGTGATGTCTAAAGTGGGTCATGCAATTCAAAAATTTATCCTATGTGAGCAAAAGTATCCTGAAGACTCTGTGGTGGTTCTTATGCTAGGTAGCGATTTTTTTTTCCTAAACCTATCAACCTGGTTTCTCCAATCACTTGAGTGAACCTTACATATCTGCAACCGAGACAGAAAATTCCCTTGTTTCTATTCACCTACATTCTGTATAATATGAGATATATAGTTTTAGTTAATTAGTAATTTTTCAAAAACAAAGAATACTGGAAAGCTAATTTGGGCTAATTCATACACCATTTATGATAAAGCCCGGTTATATCTTGTTATGATTCTACTATAACATATATCTTAAAACATAATGGTAACTCTTTGCATTTATGTGGGCATGCCATAATAAATATTTTAAAACTCACTTACATCCTAAAAATAGCTTGTTAATGATAATTTTGAGCGTTTATGTGACTGTTAGTCAAAGTATGCCACTTTTTAAGCAAGGTGTTGAGGTGTTCTTGGAGCTATAATATTGTTGTGTCCTGACTTAGTAGGATCGACCTATTGTAGCTATTACTTTCAGAAAAATACCCGGTTTAAGTTAAAATCAACTGAAGTTTTTTTTAATTAAAACGTTTTTACGCATTTCATCGAAAACTTTGGTTAGTACCTCAAAATCATGGTAAAAATGACTAAACAAAATTAATAATCAATCGTTTGTCTCAATACAAAGCTCTGAGGAACAGGGAATGAATTAAAACATGATGTTCTGATTTGAAGTGACAGAATTGGTTGTTTTCTGTGTTTTGGCTTTACTGATGAACGATGTTTGACCCTGAATACCTCTGAGTCAGATTTGTCGCTATATGTGCTTTTAACTCCACATGGATATTGGATTGAGGAGCTTCATCAATCAATAAAGAAGCTTTATCCATTTCCTTAGCTATGTCTTTAGCAAACTAATATCATTATATGACAGTAACAAACAAAGTATGGTTAGGTTACATCTTGATCCAAGTGTGTCGTGTCTTTTAGCCATTGATTATAGAATAATGAGTTTAAACTTACATGGGTACCGGGATCTCACGAACATATTGCTTCAAACTGCAGCCCTCCTCAAAATTAATGTCAAATTGTATCCATCTTATTTAGCTAGTGAGTACAATGTAGACAATTGAGCCATGTCACTTCCGTTTTAATTTTACATTGAACCTCGTTGACAATATCTATACCCTCCTCAAATACCCTGGAAACCGCCTCCATGTCAAAGCGTCCATCCCTTACAGAGTGTAAATTTGCTTCCTCGGGGCAATTTAAGAGGCTTGAATTATGAAGCAATATAAAATATACTACGTAACATGTTAATAGTTAACAGAAAAACTTTAAAAAAAATTGAATACATTAAATGCCAGAAAGTAATGCTCTAATATACCATGGCGAAGGCAAACGGGGATGCAAATAGCAGTTGCAGTTAATATACGCTACATATAAATTGCGTTTGCAAATACTGCACAGAATAGTATGTATCAAGTGAATCTACATGCTCTTCATGCTTCGCAATCTCCTTTTGCAGAGTATTTATTTCCTCTTCATTCAATTCCCATGTATCTCTATTTTAGCATTTTTAATACTCTTGGTGGTGGCAATTTCAGATTCGGAGTACTTCAACTGCAATCATCTAGATTACCAATTGATTACTAAAAAAATCATCTATGCATTCACCACATTTTCATTAAAATGATTCAGACTTATGACGTAAGAGTTCTTGGTACTGATGAAGGATATTGCTGAGTGTACTCTATCCTGGATTTTGATCTTTTGCTGAATCAGTGTATGCTGGTGGTTCAAGAATATTTGGTTAGTAGTCACTATGCAGTTCTGTGAGTATGTTTGCATGAAGGGAATGCACGGTCTGTTGTTTATGGATGTTACTTAGATTGGTATGCTTCTTATTGATTTCAAATATTGTTTGGTTATTGTTTTGCTAGAGGATGCTAGTCAATCGAAGCAACCACTAAATTAGCTAATTTCTAGATAAATGAAATTAAAGTAGCATCTTTAGTGAAAACGCGTACGAAGGATGGTGAAAGGTTTACCTACGAACGTAATTTTATTCGTTTGCTTTTTGCCACTTTTCCACTTCCGTGCAGGAACTATTTACTAAAGCTCTGTCACAGCCTGCAAATTTAATCGGGGTCAGCATTTTTCTCTGTATCTAGACCAATAATCAAGTGTTACTGAGCAAAAGAAATACTAAATACTAATATTCAACAACACAGTAAGAAGTGCTTTTGTTATGAGCAAATTGACAATCTTTATTCCAGTCATTATTTTAATTTTATCATAAAAACTTGAAGAAATTGTGATTGGTTTGTATATAACTATGGGGCAAACTAATCCTCCGACAATATTGTTGTGACTTGTGTATACGTATGTAGATATACACATGGTTGAATCCATATAAAAAAAAAGTAGAAAAATAAAAAAACTAAGAGACAATGGATGCAAGAACTTGCTAAAATTTTAGTGGGCGTATGGTAACGGATATCCACTTTTGATTTACTCACTATGCCTCTATGTACTCTACATCACATTATATCTTTAGAACACGTACACGCATAAACTAATACACTGGTGATAAAATTAATCCAAACACCCCTCAAATATCAACCATTAATACTACTTACTTTAACTCAAAAAGTACCTAGGAGAGCTCGACACAACCATGAAATGCTAAAGCATAAACTCAACAGCATATATAAAGACTACAGGGAATATGTGACTTTTAAGGAGATGCAAATTGCTTGTGAACCTCAATATTGATTTCAAAACTTATTAATATGAATGTATTTGTTGTATTTAGTATAAAGTTGAATATGAACGTATTTGTTCAACATCAAGCAGTGAGTCATATTACACTAAACAGTAAGATAATGGTCCAATAATCATATGATCTGCCAGGTGCCAAAAAATAATCTGGATACTAAAGTAATAAAACTTAGGGTCTAAATAATCAGATTGAAGAAGCATGTAAAATTGATGTTAAAGTGAATAGTAGAATTTCCTAATTATCCCTGTATTTAAGCATCAAATTATTTGTTTAGATAATTATTTCATTTAAATTCTTGATGCCACAATAATCTCTATAATAATTAATACTACAGAAAGTGACCGAACTCGGCTCTATGCAGCCCCATGCAAGATGTTGTCTACATTTTTACCATATTAAGAAAAAATGCTTACAACAGATGCTTCATTAATTTCGTAAAAATCTATTTGAGATGCATCTAATCCGGCTCTTGAAATAGCCTTTGGAATGGCAAGGGTTAGGGTAGTTGTAGATAACTCAAGTGCCTCCAATGTAACAAACTCATAAGTTTTCAGTCAACCAAACATGAAATATGATAAAATCTAATTAAGCATATTGATTTTGCATTTTATATCATTTTAGATGCATCATTTAATTACCTGTTCAGCATCAGCGTATCCAGAGACCTTTGCAATCACATGTAACCCAAGCTTAAGCGCCTTATCTTCCCTAAGCTCTGACTTTCAGCATTGTTGCCATCCCCAATGTTGGTTGTTTGCTCCTCTAACAAAATCTCGCTCGTTATGCTGTGCATAATGCGGGTCCCCGTTAGCGAGTAAGTTGCGTCCATTTTCAGTCAATTTCACTGAAGAAACAGAAGTTGAATGATCATCAGTACTCGCAATCAGATCAAAATACCTGAAACAGCAAAGTGCATATAAGGATTCAAAGACGCACACTCGACCTTCAAATTGTCTATTAAGGGGTAAAAGTAATACCTGTCTACATGATATAGATGTAGCATTATATCACGTCCGCTTGAAGGTAGATAGTAATAGCTTTATAAATCCTTAACATGATCAATTCCCTTCTCAACTGGAAAGCTGAAATTCAAGGAAATGATTTCTGCTTCATGGGCATACTACAAGTATAGCCAATCTGTGTGGTTAGTTTCAGAAAAATGCATAGAAGATATTATGAATTATAAAAGTATTTTTTATGATTCCAAACCTGTATGCAAGTATAGTCAGATGTGTGTAAGTTAAAAATATTCAGGTTTCCATCAGAATCACCAGCAACAAGATGTTTTCCATCTGAACTAACAGCCATAGATCGATACCCTTTTGTGATAACACCTGAAACTATCGATTCATGTTCAAAAGTTCCAGCAGTAACTGCAGAAATAATCAATGAACAATTTAGTGCTTAAACAACATAATATTCAGATACTAAAAAGTAAATTGAGGTGGTAATTTCAACCGATTTACTTATGAAGTTACGGTTAGGCCGATCGGTAATATTCTATCTTACGGGGTCAAAAGGGAAAACTTGTTAGATTCAACTCACAAGGAAATTGGTCAAATGAGTATAAGGGTCAAACGGATCAAAAGTCATTGAAAGTTTACTTATAATGCATAGAACCTCCTAAATAATTCTATTCGAATTACTATCTTATTGTAAAAATAATCGTATGGTTATAACCATATTTGAGATGCTAACCTTTATTGAAAGAATGTGTGTTTTCGGGTTGAGCTGTTTCCACCAGCACCAAAAGTATCCCTTTCGACCTGTTACCCAACACGCCTGACCATCTTGTAACCTCTAGTAAATGACCAAGATAGCAAGATGTTTACCTAGACACAAAGTGCCAACTGATTCAGTAACTACATGATGTTGACTTGGAACAAGAGTGAACCTACTTTCTATTGATACAGATTGCAAAGAAAGATCCCATAACCTGATAGTACCATATGCCGAAAGATAAGGATCATGCATGTTTTCACATGAAAGATTCTTGATACCCCAAGTGCAGCCACTATGTGAAACTAACACATAACACTTGGTAGCCTGAACAAACACAAAAATTGTTTATTGTAGCAACAAAATTCTCAAAGGAATTAAATTTATTTTTTCTGAAACTATAAAACCAAATATTGGGAATCACATGTAATTTTCCATGAATGTTCCAAACATAGAAGAGACTGATCTCTGTAAACTACCACTGCAAGATCAATTGGGCTGTTAAACACTGCAAGGATTCAACTCCAGCCTCCAACCTGTAACCATACAACCACCGTAAATCATAAAACAACATTGACTAATTTCAGTTTCTCTTCAATAACATCGAAATATCACCCAAAAAAACAATACCATGGCAGCAAAGTGGCCTTCTTGCACCAAAGTTATTGTTTATTGTATGTTACTTGGTGTGTGGAAGCTAAATACTTTGGGCCTTCTCCCTACGCATGCATCCGATTGGGTTTCGTCTTTAGCACCTGCCCATGAGGTTGGTATCACTTTGTAGTAAGATCCATTCATTAGCTTTCGACTCATGTATAAGGTTTTAATGTTTATGAGGTGCTTCAAGGGTGCATCATGTTTTCTGAACTTGGCTGCAATAATTGGGCTTATATAGATGTAAGATTCATTACGACATCTTAAACACACCGATAGCATGTATTAAGTCCATGTATGCCACAGCTTTGAAACTTGGCTAATTTTGGCATAGATAAGTCAAAATTGACCTTGTATACTCGTCTAACTCTCTTTGTATGTTAACAGAACGTCCATTCTTCTTTTGCTGATGTTTATCGTGATCATATATCCACTTTCAGTTAGTCCCAACTGGACTTGTTAAGTTACAATTACAATTTTACGCCACATAGAGCCAAACCTTGAAAATAAATGTAAACACACCAACTGAAACTTGAAACTTTTTCAAGGATAAGAAAGTACCTTTTCAAGGGGTTCCCCCGTTATCACGCTTGTTGGTGTCAGCATTTCAATCGTACCGAGTCACCCTTTAGGCCCTTACCCTCTAATAACTACTACTTTCCCCTGAAACATGTCTTTAAAGCAAAGAACCTCGTACACCTCTGTGAAATTTACCATTAAAGTGGCTAGAAACTCCTGTATCATTTTAATACTAATACTAATGATTTGACCATGAAAGAATTTTACTACATAAACATCAGTGAACTAAGAATTTTAATATATAGGTAATTGCTTATATATGATGTCCAACAGAAACTGGCCTACCTAAGAAGGTCTTACTAAACATTTGGTTATATGCCCAAATGTTTGCATAAAATGTTTGTTCGAAAATAAGTGCTTCACGTATTCTGGAAATCCTAATTGTACGGGTAAGACCACACGACCTCCTAAGCAACAACATTGATGGTACTGTGGTCCTGCTTCTCTAGAATATGCCTTTTCCCTCTCTTACATACCAAAAAAGAGCCTGACAATGACGATTAGCGAACTGAAGCCTTTCGTGATGCAGTGAACTGTTGATTAGCGAGATGAGTTCAGTGCCTTTACCCTCGCTGACGACCTCATATCTTCTTGCATCCAATTCAGCTATCACACCAGCCCTTAAGAATACATTTCTTTTACCAAGCTGTATATAAAATGTATGGAGCTAACCATTGTACAATTAGTTGACGTGTCAGCCTAACAATTCACACATATAAAGATAATCTTGGTAATTACCTGAAAGCCACTGAACTTCATTTTTTCCAAGATCGTTGCACATACCATCTCTTCATCATAATTACTGCAGACATTGTAAATTAATGTCGAAACAATAGACTCTCTCAATATAGCAAGTGAATGAAGGGTCCAATAACTTAACCACGGCCAGCTATAAATCATCAAAAACAACCATTAAAAACGAATATATCCTAATTCATTTCCAGTAAAACGAACGCAGGACCAAGATTCCTTAAACCTTTCATCAGATACTCGATATGATTATCTCGTTGTACCTCTAACCTTAAAAACATCAAATAAATCAATTAATCCAAACACCATTATTAAAAATTATCATTAAACCAAAAGCACTGCCATCATCAAGTTTATAAGAAAACAAACCTTCCACCATAGGGCTGATTTCTTTGACAGGCTTAATCTTTTGATGCATCTTGAGTCCTGACAATAGCAAAAGAACATACTGGTTTATACACAACATAAAATGAATAGAGACTAAAAGAGCAGTGAATGTGGTGATTTCTTGACATTGTTAAACTCTTGCTGTGACCTAGTAACCTTTTAATACTGGATATTGAATTTCATGTTTTTGTGTGAGATGGGAGAACGTTCTAGGGTTTATTGTTTTTGTGTGAGGTGGGATAACGTTTTAGGGTCGTAAAACATCATAAGCGTGCACACAGATAAACCTGCACACACACAAAAAAAGATGACAGTAGAATAAGAAAAATTAAAAATAACTCATGAGCAAACTTACCATGCTACTTCCAAAGAACACCAGGTATTCTCAAATTTGCATACACAAAAAGAAGATCAGCGTGAGAGAATTGAGGGAAAAAACAGGCCGAGGAAAAGATAAAATTAGGGTTTGAAGAAAAAGTATATTATGAAGGAATTTGAGATTAGGGTTTTACGTTCTAAAGATATATGCTATACAATTTACAGGTTTATAAATATATGGGAATGCAGTAGTTATTGCAGCATGAGATGAGATCAATAGAAAACAAATCTAATCAGATCTCAACCATCCATCTTTTTTTCATCGATGAAAGCAAAATTTAACAAAGGAAGGGTAGAAATGTAATTCTATAAAAACCCACTTTCCACTCATTTTTTAAAAATAACATATCTTGCAAGCTACGAAAAATATACCATCGCGACGAGAAAAAAAATCATCTTTCTATAGATATGCACTTTTATATACTTTCGACGAACTTTTTATTCAAAACTTTCATCCAGACAAATCACACGTGATCCGTAAAAAAATCACATGTGATTTGTTATTTTTAAAAAATCACAAGTGATCCACCAAAAAATCAAAAAAGAATCACATGTGATCCACCAAAGAATCACATGGGATTTTACAAGTCACATTCGATCTTTAAAGTAATAAATCACATGTGATCTTTAATTTCAAATCAACTTATTCCTTCGTTTTATAAAACAAATTCCTAAAATCACGTGTGATTCTTTTATTTATTTTTTCCTTCTGTTATGAAAAAATATAAATTACGCGTGATTCAGTTTTAATTTAAAAATGAGTAAATCACATGTGATTCACTTTCAAAAATAATTTAATGTAAAATCACATGTGATTTGTGGTAAATCACATGTGATTTGTGGTAAATCACATGTGATTTGAGGTTAAAAAAAATACTGTTTATGTTGGTGGAAAAACAATAATTAGCTTAAGTTAACAAATGTATACACAACTGTTTGCAATGAGTATCATTTTCTTAGATTTAGTCGACTACATTTAACAAAAGTTTAAAAAGCTTTATATAAACAAAGAAAAGGCATCTCACTCCAATTAATCAAGAAAATTAAGTGAAAGATGAGACCCAAAAATGCAAAATCCAAATACAATACAAAAAGGACCAACATTGATCCAAAACAAATCCTAATTCTCTACTCTAACCTGACTCATAATATAGGCTTAAAACATATTACCAACAAATCTCAAGTTACCACACACATTTTCATTCTCTACTCTAAACTGACTCATTCCAATACATTTTCATTTTTGCCAAAGTAAAAGAAGATAAAGAAAAAATAAAATATAAAGCCTTAACAGAAAGTACTTACTACACGAGATGATGTATTTTACTCTCAAATCATTAACTTAGAAAGTGTCATATAATATTCTTAGACCTTTTTATATTATAAAATGTTTTTGGATTTTTCTCAAAGAAAAGAAAAAACCAAGAAAGAATAGTCGATGGGTCTTGTTTTGGTTCATTCCCCCATACCACCCAATCTTTGACTAATACTACATAGAGTCATCGATGGGTCTTGTAATATATATTCCTGGTATCATTTAACTAATACTACAGTAATTTACTCCCTATTACAACATAGAGTCGATCGTAACAAGCTTTGACTAATGCTTATTTTCCCATACCACCACACTGTTTCAATTGATCCCTATTACAATCTTCATCCTACCTTAGTTGATCGATTAGTAATCTGATCGGAGGTTGTGGTGGTTTAGTGACGTAGCAGAGGCGGTTGGGTTTGTAGGAGGGTAGGTGAGCATTGTTGATGGGGTGGTACGTGTGTGTAGAAAGAAAGTGAAATGGGGTAAATGAGAAGAGTATGTTACCAAAGTACCCTTGAATAATTAATTATATTAAAATAAGGATTAATCTAGACCTTTAGATTTAAAATAGATGGATGGTTGAGATATCTTGATTTGTTCTTTAGATAATTTTTGTTCTGCATTGAACTTTTATCATTGCAGCATAACATAATTGTTTTCAATTATCAAATCACATTAACTCACATGCTTCAATGGTTGACAGGCTTGTGTGTAGATGCAAAGACCTAGGTTCGAATCCTGCAAGTGTCATTTTTTTAAAAAATAAATCCGAAATTTTAATACATGGTTGCTTATGTGACATGTGTTGCTTAGGTGGATTAATAGATGACGTGGCATTATGGGATGCTAAGTGAAATTATATGTGGCATGCCTTCTCTTATATATAATGTATAGATATATATATATTTTATAAAACATCACTTTATTAGAAAACAAAAGGGATTTTACAAAAAATTGGTGGGAAGCCAAGACACTAGTTGGGCTCCCACTCCTTTCTAGATAAAAAAACTTAGTCTATGAAAAATAAAAACACCACTCTTGACATTATTCGAGTGGCTAACAACAACGGTCTTGATGCGTGAAAGTATATCCAAAGCTTCCGCCTCAAGCCCGAATGTGGAAAAAGCAAATGGAATGAACTTGTAACCGTTTTCTTCACATTTGGACACGTATTTCTTTTTTTTTTCTTCTCCACATCATTATGTAAGGCTACCCCCGGAGCCCACAAAGTTGCATTTGTGTATTTCTCTCTTTTTATGTTGTATTTGTGTATTTAGTGGGGTATGTTTGGACTCAACGACACCACTTTTGCTATGACACCAAATTTTTATGAGGGAGGAGGTTTTTTGGTGCCGTTGAATATCTCGTGCCATAGAAATTTTCGGTGACGTGACAACACTTTTTGCCTATGGCACCACCTCTTTGGCATGAGGGTACCCAGTGCTCTTATCAAAATACAAAGTGATATAGACCGGAATGTGCTAGTTTTTATCTTACGTGTCGAACACATGCCAAGCCTCAACATAGTGAGATGTACCCCGGGCCTAACTTGATCAATCAAACAAGAATGGCCAACGTTTTACTTTTTTAATTTCTATTCAAAAAATTGGATTTTGAATGGCTCACAAAGTATTTTTGTTAGCTAACGTAATCATCGAGTGAAAAAGGAAAAAGAAGCTAAATCATCTCATACACTCAGTTGAGTCCTGTGTTATCAGTCATACAGCCTATTGATTTTATTCATAAAGATGAGGCTATGGGTTTTGCTGGATTATGCAGGAGTCACTGTATATATTCACTCATACGATACATCAAACCAATTTGATTAACGAAGAGGAATGTAAATTACACTTTTAAGATTGTCATTTTCAATCGATTATGGTTGGTTTATCATGTAAACTCACATTTAAAGTACTACCATTGTCAAAGTGGTCAAGGATCAGTCAAAAACTTCAGGTTTTGCATCCAAATATTTTTTTTTCAACATTTGTTAGGTCACCATAAGTTAACACAAGCATCAATATGATAGAAATAGAGGTAGAGATGATAGGTTGAACACAAACACACGATAGAATGAATAAAGGTTATGCGTAGGATATGAAAGTGAACAAACAACCCTCAAATGAGAGTTTACAAGACTATTTATAGGGGAAGGGAGCTAGGGCAACACATCTAGTCCATTCCTTTCCTTATTGGGCCTTTGCATAGGCTCATGGGCTTTCTACATAAGCCTAACCATAAATACTAACATAAAAGCCATATAAATGCAACATATTACATAGAAATGAATAACACTTAATAATATAGTTTAGGAGCGTTTCCAACAATCTCCCCCTAAGTTATAGTTATAATGTAATAGTGGTTGCTCGACGTCTTCAAGCACTCTTCTTCTTGTGAGTAGATGTGCTCTTGTTCCAACAATATCCCCTTGTAGGAGATCTTGTTTCTTTTGAAAATTTCAGCTCTAACGTTGAGGTATTCTTTGTTCTTTGTTTTTATCGTGGGTGTGGTGATATTATTTTGTTGTTTGCCTCCGGTCAGCTTCGTTGCTCAGGTGTCTCCACGTCTTTCTCTAACATGCTCACACGCCTTTTGACTTTGGATTTCAGATGTGATGTTGTTCTCTAGTCTTTAAACTTTGAAGATTCTTTGGCTTTGAAGAAGAATCATTTTGACTTTTGAGTAACCCTTTCAGAGAACTTCATTTGTTTTGTTGTTGGTATAAGAATGAGGAGAATCAGCACGATCATTCCTCCCAGGAGCATCCATCAGCAGCTGCATAACTTGATTAGTATTAAGCATCAATCGATCATCATGGACTCTTCATAAAGAATTGGCCACTACGACTGTTTTATTGATGAATGTCTTGATTCCATTCACCTTGGTCGGGCGAATCAGCAGTCCAAATACCATGAGGGACAGTTGGCATTACATTGAATGAATTCAAGTAATGACCAACATATTCAGGACTTGATTCTTGAAAGGAATCTCCTTAGCGGGATTTCCAACACTTACAAGTTCGAACTTCGAGGGTGTTACCAGCATAGTGTGAAAACACATCTCTAATTCTAGCAAAGGCTATTCCTGAAATTGGAGGCCTTCAAGAAGGCTAACACGACATACCGAAGTACATCTACAGTTCAGGTGAGTCGCTGAGGTACAACGAAGCATTACCCCATGACTGTAGACCGTTTGAGATAAAACTAACCGTAACCCACAAGGGGCTACCAAAGTGACCTGCATTCAGGGCTGTTGATGGTTACCCTGGCAGGAGTTTCCATTCAATCACTGAGGATCACAATTTTGAATCCCCTCATAAATGTTCTCGACAGATTGTTAGGATCTGTAAAGGACTCTAAAATGTATCACTTGAGTCCTTAATGTTGAATGACAAGCGATGAAAGTTCGAGTGTTCCTAAGAGATCTTTTGATGAATCTCGTGGCTCTAGACTCAATAAGTGCACTTTGGTTTTCCTGAGCGGAGACTAGGGAGAGGGTCTCCTTCTTCAATACTAACAATCTCTAAGAGAAAGCCGATAGTTTACGTAGGGTTCCCTGTGAGAATGAAACAAGATTCTGTTAAGAGAAACTTGAGTGGCTAAGAAGGTTTAGTGCAGTGCATCACTGGGTCCATGACGACTTTTAATCTTCAATACCGGTGTCATCTAGTGACAGCCAGTAGCATATGAATTGAACCCGGTGTCTACTCTAAGTTGAATAATTTGGAGGGCTATTTCTTTTCACCCTTTTCTTTACTTTTCTTTTTAACTCCTCAACTCCTTCTTTCTCCGATTCTCATTTTCTCCTTTTTAATAATCATACCTAAGGACTTCTAAGTACTAACTATTGGTGATGTCCTTGGGTAGATCCCTCCGGCTCTGGCGGATGATAGGACGGTTATTCTTAAGGTTAGTCACCTTATAACTCCATGACTATCCTATGTTGCCATAAAACCATTTTCATGAAAGCCTCTCAAAGTGTTTATGAATGAAAACATGTTTATAACACTTCGAGAGTTTTGACACCACTTTTGCTATGACACCAAATTTTTATGAGGGATGAGGTTTTTTGGTGCCGTTGAAGATCTCGTGCCATAGAAATTTTTGGTGACGTGACAACACTTTTTGCCTATGGCACCACCTCTTTGGCATGAGGGTACCCAGTGCTCTTATCAAAATACAAAGTGATATAGACCGGAATGTGCTAGTTTTTATCTAACGTGTCGAACACATGCCAAGCCTCAACAGAGTGAGATGTACCCCGGGCCTAACTTGATCAATCAAACAAGAATCGCCAACGTTTTACTTTTTTAATTTCTATTTAAATAATTGGATTTTGAATGGCTCACAAAGTACTTTTGTTAGCTAACGTAATCATCGAGTGAAAAAGGAAAAAGAAGCTAAATCATCTCATACACTCAGTTGAGTCCTGTGTTATCAGTCATACGTACCTATTGATTTTATTCATAAAGATGAGGCTATGGGTTTTGCTGGATTATGCAGGATTCACTGTATATTCACTCATACGATACATCAAACCAATTTGATTAACGAAGAGGAATGTAAATTACACTTTTTAGATTGTCATTTTCGATCGATTATGGTTGGTTTAGCATGTAAACTCACATTTAAAGTACTACCATTGTCAAAGTGGGTAAGGATCAGTCAAAAACTTCAGGTTTTGCATCCAAATATTTTTTTTTCAACATTTGTTAGGTCACCATATGTTAACACAAGCATCAATATGATTGAAATAGAGGTAGAGATGATCGGTTGAACACAAACACACGATAGAATGAATAAAGGTTACGCGTAGGATATGAAAGTGAACAACCAACCCTCAAATGAGAGTTTACAAGACTATTTATAGGGGAAGGGAGCTAGGGCAACACATCTAGTCCATTCCTTTCCTTATTGGGCCTTTGCATAGGCTCATGGGCTTTCTACATAAGCCTAACCATAAATACTAACATAAAAGCCATATAAATGCAACATATTACATAGAAATGAATAACACTAAATAATATAGTTTAGGAGCGTTTCCAACAATCTCCCCCTAAGTGATAGTTATTATGCAATAGTGGTTGCTCGACGTCTTCAAGCACTCTTCTTCTTGTGAGTAGATGTGCTCTTGTTCCAACAATATCCCCTTGTAGGAGATCTTGTTTCGTTTGAAAATTTCAGCTCTAACGTTGAGGTATTCTTTGTTCTTTGTTTTTATAGTGGATGTGGTGATATTATGTCGTTGTTCCTCTGGTCAGCTTCGTTGCTCAGGTGTCTCCACGTCTTTCTCTAACATGCTCACACGCCTTTTGACTTTGGATTTCAGATGTGATGTTGTTCTCTAGTCTTTAAACTCTGAAGATTCTTTGGCTTTGACGAAGAATCATTTTGACTTTTGAGTAACCTTTTCACTTTTGAGTAACCTTTTGAGAGAACTTCATTTGGACTTTTGAGTAACCTTTTGAGAGAACTTCATTTGTTTTGTTGTTGGTATAAGCATGAGGAGAATCAGCACGATCATTCCTCCCAGGAGCATCCATCAGCAGCTGCATAACTTGGTTAGTTTTAAGCATCAATCGATCATCATGGACTCTTCATAAAGAATTGGCCACTACGACTGTTTTATTGATGAATGTCTTGATTCCATTCACCTTGGTCGGGCGAATCAGCAGTCCAAATACCATGAGGGACAGTTGGCATTACATTGAATGAATTCAAGTAATGACCATTCAAGACTCGATTCTTGAAAGGAATCTCCTTAGCGGGATTTCCAACACTTACAAGTTCGAACTTCGAGGGTGTTACCCGCATAATGTGAAAACACATCTCTAATTCTAGCAAAGGCTATTCCTGAAATTGGAGGCCTTCAAGAAGGCTAACACGACATACCGAAGTACATCTACAGTTCAGGTGAGTCGCTGAGGTACACCAAAGCATCACCCCATGACTGTAGACCGTTTGAGATAAAACTAACCGTAACCCACAAGGGGCTACCAAAGTGAGATGCATTCAGGGCTGTTGATGTTTACCCTGGCAGGAGTTTCCATTCAATCACTGAGGATCACAATTTTGAATCCCCTAATAAATTTTCTTGACAGATTGCTAGGATCTGTAAAGGACTCTAAAATGTATCACTTGAGTCCTTAATGTTGAACGACAAGCGATGAAAGGTCGAGTGTTCCTAAGAGATCTTTTGATGAATCTCGTGGCTCTAGACTCAATAAGTGCACTTTGGTTTTCCTGAGCGGAGACTAGGGAGAGGGTCTCCTTCTTCAATACCAACAATATCTAAGAGAAAGCCGATAGTTTACGTAGGGTTCCCTGTGAGAATGAAACAAGATTATGTTAAGAGAAACTTGAGTGGCCAAGAAGGTTTAGTGCAGTGCATCACTGGGTCCATGACGACTTTTAATCTTCAATACCGGTGTCATCTAGTGACAGCCAGTAGCGTATGAATTGAACCCAGTGTCTACTCTAAGTTGAATAATTTGGAGGGCTATTTCTTTTCACCGTTTTCTTTACTTTTCTTTTTAATTCCTCAACTCCTTCTTTCTCCGATTCTCATTTTCTCCTTTTTAATAATCATACCTAAGGACTTCTAAGTACTAACTATTGGTGATGTCCTTGGGTAGATCCCTCCGGCTCTGGCGGATGATAAGACGATTATTCCTAACCTTAGTCACCTTATAACTCCATGACTATCCTATGTTGCCATAAAACCATTTTCACGAAAACCTCTCAAAGTTTTTATGAATGAAAACATGTTTATAACACTTCGAGAGTTTTGACACCACTTTTGCTATGACACCAAATTTTTATGAGGGATGAGGTTTTTTGGTGCTGTTGAAGATCTCGTGCCATAGAAATTTTTGATGACGTGACAACACTTTTTGCCTATGGCACCACCTCTTTGGCATGAGGGTACCCAGTGCTCTTATCAAAATACAAAGTGATATAGACCGGAATGTGCTAGTTTTTATCTTACATGCCCAACACATGCCAAGCCTCAACAGAGTGACATGTACCCCAGGCCTAACTTGATCAATCAAACAAGAATGGCCAACGTTTTACTTTTTTAATTTCTATTTAAATAATTGGATTTTGAATGGCTCACAAAGTATTTTTGTTAGCTAACGTAATCATCGAGTGAAAAAGGAAAAAGAAGCTAAATCATCTCATACACTCAGTTGAGTCCTGTGTTATCAGTCATACAGCCTATTGATTTTATTCATAAAGATGAGGCTATGGGTTTTGCTGGATTATGCAGGATTCACTGTATATTCACTCATACGATACATCAAACCAATTTGATTAACGAAGAGGAATGTAAATTACACTTTTTAGATTGTCATTTTCGATCGATTATGGTTGGTTTATCATGTAAACTCACATTTAAAGTACTACCATTGTCAAAGTGGGTAAGGATCAGTCAAAAACTTCAGGTTTTGCATCCAAATATTTTTTTTTCAACATTTGTTAGGTCACCATATGTTAACACAAGCATCAATATGATAGAAATAGAGGTAGAGATGATCGGTTGAACACAAACACACGATAGAATGAATAAAGGTTACGCGTAGGATATGAAAGTGAACAACCAACCATCAAATGAGAGTTTACAAGACTATTTATAGGGTAAGGGAGCTAGGGCAACACATCTAGTCCATTCCTTTCCTTATTGGGCCTTTGCATAGGCTCATGGGCTTTCTACATAAGCCTAACCATAAATACTAACATAAAAGCCATATAAATGCAACATATTACATAGAAATGAATAACACTTAATAATATAGTTTAGGAGCGTTTCCACCAATCTCCCCCTAAGTGATAGTTATAATGTAATAGTGGTTGCTCGACGTCTTCAAGCACTCTTCTTCTTGTGAGTAGATGTGCTCTTGTTCCAACAATATCCCCTTGTAGGAGATCTTGTTTCTTTTGAAAATTTCAGCTCTAACGTTGAGGTATTCTTTGTTCTTTGTTTTTATAGTGGATGTGGTGATATTATGTTGTTGTCTGCCTCCGGTCAGCTTCGTTGCTCAGGTGTCTCCACGTCTTTCTCTAACATGCTCACACGCCTTTTGACTTTGGATTTCAGATGTGATGTTGTTCTCTAGTCTTTAAACTTTGAAGATTCTTTGGCTTTGACGAAGAATCATTTTGACTTTTGAGTAACCTTTTGAGAGAACTTCATTTGTTTTATTGTTGGTATAAGCATGAGGAGAATCAGCACGATCATTCCTCCGTGAGCATCCATCAGCAGCTGCATAACTTGGTTAGTAATAAGCATCAATCGATCATCATGGACTCTTCATAAAGAATTGGCCACTACGACTGTTTTATTGATGAATGTCTTGATTTATTTCACCTTGGTCGGGCGAATCAGCAGTCCAAATACCATGAGGGACAGTTGGCATTACATTGAACGAATTCAAGTAATGACCCAAATATTCAGGACTCTATTCTTGAAAGGAATCTCCTTAGCAGGATTTCCAGCACTTACAAGTTCGAACTTCGAGGGTGTTACCAGCATAGTGTGAAAACACATCTCTAATTCTAGCAAAGGCTATTCCTGAAACTGGAGGCCTTCAAGAAGGCTAACACGACATACCGAAGTACATCTACAGTTCAGGTGAGTCGCTGAGGTACACCGAAGCATCACCCTACGACTGTAGACCGTTTGAGATAAAACTAACCGTAACCCACAAGGGGCTACCAAAGTGACCTGCATTCAGGGCTGTTTGATGTTTACCCTGGCTGGAGTTTCCATTCAATCACTGAGGATCACAATTGTGAATCCCCTCATAAATGTTCTCGACAGATTGCTAGGATCTGTAAAGGACTCTAAAATGTATCACTTGCGTCCTTAATGTTGAACGACAAGCGATGAAAGTTCGAGTGTTCCTAAGAGATCTTTTGATGAATCTCGTTGCTCTAGACTCAATAAGTGCACTTTGGTTTTCCTGAGCGGAGACTAGGGAGAGGGTCTCCTTCTTCAATACCAACAATCTCTAAGAGAAAGCCGATAGTTTACGTAGGGTTCCCTGTGAGAATGAAACAAGATTATGTTAAGAGAAACTTGAGTGGCCAAGAAGGTTTAGTGCAGTGCATCACTGGGTCCATGACGACTTTTAATCTTCAATACCGGTGTCATCTAGTGACAGCCAGTAGCGTATGAATTGAACCCGGTGTCTACTCTAAGTTGAATAATTTGGAGGGCTATTTCTTTTCACCCTTTTCTTTACTTTTCTTTTTAATTCCTCAACTCCTTCTTTCTCCGATTCTCATTTTCTCCTTTTTAATAATCATACCTAAGGACTTCTAAGTACTAACAGTTGGTGATGTCCTTGGGTAGATCCCTGAGGATCTGGCGGATCATAAGACGATTATTCCTAACCTTAGTCACCTTATAACTCCATGACTATCCTATGTTGCCATAAAACCATTTTCATGAAAACCTCTCAAAGTGTTTATGAATGAAAACATGTTTATAACACTTCGAGAGTTTTGACACCACTTTTGCTATGACACCAAATTTTTATGAGGGATGAGGTTTTTTGGTGCCGTTGAAGATCTCGTGCCATAGAAATTTTTGGTGACGTGACAACACTTTTTGCCTATGGCACCACCTCTTTGGCATGAGGGTACCCAGTGCTCTTATCAAAATACAAAGTGATATAGACCGGAATGTGCTAGTTTTTATCTTACGTGCCGAACACATGCCAAGCCTCAACAGAGTGAGATGTACCCCGGGCCTAACTTGATCAATCAAACAAGAATCGCCAACGTTTTACTTTTTTAATATCTATTTAAATAATTGGATTTTGAATGGCTCGCAAAGTATTTTTGTTAGCTAATGTAATCATCGAGTGAAAAAGAAAAAAGAAGCTAAATCATCTCATACACTCAGTTGAGTCTTGTGTTATCAGTCACACAGCCTATTGATTTTATTCATAAAGATGAGGCTATGGGTTTTGCTGGATTATGCAGGAGTCACTGTATATTCACTCATACGATACATCAAACCAATTTGATTAACGAAGAGGAATGTAAATTACACTTTTTAGATTGTCATTTTCGATCGATTATGGTTGGTTTATCATGTACACTCACATTTAAAGTACTACCATTGTCAAAGTGGTCAAGGATCAGTCAAAAACTTCAGGTTTTGCATCCAAATATTTTTTTTTCAACATTTGTTAGGTCACCATATGTTAACACAAGCATCAATATGATAGAAATAGAGGTAGAGATGATCGGTTGAACACAAACACACGATAGAATGAATAAAGGTTACGCGTAGGATATGAAAGTGAACAACCAACCCTCAAATGAGAGTTTACAAGACTATTTATAGGGGAAGGGAGCTAGGGCAACACATCTAGTCCATTCCTTTCCTTATTGGGCCTTTGCATAGGCTCATGGGCTTTCTACATAAGCCTAACCATAAATACTAACATAAAAGCCATATAAATGCAACATATTACATAGAAATGAATAACACTAAATAATATAGTTTAGGAGCGTTTCCAACAATCTCCCCCTAAGTGATAGTTATTATGCAATAGTGGTTGCTCGACGTCTTCAAGCACTCTTCTTCTTGTGAGTAGATGTGCTCTTGTTCCAACTATATCCCCTTGTAGGAGATCTTGTTTCTTTTGAAAATTTCAGCTCCAACGTTGAGGTATTCTTTGTTCTTTGTTTTTATAGTGGATATGTTGATATTATGTTGTTGTCCGCCTCTGGTCAGCTTCGTTGCTCAGGTGTCTCCACGTCTTTCTCTAACCTGCTCACACGCCTTTTGACTTTGGATTTTAGATGTGATGTTGTTCTCTAGTCTATAAACTTTGAAGATTCTTTGGCTTTGACGAAGAATCATTTTCACTTTTGAGTTGCCTTTTCAGAGAACTTCATTTGTTTTGTTGTTGGTATAAGCATGAGGAGAATCAGGACGATCATTCCTCCCAGGAGCATCCATCAGCAGCTGCATAACTTGGTTAGTAATAAGCATCAATCGATCATCATGGACTCTTCATAAAGAATTGGCCACTACGACTTGTTTACTGATGAATGTCTTGATTCCATTCACCTTGGTCGGGCGAATCAGCAGTCCAAATACCATGATGGACAGTTGGCATTACATTGAACGAATTCAAGTAATGACCCACGTGCACATATTCAGGACTCGATTCTTGAAAGGAATCTTCTTAGCGGGATTTCCAGCAATTACAAGTTCGAACTTCGAGGGTGTTACCAGCATAGTGTGAAAACACATCTCTAATTCTAGCAAAGGCTATTCCTAAAACTGGATACCTTCAAGAAGGCTAACTCGACATACCGAAGTACATCTACAGTTCAGGTGAGTCATTGAGGTACACCGAAGCATCACCCCACGACTGTAGACCGTTTGAGATAAAACTAACCGTAACCCACAAGGGGCTACCAAAGTGACCTGCATTCAGGGCTGTTTGATGTTTACCCTGGCTGGAGTTTCCATTCAATCACTGAGGATCACAATTGTGAATCCCCTCATAAATGTTCTCGACAGATTGCTAGGATCTGTAAAGGACTCTAAAATGTATCACTTGCGTCCTTAATGTTGAACGACAAGCGATGAAAGTTCGAGTGTTCCTAAGAGATCTTTTGATGAATCTCGTGGCTCTAGACTCAATAAGTGCACTTTGGTTTTCCTGAGCGGAGACTAGGGGATAGGGTCTCCTTCTTCAATACCAACAATCTCTAAGAGGAAGCCGATAGTTTACGTAGGGTTCCCTGTGAGAATGAAACAAGCTTCTGTTAAGAGAGACTTGAGTGGCTAAGAAGGTTTAGTGCAGTGCATCACTGGGTCCATGACGACTTTTAATCTTCAATACCGGTGTCATCTAGTGACAGCCAATAACATATGAATTGAACCCGGTGTCTACTCTAAGTTGAATAATTTGGAGGGCTATTTCTTTTCACCATTTTCTTTACTTTTCTTTTTAATTCCTCAACTCCTTCTTTCTCCGATTCTCATTTTCTCCTTTTTAATAATCATACCTAAGGACTTCTAAGTACTAACTATTGGTGATGTCCTTGGGTAGATCCCTCCGGCTCTGGCGGATGATAAGACGGTTATTCTTAAGGTTAGTCACCTTATAACTCCATGACTATCCTATGTTGCCATAAAACCATTTTCATGAAAACCTCTCAAAGTGTTTATGAATGAAAACATGTTTATAACACTTCGAGAGTTTTGACACCACTTTTGCTATGACACCAAATTTTTATGAGGGATGAGGTTTTTTGGTGTCGTTGAAGATCTCGTGCCATAGAAATTTTCGGTGACGTGACAACACTTTTTGCCTAGATGGTGGCATGGATGATGATGACTTTCCAGTTTTCTTTGGACGTTTTGCATTTGGGTCTTTATCCGTGTCATCATCATCTCTTGGTCGCTTCTCCTGAACAGTTGCTTCCTTGCATGTTGTCTTCAGCTGATATGCAAGAAGTACCTCATAAAGCTTCGATTCATCAGGTGTGAACGTAGGAGATCAAGGAGACATTTTTAGAATAAACTGAGAGTTCAAATCTGATTCGATGATATTTGGAGGCGGGACTGGTCGAGTTTGCATAACTACCGATGTTGTTGTAATCGTTTGCCTGACCAGTGTTTTTAGCGTTGGGTAGAGTTGTCTTGAGAACATTTCTTTAGTCACTCCAAGGACCGTTTGGAGAAGGAAGTGATGAGTATAGTTTCTGATCATCCTTAGGATCAAATTCAACATCTGAGTCTTCTTCTTCTTCTTCTTCCACTAGCTTCTTCCCTTTGTCAGATGAGGGACTGGCAGGTTTGTCCACTGACTTCTGGGTAGATGTATCATCCTTTTGCTCTTCAGAATAGATAGTCACATCATCTGATTCAGTTTCAGAATCATCATCATGTGGAATTGGTTCCGGTTCAACTTTAGGATGAACGATCTGAGCTGGGACTCTTTTCTTTAGGCTTGGATGCCTTTTATTATACTTGTTAGTGCTGCCAGTGCTTCCAGTGCTTCCTAATCTCCTTTCCCTTGTGGTAGCCACTGTAGTTGTCTTTTCATCCATCAACCTAACTTTTCCAGCACGCACAGCTTCCTTATAATGAAGGTATGATGGAAGAACCTTGATTTCATCAGTTATCAGGCAATCAAGTAATTCCGCACCTTGTTTATGGGTTGAGGAGTCTTTGAACCTCACAGTATTTAAGGTAGGCTCATACAACATTGAGTGAGTGTTGGGGTCATTGATTCTCATTGGGATGTCCTGGTGCTTCCCGAGGAGGTTGTGGATCAGCAACTTTGTATATCTGATGAAAGGAATCTTTGAACCAGGCTTCCTGTAGTGTTGCATCATGTCTTCCCATATTAAGCTTGCATAGTCAATGTGTTTCTTATGCATCATTCCCCCAAAAAGTTTGGAGATGCATCAGCCTAGGGTGTTTATGTGTAAAGCCCTAAAATCCGATTTACATTTTTCATTTTATTTCGGATATACCTTAAGTATTTAAAAAAAAAAAATACGCGACACATTATTTTTTTTTTCCTTTCGATTTCACCTAAGCCTCAAATAAAATTCGACACCACCTTATTACATCACACGTTGCATGTATATTCGGCACATTCGAAAACTTGGAACAATTATAATGTATGATTGCAGTTTTGGAACTTAAATTCGAAAGTAATATTGCATGAAGGCTTGTACACATTTGAATATGGGAAATATTACATTTTAAAAATCATGGCCTACCAAATCACTTCACACGTTTTGGCTAGGGATAGTATCTTGAAAATCTTTTTGAAAGATAAAAGATCATGTGTGTTCCTGGTTTTCCTCCTTTTCTTCGGCAACACATAAACTGCAAACATCTCTACCTTAAACCACAATATAACGATTCACTCTCCTTCACCCTAACCCTAAAAAAACCTTAAAGTAGCGGCTCCATTTTTTTTCAAGAGATCCGAAGGCAGGAGAGTAGCAGCTAGGAACTCGAATTCGAGGGTGATCATTGGTGTTTATCTTGGGTTTCGGAGCGTGTAATAATCTTGGGTCATTGCATTATAGTCGTGGGTCTTGCTTCTTTTTCTTTTGGTCTCGTAACCTTGCTGCCAAGGTACTCTTACACCATTTTTTTTTCTTTCTTCTTCAATCTAATCAATAATAAATCAGGTATACGCTAAAATCTAGATGTAAGGTGTTGTTGTTAAAATCTTGAATAAGATTTCTTGGCCTTGTTATTATGTAACTCGATTAATACGGATATGGGTTAATTGTTCTCGCTGGTAATTTAAACACGACATGAGAACCTTATAAACGAGTAAATTACGGGTTGTCTTGAATGTATATTTTGTATGAAATCTGTTAAAACAGCCCTTATGTGATCGAGTATGCATGTTTGGATCGTCTGTTAAAATCGTGTCGTGTGTATTCGAATGGAGTCACGGATGCTTGGTGATGCGAGTCGAGTGTGTTTAGGTTGGTGTCGATAAGTGTATAGTTAATGTGGACTGCATGTTTAACGAGGGTTGTATGCATGGTTTGGGTCGAATGGGTCATGATCGTGTGTGTATATGTGATTTCATGAGTGTTTATGTATGATGGTGGGTAGTGCATGGAATGAGAAAGATGCATGCATATATTAAAACCATGAGATGCGTTTAAGTGAAAGGTCAGGTATAGGTTACTTTAGTTTGTTTCAGTAATGAGAAAGAGCATTGGTATGTTATAAAACTTTGGGTCACCTTATCACTATTATAATTGGAATGTTATCAAACTAAACAGATATTATGATCAAGTTAGAAGTAAGATATCAATCAATATATGATAATAATATAAATTGCTCAAGCTAATACAATGTTTATCTAGTCATGCGTGTATGTGATCGTATAAGATAATAAAGAGTATATATGAAAGAGTGTAGTGTGCGTCATGTAAATTCCGAAGGTGGTCCGCGCCCGTCAATTGTCATAACATTATTCGAATATCGTCTAAAAAGTACGTTATTATTTTATAACATAAAACACTAAAGTATGTTAAGTATATAAACCGAATATTAAAAGACCGTTTCGACATTTGTGGAATTATAAATAATATGTACAATTATTAATTCATGTAGATCGTGTGAAGAAGGAGTAGCTTCAATTTCTGCGTGCTTCTTGATTATTTTTGGCTTGCGTTGCATAAGGTACAGATATTCCGTCATTTCAGTAATGACACATCTTTTCTCTCATGACTCTTGCCTATTTTGATATCCGATTCGTATTCTCCTTACTCTGATTTGATATGATCCATTTGATATGATTCGTTATGCTATGATCCTCTGATTTGATATTCGATTATTTATTCGTTTGATATGATTATCCGTTGAGATCCCTTATTGATATGATTCCATTATATGATCGGTTGATATGATATGATTTGTTTGGTTTGGTTGACCGAGCTAACTAGCCATGGAGGTACCATGGCCGTGTCATTGATGCACCAATGGCATGACACTATCTGGGGCGGTGTGATTAGTCCCCGGCGTTCCCTTTATGATATGATATGATATATGTGATCACTTGGCCATTATGAATACGTATGTACAGTCTCGAACTGGCATATGTATATATGATTTGTTTTGCAGGTAGCGTATGGATGCATCCTAGGTACTCAGTTCAGTTTTGGTGATGTGGTGCGTGTGTGCAATACACCCCCTCACATTTTGGTACATTGGGCTAGCTATCCATGTACACTTTGATATGATTTGACGGATTTGATATGATATTGGGTATGATATATGATTTGTAGATTTGGCTATTGGAGTATCTCCTTTAGTATAGGCGCTCGGGGCAACATTCTGATTTTGGTTATGGGTTCTGATATGTGATTTGTTAGATTTGGCTATTGGAGTATCTCCTTTAGTATTAGGTGCTCGTGGCAATATTCTGATTTTGGTTAGTATGTGACTATCTGATATTCTGATTCATTCGTTTACTATGCCTATTCAGTCATTCAGTTGACTACTTATTCACTCAGTATTCTTATGTGATTCGTTTGACTATCGGACTCATGCTTCAGTTCATTTGGTTATTATACTCAGTCTTCAGTTCATTTGATTTACTGTGCTTTCACACTATTTCGGTTGGTTGCTAAGCTTATACTTCAGATTACCACTTCATCCGTTTACCGAGCTATTATATGATTATAGGATTCAAGTGTTGGATATGCTATTACATGATTATTTGGTCCATCTGTTTACCATAGTGATTATGATTTCATGATTTTTCTGTCTACTATGTTAGTATGTGGTTACCTGATTCATCTGTTATCTTGCTAATATCTGATTATCCGCTTACCATGCTGTTATGTGACTATTTGATTCGTCTGGTTGCCATGATAGTATGTAATCATTTGATTTATTCGTTGATCATGTTATACTTATTTCAGTTATTTCGTGGGCTATGATTATCAATTAGTATTCGTATCTGCTATTTGGGACTACCATGATTGTACCTTTGGTTGGTATTTTTCCATTGCTTATGATATTGGTTTGGCATAATAATGAATGATACCCGACTTGTTGACCTACAATGCTTACACTTCTGTTCGTGCTATCGTTTAATGATGGAAATTGGTTCAACTTATGTTATCTGCTTAGTTGACTTGTTTAGTTGCTATGCTATATTCTGGTTTAGTTACTTCATTAAAGTATGACGTTCGTTCGGTATTCCTACCCATACATGTGACTGACATGCTTATACTTCTGCTGGTATTTCTGCTTGTCATGATATTTGTTCTGTTCATTAATTCTTAATTATTTGACCTGTGTGATTGCCATGCTCGCATTTTATTCAGTTTCTTCCGCCTGCTTATAGAATTCAGCTTATCTTATATATATATCTGATTATCTGATTTGTTGTTTTGCTGTATTTATGATTAGTTGATCCGCTGGTTGGTTTGCTTGTTCATTGTTTGATTACTTGATTTGATTATGATATTGTTCATCAACTCCTATGTGATTATGTTCCGATACTTGTATGTTTGGTTATCTATATGTGCTTATATTTCTTCAATGATTCGCTGCTTGGCTTTGGCTTTCTTTGATTTTTGTTCCTTCTGGATATTTGTTAATATTGTGTTCTACAGATTCCTCATTGACTCATAGACTCATTGTGCTCATTCGTTACGATTTTGTTATCAGTCTCCTCTGATTCGTTTTGTATTTTAATTATGTTTAGTTTTTTTCTGTTATATCTGTTCACTGGGCTTTTTAAGCTCAGCCGCATTTCTTTTCCTGCGGCAGGTTTTAGGTTTGAAGATGGGCTTTGATGGGCTGAGAGTTGGATTATCTGAGTGGGCCAACCCTAGTTACCTTATTATCTTGGATTTATTTTGATGGGCTATTGTTTGATATTTCATTTTTATTTCAGACATATTGGATTTTGTAAGTCATCATTTTATATGACTTGGTACTTTATTTGATAAGACTTTCGCTTGCAAATTTTTATTAGTATGTTCTGATATGACTCCATAATGTGACATTCGGACCCTTGTCGGGTTGGGGTGTTACATTATGTCTACTATCTCTCCCTGAGATAGACTTGGGGATCATGATGTAAAGAGTCCTCCAGGGTTGAGGGATGTTCTTGAGATCGTCACTGAAGTGCTTGGTGATGATGTCAGAAACTTTGTCATATCCAATGTCAACCATGAACTACAATACTTCCTCTTCAGTTGGAGTTGGAACATATTCAGTAGAGCGAATAACTGGTAGAAGAAGAATGACATGAAGATCCGCCACTGTAACTTTGACTTCTTTGGTGCCAATGGTCACATTCACTGCATCTTGACCGTCGATTTTGTCCATAGTGTGCCAGAACTAGTGAATGTAGATTCCGAGCACAGAAGCAGAGTTAGATAACATGAAACATAAGGGATGATCTTTGAGGATGTCAACAGCAACTCTGCAGGAGGATCTGAACAGGTGAAGTTTTCGAAGTCGAATCTGAGATTATTCTTTCCGATGTTTTTGTGGTAATCCGCAGGGAAGATATCTGCCATCGTGAGCTCATTTGGGGCATTGAGATTTTCGTGATTGACATCCATTTCGTGATCTGAAAGGTATTGAAACAAAAGAACCAACATATCGAAAGACATTATGTTTGTCTTAGTTTGATTTTATTGTCCAATTATTTGATTAAAGTTATCATGTTTATGAATGTTACGAGTCCAAAGTCACATAAAGTCCAATTGTTTGCAGTTGATGTGATAAGTTATGTGAGTATTTTAATTTTGAAGTTTTAATGTCCAAATATCGCTTAATCACACAACATTTTAACTTTTAATAACTTATTAGTAACATTTTGGTTTTTTGTGACTTATGTGTAACTATTACAAGTATACTACGCGTAACATGTCCAAACAAGGTGAAAATATGGCTTAAGCGTAAACATGTAAGTTTATGTGTAAAAATAGTGCTTTAGGCGTAGGCGTAGGCGTAAGCTTAAGCGTAAAGGCAAGCCTTAGGTGTAAGAAAGTCTTACACGTAAAACCATATCAGTAGCTTATATGCTTACGCGTAAGCTTTGGACAGGAGTTACGCGTAAGGTTTACTCGTATAAGTAGCCCTTAGGCGTAAACATCTAAGTTTACGCATATCCTTCCAGGATACGCATAGTCCCACTGTAGACCCTTATGCGTAAATTTTAAGCGTAAGATTGCTCTTATGCGTAACCTTTACGCATAAGGTATTCCATAAGCGTAAACTCATGAACACCTTAATTCTAATTCTTTATGCATAATCAACCTGTAACAATTAAACATAACAACATGATTACAATACAATCCTTATACTTCCAGAATCACAAAATAGGCATAGGTTTGAGTAAGTTAAGCACATAATAGCTTAGGCGTAAGAATTTCTAAAACCCTAAACCTAGATTCTACGCGTAACAAATCTAGCCACAGGAAATCATCAAGATTGTTTCCAACATGTTCTTAGAGGTCATATGAGTAGCCTACAACAAGTTTTAACACAAAATTTTTAACGAATCAAAAGATTCATGTTCTTCGACCCTTTAAACCCTAAAATCAAATTATCAACTTTTTGTTGTTTCTGGGTGAAATCTAAGGCCTATTTTATGCAATTAACATTGTTCTAACACTATTATGACCAACTAATTGCATTAAAACAACCTTATGCGAAAACCCCTAAATCGTACATAAACCCTAAAAATTCAAAATGGTTCAAACCTTGTTTCAGGGTTGAATTTAATGATTGAAATGGATGTAAAACTAATTTTTGAAAGTTTTGACACTACCCATAACATCACAAATACACTTTGGCAAATTCCTTATTCATACGCATACGCGTAAACCAAAAATCATTCATTTTGAAAGATTGAACCGTTGGATTTGAAAGATTTTTAAAACCAATGTTTATAAACATGATCAAAACCTTTTGCAACTTACAGTCTTTGATTTGGTAGAGCGGATTTGAAGAACAAATTCTAGCCGTGGATCTTGGTTGTTGAAAAATTGAATGTGAAAAAAATAAATGCTTTGAATATGTTAGGTGGATGGTTTTGTTAAAAAATGCTTTTCAAAATTTACAAGATCAGTCCCTCCACCTCAACCATTTTCAACCAAGACCCTTTGACTTCCACTTTGGTTAGACAAAACTCATTTAGGGAAAGAAACTTAACGATACTCCCCATCGACTTTTAAAATGATGAAATTTTAAACATATGAGTCAGAGGAGATTATTTAACAAGAAATGTGTCCACCAATTCTGAAGAAACAACATATTTTGATAACATGCAAGTACAAGGTTTTATGAAACTAAAAAATATTTACATTCTCCCCCTCAACACTTGTTCGAGAAAATTTGTGAAAGGTTTGATAGAACACAGTGTTGACGGAAGATTTGTACTTGCAATGTTTGGTTTTGATAGAGATTTAGATAGAAGAATATTTTTAGATTTTATCTTATTTTATATTTTTGTATTTTGTTTTTGAAAAAAAATATTTACAAAAGAGGTTTTGGTGTTTGACTGTGTTTAAGAATATGTTAAAAGTTCATCCAGTTCTTCTGGAGTCAAACACATCGTAACAATTCGGTGAATCAAATCAGTAAATCTTGTGGGAGGCAAGGCTTTAGTGAGAAGATCCGCCAATTGGTACCTACAAAATATAATTCAACAGTACCATTTTCCACATGCTCCTTGATGAAATGATATCGAAGATCGATGTGCTTGGATTTCAAATGTTGAATGGTGTTGCACGAGATCGCAATAGCACTTCTGTTGTCGCAATACACTGGGATTCTGTCAAATACGTAACCATAGTCTTTGAGTTGTGTTCTCATCCAAATGACTTGAGCACAACATGCAGACATGGCTACATATTCAGCTTCAGTTGATGACAGCGACGTACAGTCTTGTTTCTTCGATTGCCATGACACCAATTTATCACCAAGAAATTGCAAACCTCCTGAAGTACTTTTCCGTGAAGCTAAGCAACTTGCGTGATCAGCGTCTGAAAAAGCTATTAGTTCGAAACCAGATCCCCAAATTAATGGTTCCCTTGACGTATCAGAGGATTCTTTTAGTCTCAGAGAGGTGTTTCTCAGTTGGTCGCGACTGATAACTGGAGCAAAGATAAACTGCAAATACTATGTCAGGTCTACTGGATATTAGATACATGAGGGACCCGATAATACTTCTGTATTTGGTAGGGTCTACCAATTTCCCATGTAAATCAGCATCCAGTTTGTTTGTGTGTGCCATTGGTGTTGCATAGGTGTCACAACTTTGCATTTCATGTTTATTTAATATTTCAAGAGCATATTTGGACTGACTTAGGAAAATACCACGGGGTGATTGATGAACTTGCAGTCCTAAGAAGAACGTAAGTTCACCCATCATTGACATTTCAAAATTTGTTTTGATCAGTTTTGAAAAAGCATTTAAGTACTTTTTGTGTGTAGACCCAAAAATGATGTCATCCACATAGATTTGAACAATTAAAATGTGTGCCCCATGATATTGAATAAACAGTGTAGGGTCGACCGATCCTTTGATAAAATTATGAGAAAGGAGAAAGGATGACAACTCATCATACCACGCCCGAGGGGCTTGTTTGAGACTGTAAAGAGCCTTGTTCAGTTTATAGACGTGATTAGGGAACTCTGGATCAACAAATCCTTCCGGCTGGCTAACATATACTATTTCCTTCAGTTTACCATTCAGAAAAGCAGTTTTGACATCCATCTGATAGACCGTGATGTTTATGTGAGCTGTAAATGCCAGAAAAATCCGTACATCCTCAAGTCTAGCAACTGGAGCAAATGATTCCTCAAAGTCGATCCTCTCTTCCTAACTATAACCCTTAGCCACCAGACGTGACTTTTCGGATAACCGTACCTTCAGCATCTAACTTGTTTTTCCAAATCCATTTGAGACCAATAATATAGACCCCTGTTGGTCTTTCAACCAATTCTTATACTTCTAAATGTTTGAACTGTTCAACTCCTGTTGCAGTTGTCTTTGGTCATTGCATCTTTGATGTTTTTGGGTTCAGTTTGACAAACGGTGAGTCCATAAATGCAATGTTCACCGTCAGTCTGAAGGCGTTGTCTAGTAACGACTGGTTGGTTTGGTTGCCAATGATATTAACAAGTGGATGGTCTTTAGTCCAACGATGTGTCGAGGGTTGATGTTGATATACATTGTGCAGATTTGGTGGATTCAGATGGCTGGTTGATGATTCAGCAACATCTGAGTTTGCAGTTTCATTAGCGAAAGGGTTAAAGAACGCATTTCCATCAAAATCCGCTGGTGCAGGTACATCTTGATTCAGAAGATCATCACCGGATCAGCGTCATTAGAAGCGGTTTGTTCAGCTATTGTTGTAGATTCAATTGGAGGTGCATCAACAACAGTTGTTGTTGTTTCAGGTGTATCAGGGATTGAAATATTATCAGGTTGAGCAGCAAAAACATTTGATACATCTGGAGCACGTTGATCAATATCATCACTAAACAGAGGAGCAGATAACGTTTCCATTTGACGAAGAGTAAGCTGTAAGCTTGGTTCAGCTGATGATGGGGGTTGGGGGAAGTTAAGACGGTTATGTCCGGGTTACAAGCTGTTATGCTCAGAAGCCATATCGGTGAGCTCATCAAAATTAGTGTGAATCGTTTCCATAATCTCCCTTGTACGGCGGTTCCAAATCCGGTAACCCTTGGAGTTTTCACAGTATCCAACAAAGACTCCAATGTCAGCTTTAGCCTTGAGCTTTCCAAAATCATCACGATCATTATTTGGATAACATAGAGCACCGAATACATGAAAATGTTTGAGGTTTGGTTTTCTGTTATGAATAAGCTCGTAGGGTGTTTTGTTGTTGCGTTTGGTAATCATTGAACAGTTCTGAGTATAGCATGCAGTTGACACGGCTTCAGCCCATAAGTAATCTGGAAGTTTAGCATTAATCAACATCGTTCTCGCAGCTTCCACTAACGTACAGTTTCGTCTTTCGACAACTTCATTTTGTTTTGGTGTTCGTGCAATAGATGTCTGATGCTCAATTCCCACTTTCTCATGATAATCACGAAGAGTTTGGTTTACAAATTCAGTTCCCTTATCTATTCTGACTTGTCTGATCGTGTTCCGAAGCTGAATTTGAATTTTCGTGAGAAAGGTGATGATCATTTGTGGAGCTTGATCCTTACTTTGAAGAAAATAAACCTAAGTCCATCTCGAGTAGTCATCAATGATTACGAGAATGTAACGTTTGCCATTAATCATCTGCACACGCATCGGGCTACACAAATCCATGTGAAGGAGATGAAGCACATGCTGAGAGCTATGTTCCACCTTTGAAGGAAAGTGAGCACGAGTGCTTTTCCCTTGTTCACAAGCTGAGCATAGGTGATCTTTAGAATACCGAAACCTTGGGAGACCTTCAACAAGTTTGTGTCGAGCAAGATTGGTTATGGTTTGAAAGTTCAAATGTGAGAGTCTACGGTGCCACAACCATGATTTTGTTGATGTTTCCTTAGAAAGTAGACAGATGAACGATAAAGAATTCATGTCTTGCATTGATATTATGTAAAGGCATGATGTGCTGTTTCCAGACATAAGATCGTTTCCTTGTAAATCACGAATGAAACAAGTTTTCTCCCTAAAAGCAACTTCCAAATCTCCATCACAAAACTGACTGACTAAAAAGAGATTGTGACCGAGACCTTCAACATAATAAACCCTGCTAATTTTGATGTTTCCATTGATGTAGTCTCCGTAGACCATAATAGCTGTGAAGTGATCATTCCCGAACCTGACAGTGCCGATGAACTTTGAAACAAAGTTTGATAAAAGTTTGAGATTTCCTGTCATGTGCCGGGAACATCCGCTATCAACAATCCAGATGATGATCTATATCACCTACAATACACACAGATGACACAGATGGAATAGATGTAGAGGTGGAACCGGAAGAATTAGAGGGTTCCGATACAGTTATAGAAGGCACACACATATTAAGAATTTTGGGTAACCATTTAAATCCTGGTGTGTTTTGCAACCATCTGTGCTAAGTCCAACTATTTTGTGCTTTAGTCTTAGTGAATGGACTAGGTGATACTAACTTACTAGGAGGTGATGATGGAGTTATAGGTACATTAATGCTTAGCTTAGAAATATTAGAAGGCGGTTTACCTAGCACACACTTAGAAGCTTTAGTGGGCCTAGAGGTCATGCCATTCTTAGGTTTCCGATATCGAGACAAGATAGATTTAGCAACACATTTATCATGACAATCAGAAAGCATGCTTTTTCGACATATAACACAAGAAGCTTCAAATTTAACATCAAAGGTACTTAAAGGTTTAACATTCGTTACATCACTTTGATCAATATAGTTAGTTAACGAATTATCTAAGGGAGCAACATGTGTCTTATTCAAAGTCCTAGTGTGATATTCTACCGCAGAGGTCTTTACTGATCTTTTCTTATGTTGCAACTTCCTATTCTTCGTTTGACTCTTTCTAATCTGGGAAGTGCTGACGCTGGGAAAAGAGGCAACTACTCTTGTATCAGTGGAAGGAATCACATTAGTATCTTGTGTTATGTCTGTGGGCTTCCTATTGTCAATTTTAAACTTTCCTCGTGCAATTACTTTAGTGTTACTAGGCTTATCTTGCTCATATTTCCCTAACTTCGCTTTCAACTTAATTATAGTGTGCAACATATCTTGATTTTCAGAGAGAACGTTTCCACAAGCATTAATTAATTCTTTAGTGTATTTAAGAGAATCATCAAGATCTTTTGACGCTTTAGTATGAGTCTTTTTTAGCAAATCAAATATGACACCATATTCAGTTTTAACTTTTGAAATTTCTTGTTCATATTTTGAAATTTGACATTTTAAAAACATATTTTCATCATCCAGTTGTTCAAGTTTTCGTTCAAAAGGTGTTGTACGCAACTGGTTGATTTTGTTTTGCAAAGCAAGTTCTCGATATTGACAATCTTTTTGACACCATTGAAGACGACGTTTTACAATCAAAAGCTCATTTAACAAACGCTCATTTTCAACTTTCAAAGACTCGATTGAGACACAGTATCGACATTCTCAACATTATCAACAATAGCAACAAAATTAACAGCAATAATATCAGAAGCAAAAACAGCAGAATGATACAAAATAATATTCATGGTATCAGCACAGATAACATCTTCCAAGAGTCGATCGACATGATTTTAAAAAGATTTGTTTTTCTGATTAGTTTTCAAAGTCCATGCCTCGTTTGCGTTGAAAATTGTTTTCAAATTCCCAATCTTCTTTTGAAGATCCCGTTCCCAACATTTTGCACACATACGAAGATTTCGAACATGAGGTAAAAGTTGTTTTTGAAATATATCTCTTTGTTTTCGCGCATAAGGCGATTGAAAAGTCTCAACTTTTATTTTTGAATTACGTTCAATTTCTTGTTCCAAAAGATTAATGTCAGACATAAATGTATTAAAATATTTAAGGATTTGACATCTTTCGGGTGATGGTGTGATTTTACTCAAAGAGGGTAAAGGACCATTTCTTTGTGCAACTTGTTGGACGGGAACCACATTAGAAGTTGAATCGGGACTTGGTGTGATAACCCACGGTGTATTTATATTATCCTGTTGTTTGACAAAAGTCAGTTTTGAATAATCAAATGATTTGTTATATTCAATATTTTCCATTTTCAATCGACTCTCGTCTTCTGCATCAAATTCCTCTTTATGATTATATTCAACAACACTCATAATTGAATCATCAATTCTATGTTCTGCACTGTACACTTGAGGATTTGGTTTGAATGCTTTATGTGAAAAACGTGGTTTGTAATCAGCAAGAATTAGCCCATATCTATCCGGATTTGGCTTAAAAGTAAACTTTTGAATTGTTGTTATTGATTCACCATGTTTATAAACAACATTTCGAAACTCTTTGATTTTGTTTTGTAAATCAACAATTTCATCAAAGATACTGATCTATTCTCGTCCTTGAATGTTTTTTATACTCAGAAAACTGTTTTTGACAAGTTAACAACTCAGACTTGGCTTTTTGAGTTTTCGAAGTAAGAGCGTTAATTTGTTGTTAATGATCAAATTTTTGTTGTTCTATTTGAGAAAACAATTCATTCTTGGATTCAACTAGATCACGTATCTGTATTTCCAAAGATTTTTCATTTTGATATGACTTTGTAAAACCGACTTCAAAACTATATTCACGTTTCTCCTTTGTTTCAAAAATTTTGAGTTGTAACTTATAGTATTCATTATCCTTAGTTAACAGTGCAATCTTATCATTCAGTTTAGCATCAATCTCATTGCACTTCTCTAATTGAGATTGGGTGGTCTGAAATAAGGTCACGAGCCCGGGATCTGGATTAGACAAATGCTCATTTTGTTCAACTTGAGTCTCCACATAATCATTATTTAGATCCTCAAATATAAGCACAGAGTCAACTTGATTATCAAAGTTAACCATAAGGTCATCTTGATTGTCAAATGTAACTATGGGATCCATTTGATTATCTTCGTAATGAGATGTAGGAGGCTCATGTTGAACACTCTGTGCCTCATTGGATGTAGATGAAGGCGGAGATATCAGATCATGTATAAGACATATGTTAGGATCCGGTACCTGAGACAAGCCATCAGTGTCATACACTGGGCCTGTGTCACTCATGTGGAGTTCTTACATGTTGGCCATCAACATAACAGCTGCGTTAGCTTGCAAGTCCTCCATGTCATTATCAGATTCTGCATTAGCTATGAAGCTTTGTTCCTTGTTGGTAAGTGTTCCACCAGCTTCATCCTTGAGAGCCAAGAGTAAAGCCTCCTTGTGATAAGCGTTGCCTCTTGTTCTCGGCTTTGGGCAAGCATTAGCGAGATGAACCTTCTCATTGCAGTTGTAGCATCAAAGACCATTGTTCCCATTTTGACCATTTCTCTGTTCAACTATTTAAACCCGTTGTTGTGGAGCACCCATGTTATTTCTTCTATTAGCATTAAATCCTTGACCACTACCCCTTTGACGACCTTTTGCATGATTCTGAACCTCAACTCTGCCATTGTTAACAACAACTTGATTTCTTGTGTTTGATGAGGTACGAATACGGTTGTTGGATTTGTTAGCAAATCTCCCGAATGCTCTGGCAATGAACAAAAATCCTTGATTCAACGTATCGAAAGCTTCTACATCCTCATTTGATTCACTGTAGTGTGCTGAATCAGTGTTGTTGTTGTATGGAACCAATTGAGTTTCTTGTGATTGCTGTGAAGGATCATATGGTGTAATCTGAGCATATTGTTGTGGTGGATTTATGAAGACAGTTGGCAGATTTGGAAATTGAGGATAACAAGCTTGAGTGTACAAAGCCAGAGTTTGATTATCCGGTAGATTTGGAGATGCAGGGTCCACGGAGAATTCTTTCTTTTTCTACTTCCTTTTGATGGTGCTTCAAATAGTCATACAACAATCCGTAAGTTGCTTGGTGAAGAGTCTTAGCTTGACGGATTAATGTAACATACTTCTCCCAATCAGGACCAAGACAACTCAGGAACTTTGTGTTGATTGCAATCCTTGGCATAATGATGCCGTGTTTGTCCAAGTCATTGATGATATCTGAGAACCGATGATAGTAAGACTCTAATGATTCCCCTGGTTCAATCATGAAATTCTCATATGATAAGTAAAGTTTGGATTCCATGTCTTCTTGTTTGAGTTCAGTGCCTTCCATGAGAAGATGAATGTGTTCCCACATAGCTTTAGCAGTCTTCTGAGCATCAACACTACAAAGAATCAGGTTGGGTAATCCTAAAAGGTTATATTGCATTGCAAGTTCATCAGCTTCTAAGTGAAGAAGTTGTTCAGTAGTGAGTTGATCTACTCGGAAAGTGGTGGTAACATCATCTCTTGGATCTCCGGAGACTGTTGAAGTAGGCATTTGAAAAGGAACTTCAAGGATGACCTTCTTCAAAAACTTACCATGTGGTTTTTTGAGATCACAAAACCTAAAAAACCTTATCACCCATTGATCGTAATTTCTGGGAGTGAGCATTGGAGGTCTATCAAGGGATCCAGCTTCATGAATGGACTGTTGGCTGCTTAAAGCTTCACACATCTTTGCAAACCACGAAGGTTCCTTTTGCGTTGTGACATTCATAGCATACTTAGCTGGAAACTGATATTGGAAGTAGTTACAATGTTGATATTGTTGACAAGGGTTTGGTTGAGGGATTTGTGGTGGAAGAGGTTGTGCATTCTGAGGAAAATAAATTGATGATGGTCGTTGAAATTGTTGTTGAGGATATTGTTGTTGTTGTTGTTGTTGTTGTTGAGGATACTCATGAGGAAAGTAGTTAGAGTATGGTGGTTGAGACATCTTGAAACTTGTGTTGTTGATGGATATTTGTAGTCAAATGAAACTTAATGTTTGCTGATGAAGTACACTTAGGCGTAAAGCACAGCTTATGCGTAAACTAGTGATCTTACGTGTAACTTCCTACTTACGCGTAAACAAGAGCTTAAGCGTAAATACTTCTTACACGTAAGCTTTAGGTTAAACGTAAGCTTAGGCGTAAACTAAATACTTAGAAGTAAGAACCTTAGGCGTAAGATGTTACTCGTAAGCAGTTATACTTATGCGTAAACTTAGGGTTTTACCCAAAAATCCTTTACACTTATCCAAGCATAAAATATATCCACAAGTCGAAGTGTTTTCAGGCTTATCCAAGCAAGAAAATACTGAGTTAACCAACAGCTTTGAAGATCGGTGAAGAAATTCCTTACACGTAGAAGCTTAGGAGTAACTGTAACTTAGGCGTAGAAGCTTATGCGTAGAAAACTAGGGTTTAGTTAAGCGTAAAACGAAGTTAAGCGTAGAACACTAGGTTTTTCTTAGGCGTAAACTTCACAGAATTCACAAAAACTGATTTTTATGCACTAAAACGTTTTGTAAACCTGATTTTAATGATGAAACCGCTTCAAAATCACCAAAATAACACAAAAGTTTGAAACTTGATGATCCAAAGTGAGTTTCAACCTTACGCGTAAACTGATGATACGAAACACAACCAAGCTTAAAAACTAATCTAAACATGTAAACTTTGTAACTTTTTGCAAAAAACAAAAACTTTGACACTAAATAAACCTTAACCCATAAGAATCTTGAGTTTACAAGTGTAAAAATGAAAGTTTTAAGCATGAGAAAGGTGTATAACGAGAAACAATACGCGTAGATAACAAAAACTTCAAAAACAAACCATTTCACCGAAACTAGATGGCGTATGATACCACTGTTAGGTCACCATAAGTTAACACAAGCATCAATATGATAGAAATAGAGGTAGAGATGATCGGTTGAACACAAACACACGATAAAATGAATAAAGGTTACGCGTAGGATATGAAAGTGAACAACCAACCCTCAAATGAGAGTTTACAAGACTATTTATAAGGGAAGGGAGCTAGGGCAACACATCTAGTCCCTTGTTTTCCTTATTGGGCCTTTGCATAGGCTCATGGGCTTTCTACACAAGCCAAGCCATAAATACTAGCATAAAAGCCATATAAATACAACTTATTACATAGAAATGACTAACACTTAATAATACAGTTTAGGAGCATTTCCAACAACCTTCACCAAAATGATCTCAGATTTGCATTAATCAGTGTTTTTAACCCAAAATACAAAGTGGATACCTCCTATCTAAGATACCTTGTCTAGAAATAATATTCTATCTTATGCGTCGAATACATACCCAGCCTCAGCAAAGTGGGATTTTACCAGTGCAAGAGCTCTTCCGCAATGGGAAATCTTGTTCTTTTCTTCTTTGGTTGTTTCAGCATAACTATAACAGCATAAATCATAAAATTAGTTTGGTTTTATTGCAAGCATGTGATCATATAAAAGGTGCTGGGAGATTATAGATGGTGAGTCAAACTGGGAGAGGTTGAAATAGATCAAAATAGGTTGGATGGGAACCTACAAAAACATCTTTCTCCACAATTTATAAGATTGTATTTTTAAAAGAAAGACTTGACGTGAATTTTAACATGTTTGACCCGTTCGACCCTTTTGATATGTTCCTCTATTAGCTAAACATGATTTTAGACATTGAACCCCTGTTAAAGATATGAAAAAGCCAAGATATGTTTACAACTATATTGGTTGAAATTGCCACCTATTATGGAGATGATCGTGTGCCTTACGTTTGATCATAACCATCACGTTGGAAGACTGGATCCCATCTAAAGTCATTTGGTCCTCTTGCAGGTGTTGGATCGTAAACTTGATTTATTTCAATAAAGATTGAACTATCCATAAAAGCCCGCGCCCATATAGAAGGCGCTCCTAGAAAGTCGTAGAATAGTATGGAAGCTTCTAGAAAGTCGTAAAATGGTATGAAAGTTTCTAGGAAGTAGTAGAATGGTAACTATAGAAGTGTTTAGAAGGTTGTAATAGATGATATCTACTAGGAGTATCTAGCTAGTTGCGGTAGAATATCTAGTAGAAAAATATAGAGATCCATGGAAAATATCTCGAACTAGAATATTCCATGGACTAGTATAAATAGGTTTTAGTGTAATGCATTAGTAATGAAGCAATTAAGCAATCAATAACATTGTAAACTTTCTTATAAGTGTTCCTCTCATCATAAGCCTAATAGGCTCCCGTGTTTTCAATAAGTGGTATCAGAGCTAGAAGATCAAGATGTCGAGCATGATGAACTTGTTCCAATTTCCTCGTCTTACCAAAGACTACTATGGAAGTTGGTGCATTCGCATGAAGGCGTTAATAGGTTACATGGTGTATGGGAGATTGTCGAGAAAGTTGATGATGAAAGTTCGTTGAGTGCCACTCAAAGGGTGAAGTTGCAAAAGGCAAGAAAGAAGTATCAAAGTGCTCTTACACTTATCTATCAATGTCTTGATGATGCGATGTTTGAGAAAGTTGAAAATGCAACCATTCTAAGGAAGTGTGGGAGATCCAACTGACAAGGTGAAAAATGTATGTTTTCAAACTCTTAGAGGAATGTTTGAAAAACTCCAAATGGAGGAATCTGAAATAATTTCAGATTATTTCACTCGTGTCTTGACCATTTCAAATGAAATGAAGAGAAATGGTGAAAGCTTGAGTGAGACAAGGGTGATAGAAAAGATTCTTCTCTCTTTGCCACCAAACTTTTATTACATTGTTATGGCCATAGAGGAGTCAAAAGACATAGACTCTATAACCATTGTTTAACTCATGGGATATTTATAAGCCCATGAAGAGAAGTTGAAGAAAAGAAGGGGAAAGAACCCTTGGAGCAAGCTTTATACTCAAAGGTCTCTTTCAAATAAAGATAAAAGAGCTTTCTACATGGAAAGGAGCAAGGATGAGGACGTGGTACTTTTCAAGGTCGTGGTGGTTTCCAAGACCGAGGATAAGGAAGAGGAAGAGAAGATTTCAACAAAGAAGATGATTTATATCGAAGAGGTCGTGGGAGAGGCTTTTAATCTCAAAAAGGAGGTAAGCCCATATACAATGTTACAATTGTCGCAAATATGGTCATGAGGTGAGATCAATACAAAACACATCTAATCTAAAGAACAAATCATAAGATCTCAACCATTCATCTTCTTTTCATCCAATGGTTGAGATGAAAGCAAAAATTAACAAAGGAAGGGTAAAAATGTAATTCTATAAAAACCCACTTTCCACCATTTTTTAAAAAACATCATAGCTTGCAAACGGTAAATCTTCAAGCTACAAAAAATACACCATCGCGACGAGAAAAAAATCATCTTTCTATTGATATGCACTTTTATACACTTTCGACGAACTTTTTTTTCAAAATTTTCGTCTAGAAAAATCCCACGGGATTCGTAAAAAACTCCCACAGAGTTCGTAAAAAAATCCCACGGGATTCGTAAAAAGACGAACTTTTTTTTCTTTCAAAATTTCCGTCTAGAAAAATCCCACGGGATTCGTAAAAAAATCCCACGGGATTCGTAAAAAGACGAACTTTTTTTTTTCAAAATTTCCGTCCAGAAAAATCCCACGGGATTCGTAAAAAAATCCCACGGGATTCAAAAAAAATCCCACGGGATTCGTAAAAAAATCCCACGGGATTCGTAAAAAGACGAACTTTTTTTTTTCAAAATTTCCGTCCAGAAAAATCCCATGGGATTCGTAAAAAAATCTCACGGGATTCGTAAAAAAATCTCACGGGATTCGTAAAAAATTCACTTGTGATTTGTATAAATCCCATGGGATTCTGTATGAATCACAAAGGATTCGTCAAAAAAATCACTAGACTAGATACAATGCATAACTACATCCCGGATTCATGATTGTTAGTTTAGTTATTATTTTGAAACACCATGGCTGCACATGTTGAGCTCAAACTATACACGGAGCCAACCTCGTGTTTATAAACACGAACAATCTATTTATTTGTGAACACAAGCAAATGTCAATATTCATTTACAACCATAGCTCTATTAACTCACTTGAATACGATCCAATGTTTTGTAGGACAAAAATGGGAAAGAAAAAATAAATGTAAATCAGTTAAACTCAATATAATCAATTGGAGTAGTAACTTTAAGACTAAGTGATTTATTGAACCGTGACTTCTAACTGCTTGAGCTTTTTCTCGTTATCTCCGCCACTTCGTAAGCTGCATATGAATACAGTTTTGTAAAAACGTTAAGAAATACCAAGGTGAAAGATAGGAACAAAATGCAACTCATAGTGTAGCTGGTGAGCCAAATGAGCAGGTTAGATAACGGGTCATAATCGGCCACGCGGGTCAGGCCAAAATGCGTTGACCCCAAAAAAAATCCTAAACATCAAATTTTTGTTTGCAACATCATGATCACCATAGCTACATATCATTACAACATCAATCTGTATTCTAGCTAAAACTGTCAAATTGCAAAAAAGGTTGTCGAGTAAATTAATATTTAGTTGACAATGAGCAATCTCAATTGTTTACAAAATCAGGCGACATATATGGAGCTGATAACCATTTTGCAAATAACAATAATTATATTCTAATTACATACTTCAATAAAAGGAACAAAAATCAAATTAGATTCAATAACCTGTACTTTCAAAAACTTTTAGATCAACGGTGGACTATGAACTAGCGGCGAACGGCGGATCGATTATGGATAGATGACAGAAAGACAGATCGGTGGTGGATCAACGTCAGATCAACGGTGATATCGAAGATCCATGATGGTTTATTGTGGTTAGTGTGTGTTTTAGGTGAGAAGAGTGTGTGTTTGTAACCTGGAGAGAGAATATGTACAAATGAAATGAGAAGTGAAAGAGACCCGTGACTTTTTGAGCTAGTAAAATTACTAAAATGCCTTTTAGTTAATAATTATAACAAAATGTCAATTAATCTCAACCGTTGGATTGAAGATGGATGAGCGGTTGAGATGGAGCACTTTGTTCTTTAGCAAAATCTTGTTCTGTACCGATCTTTTCTCATATGGTCATTATGCCAATGAGTGTAGTAGCTCAATAAAAGTGGAAGAAAAAGCTAATATTATGGAGGTAGAAGATAAAAATGAAATTACTTTGCTAATGGCAAGACATGACGAACAAGAAGAAAGGATAGAACCATGGCATATAGATTCCGTTGTAAGTAACCATATGACGGCTGAGGAAAACTTGTTCTTGGAGCTGGAGAAAAGTAAAGGTAATGTCACCTTTGGAGATGAATCAAAGGCACCGGTGAAAGGAAAAGGTAAGATACTTATCCGAGCTAAAGATGGAAGTCACCAATATATTTCGGACGTATACAATGTGCCCAATCTTAAAAGTAACATTTTAAGCGTGAGACAACTTTTAGAGAAAAGCTACGATATTCATTTCAAGGATCATAGTGCTACAACAAGAAATCCTAAAGCAAAGCTCAAAGCAAAAGTGCCTATGACTAAAAATCGATTGTTCATTCTAAACATTCAACATATAGAAGCTAAGTGCTTAAGATCATTCGTGGCTTTGGTGCATGAGGTACGGTCACTTAAACTTTGGTGACTTTAAGTTATTATTCTCAAAGGAAATGGTGAAAGGGTTAGATCAAATTGATCATCCCAATCAAGTGTGTGAAGGATGCCTTCTTGGGAAGCATGCTAGGAGTTCATTCCCAGAAGATTTCTAACGACTCCTTACTCCCCACAACAAAATGGAGTGGTAGAAAGAAAGAATAGAACGATTCTCAATATGGTACGAAGCATGTTGAAAGTAAGAAAATGCCAAAGGAGTTTTGGGCCGAAGCTGTTGATTGTGTGGTATATCTGTTGAACTGGTGCCCATCAAAGAGTTTAGACAACAAGACTCCGCAAGAAGCATGGAATGGGATGAAGCCCACCATTTCTCACCTAAGAGTATTCGGAAGCATAGCATATGTCCATGTTCCGAGCCAAAGGCGATCCAAGCTTGATGATAGAATTGAGAAGCATGTGTTTGTTGGGTACAACAAGAAATCAAAAGGTTATAAGCGCTACAATCCAATCAAAAGGAAGGTGGTAATGAGTAGAGACATGGAGTTCGATGAAGAAGAAGTATGGGATTGGAGCATTAAGGAAAATGAAAGGTATGGCTTTCTTTCTATTACTAACGAAGAAGAGATGGGTGAATCAAGTGAAAAAGTCCAACAAACTCAAAGTCCAACTCCGACCCAACACTCACCTTCAATTTCAAATAAAGGAGAACCAAAGACAAGAAGTTTGCAAGAGTTCTAAGAGGTAACTGACGAGATACCCCTTCTTTATTTATATGATGACTGTGAACCTTTAGTTTTTGAAGAGGCTATGAAAAGAAATAAATGGAGACAAGCCATGGACGAGGAGACAAATTCAATAGAAAAGAATGATACCTGGGAGTTGACAAACCTTCCGAAAGGCCAAAAGGCTATCAAAGTCAAATGGGTATACAAGGACAAGAAAAATGCCAAAGGAGAAATGGAGAAGTACAAGGCAAGACTTGTGGCAAAAAGTTACAAGCAGAAGCATGGGATCGACTACGAAGAGGTATTTGCTCCTGTTGCTCATTTAAAAAATATTAGAATGATTATTGCTATTGCTGCTCAATATAGGTGGAAAATCCATCAAATGGATGTGAAGTCTTCATTTCTAAATGGACTTCTCTAAGAAGAAGTTTATGTGGAGAAACCGGAGGGATATGTTGCCAAAAGGCAAGAAGGAAATTCTCCAAGCATGATTGATGAACTCAAGAGGTCAATGATGAAAGAGTTCGAGATGACAAACATAGAACTTATGTCTTATTATCTTGGCATTGATGTGAAGCGAACAGACGAAGGAATCTTCATATGTCAAGAAGGATATGCCAAGTAGATATTAAAGAAGTTCGGCATGAAGAAATGTAATCCCATTGGCACCCCCATAAAACATAAGGCAAAGCCTTCTAAGCATGACAGAAGAGAAGTGGTAAACTCAACTTTGTTCAAGAGTCTCATTGGAATTTTACGCTATTTGATATGTACACGACCCGACATACTCTTTGCGGTTGGATTGTTCAGATGTCCAAATATTTTGTCGTAATATTAATCTCCAAATATTGCGTAGACTATGGTATGTTTTATTCAAGTGAAGACTTCAAGATCGTAGGATATAGCGACAGTGAATGGGCTGGAAATAAAGACGATGGAAGGAGTACAACAGGATTCGTATTCTTCCTGGGTGACAATGCTTTTACATGGTCTTCAAAGATGCAACCTATCGTTACTGTCACACCCCAAAAATGGCATAATATATAAGCATATGAGGGTCTTTCCCACAAACGTAATGGGTTCATGATTTGGCCCAATAGCAAGAGAAAATAGACACGGAGCATAGGCAGATTTGGCCCATGAACATATTGTTTAGACCTACAAAAGAAACTGAAAAGGTTAATTAACATTATTTTTGTATCGTTTAACATCAAGGTAAATACGACATAAAGATTATTCTATGTACCTTCATGACCAAGCTTCTGAAGGAACCACTTAGTATTGATTAGCATTTTCCACCCCGTAACACACATGAGAAAGTAAAATCAATAAAGACAGAAAAGACCAAATTCCACCCCTAACAAACCGATTCGTTTTGAGTTTATTCTTAACTATTTACAACAAAAAAATGTCAAAACAGTCAAGTTTTGTGTACTGAAGTTGCAAGTTATCAAAAAGTTTTAGCAATTCCGAACGTGAAATGTAAGCTCATCTATTACTCATATCAACGAAAATTTGTTTTATTTAGGAACCATTGTGACCAATAAGTAATGGACACCTTCGCTTATTTTGGAACCATTGTGACCATTGTGACAATAAGTAAGTAATGGACACCTTCGCTTATTTAGCAGTCTATTCACCGACAATAAGTAATGGACACCTTCGTTTATTTAGGAACCATTGTGACCAATAGCCAAAACCTAGAGAATTTCTTGCCTAGAAAAGTGTCTAAAACACTAATCCTATGATTACCAAAAGATAAAACATGTAATGCATCCATTACATTAACCAAGATGCAGACAATCTGACATCTGAACTCACAATTTCACAAGAGTTGTCTTATTTTATGCTACCAGGTCTTGTTAACAATACAAAAAGATTGAACAGACAAATTAAGGAATGTTCAAATGTGCTGCAAACCTACAGTCCAAATATTATCGGATTATCTGAAACATATATGTAGTTGCTGTATTGGGTAAATTTTATAATGCGTAACTTCAGTGACTCCATTTTGGCCAAATCTGTCAAGTCTATAAGAAGACTAATGTGACTAGGATTTAAGGGAATTTGTGAATTAAGTAACTCGGATTAGTAGGGTTCGGGTCAATTCAGGTTCCGGTCAACCCCGAGTATAGGTAAAATGATTAAAAAAATTGATTACTTCAATATGTTTACATTGCAAAAGTCGGGTTGGTCGGGTCAATTCGGGTTGAGGCTAAAAAAACTTACCTGAAGGTGGCCCTATTTAGAACTAGGGCTAGTCGGGTTGACCCGAAGACCCGAGTAACCCGACACGAATAGACTTAATCGGGTTCGGGTTCGGGTCGGATCGGGTTTTTTGACACCCCTAGTTATGGGGAGAAGCACCTTTGACGTCTCATTCCAATAAACCAAACAAAACTTTTTAAATAATTGTACCCATGTAATGGGTATACGTGAGTACATATGGTTATGGGCTGGCCTACGCAGGCACCCCCACATTTCCTTGGCAGGCACCTCTTGTAGGTGGGTCCCCCTTGTCCTCCGGCGGCTACAGTACTTTTTTTTTTTTTGTGTTTAGTTTTTTTTAATTGTGTGTGTAGTGTGTTTAGTTGTATAGTGTATTTAATTTGTGTAGTATTTTTATATGTATAGTGTATTTAATTTGTGTAGTGTTTTTATATGTATAGTGTATTTAATTGTGTAGTGTTTTTATATAATATTTATTTTAGTGTTTTTATATAATATATTTTACGTTATGCTTTTTAATTGTGTGTCTGTTTCCATTTAATTAAACAATAACAATAAAACATTAAACAAGTAAAACAACAATGTTTTCAATATTACAACGTCTACTCCACATGAAGATTATTAATGTCATCTATAAGCTCATAGAGTATTCCACTCTACCGACATGCGTGATCAACTGGATTACTTGCGGCCTTCAGCCGATGCTTCCAACGCCTTTATTTTTGCCGCAACAAAGTCTTTTCAACCAATAGCATGTTGATCGTTGTATCTTTAGTTTCGCAGTTTGAGCACTGCGTTGAAGAAGAGGCTTCACCAAAGTACTTTTGTTGAAATATTTCCTTCCACATGAAGTATCGACACCCATAGTCTTTAGTCCCTGGCTTTACATGAAGAAACAATTATAAGAAATGTATTCTAAACAAACAAGTTATTGATATATTTACGCAAATAAGCAAACGTTAATTATTTACCTTTGAGAAAGGACATGCATAATACTGGGCAGACCACAAGTATGAGGCTGGTGGGATGTTCTTTCAATTATTAATCCACGTTGACAACGACACAAGTAAGGATTTTGTTGTTGCATCTCGCCAAAAGAATTTGTATAATTATTCACAACATAAATTAGTAATATGACGGTTCACAAAATTAGAAGCTTCGAATACATAAATAACCAATCTTGTTATAGATTAATAGTTGATACATGGTTCACAAAATTACAATATAACTAGAAACTAAGATCAATCACGCCCGATGCGTAGTCGCTCCAATGATACTGCCATCCGTCCCCCACACGAGACTCTAACTCGAAATGCCTCAATCCGCCAATCTCTCGCCGCATACACATCAACGCGAGACGATCAGTAGATGAGGAAGAACAGGAGGACGGTGTATAAAATTGTCCTCATATACAGCGGAGATATAGCTGAGAGGGAGCACATAAGATTGTGAAGAAAGCACATAATCTGGACTCTCAACACGAGCAGGTGTGTTGTTGACACAATGAATGTCCCTCCACTGAATGTCATCCGATTCATGTAACAAAACATGAGGAAGAACCGGAGCAGTGAGCAAATCAGAATAAAAGATGACGAAGTCGCTTGCTATAAATCAAGAATCGCCTATACATGTTGTGTCATTTACAATATAGATCAAGAATCGTCTATACATGTTTTTTTATTTACAATATAAATAAATAATCGTTTTCTACGTATATCTAAACATCATCCGCCGTTGAGTAAACACATGTTCCCATTGCGCGCCACGCATCTCTATGATAACTCCATTGTGGGTGATTATACGGGAGTGGTGAGTCTTCGTCAAGAACCGCAAGAACGAAGTGAGCACCTTCCTCGCTCCCCACACTAAGAATAACAACCGAAGTCAAGTACTGGGCTGAATCTGGAGAACCTCTAAGCGGAAGTAACAAAAGAGATTGTCTATTGGTTATAGATACAATAGGACGGTTAATAGCTGTAGCAATAACCACTCCCATTTCTGGCATACTCATCCAATAACGCCTCGGTGTGCACCGTTATACCAATTCATCGAAGTTACGTGTAGCCGTAAAGTTTCACCCCACATTGCCCTGTAAACCGCTTCGTGATTGTCTACCTCTTCCCTGGCAAGAGCTCGAATTGTGGGCCACATTTCTTGCTGATGGCCAAGACCTAGGGCAACAGCTCGATAGCCACAATTTCCATCACCTTCCACGTTAAAATCCCTAGGATCCAAATACCGGAAAATAGGTGGAATTTCAACATACAATATTCGCAAAGTCATCCGGAACGCATAAGTGGTGTCTTGTCGCCCTCGCTAGGTCCTTCGTTAGGTCCTTCGTTTAAGTCTGGGATGTTAGAAGGCTCTCCCACATAAGAACCGTGTCTCGCAGATTCTTTATTTACTTCTGACTTTTTAGGTTTTGTGTAGCTTCTCGGTGCATTGTGGGGGGGTCATCGCTCAAATCCGGAGATTTGGTTTAGACTTGGATTTGTTGTTCTTTGCGCTTGACGCCCACGATTATTTTCTTTGACAAGAAGGTTGTTCTGACACAGCATTCAGAGCGTATATACCTTCCGGCATGTTTAACATATTTTTTGACAAACGACGATGCTCGTATAAACACTTTGGAATTTCTCAGACGTCATCTTTACACGAAAATATTCAGGCTCTTCGTGACCTTGTTGCTCTTGAGGATATTCAGTGCTCATCAGCTCATCAGGCTCTTGAGTATTTCGGACAGCCGGGAACGCTTAGTGTTCTCCAAAAATTATCAACATAATCAAGCGGAATTGGCAATCCTCAGATTCAAAAAAGAACTTGTTATAATTATCGGGATTGACGGAAAAGAATAACTTGGTAGGCATAAATTTTTAAATACATACCGTTTGCTTGAAGCCAATACAGTTGGTGATAGCATGGTAAGCCATACACTAACCGCATTTGATGACCACATGCATGTGGGTCAACATCCCGTTTACTTTCTCCGAGTATGAGCCTTAAAGCATCCATTGAAACATTATACCGCAATTCGTTAAACAGAGTGCTCTTACAAGCATGCAGTTTCTTGATTTTGCTTATATTCAAAGAGGCTCGTATCGCGGTTTCTTGCGCAGCTATAATCTTGTCGACCGAACACAACAACGTGTCTAAGCCGGACTGTGTGGTGCCTAAGTATAACTTCAACAAAATGGTGTTGACCCTCAACTCTACATGTTGTTGTCCGGCCGGCCGCGATATTGATCTGGTAATGCACGATACAAACATGCGGTCTAATCTCGCAACGCCAGTTACGAAAATACCGAAAACATCCGAGAAAACAAAGAATTACGAAAGTGAGAAAAGAAAACTATCCGAGTAGTTATTTATTAAATAATAATAACAAAGTGTATTATTAAAGTACAATTCGAGTACCCTTTTTTTGGACCAATAAACCACGAAGTTGTCGATAATAATGCCCGAACACTTCTTCTGTCGGAGCTGAAATCATCGAATCCCAAGTGATTCTAACGGACTCATACTCCTTTACCGTATCGAAACTGTTTCGCAATTCTTTAGCACATTTTGATTGATATGCCATCGACAGAGTAATCTGTTAGCGTTTGGGAATTCTTTCTCGCAAGCCCCAAGCAACGCTGGTCTCTGTCGTTTGCGACGATAACCCGCGTAGTATTGTTCTTGTATCACCAACTTAATACATTCCAACACCCATTTGAAATTTGGCTTTTTTTCTTTGTCCAAAAAGCTAAACGCCATTGAGAATGTTGTGTTTGTTGGAGTAACCCCAACAACCGAAGAATGGCGCTTTAAACATGTTGGTGTTGTATGTGGAGTCCATCAGATGATTTCCTGGATATGTTGTCCACAAGGCATATGACGTCGGGTGAACAAAAAATATTTCATCCAGCTCATTTGTGTGGTCATTTATCCTAGGGTAATACGTATAACCTTTACGTCGCAAATGTACTAAAAGCATTTGTATCGGAGTCAAATCACCACGATCGTCCACGACGTATCTTTTCTTGTGCATTATACACCGCTTTAATCGTGAGACACGCTTATTAGGATCCATCTCTTTATTGAAGAAAGTATAATTCGTGGTGCTACACTGCTTTTGTCATCCCGCCTCACAAAAACTAACTCACTTTCTTTTAATCGCATGGCCTCGTGAAAACCATGCAACGAGTCCGAAAATTATGATTATGCTCCGGACGCTTAACCCTCAATATCCAACCATTAAAAGCTTTTATATATTTCGCTAGTAATCTGAATGGGCAATTACATTTGTCTGCATTTCAGTCTGCCGTTGAAGTTCATCTTCTAAACCTTCACGTGAAGACGCCCCATGTCTAGAACACAAAAATTCGATAGAGTACTTATAGCCCCTATCTGTTTTACTTTTTCCAATAACAATAACAAAACCAATCGTTTCAGCAGTAGACCGCACCCAATTAATTAAATCAACTTCAGTACCGAAAACCTATACAATATAAAAATACAACAACCTTTTTATTAATACATTTTCTTAAAAAAACTTTATAAATACTTTTAGTATCTTTTATAAATACATGTTTTTATAAATATTTTTAAAAGACTTTTATTAAACTTAAAAATATTTATAAAAATATTTTTAAAAGACTTTTATTAAACTTTATAAATACTTATAGCCCCTATTAAACTTTAAATACAACCTTGTAAACTTTTGTAATACTTTTATTAAACTTTAAAAAACGCTTATAAAAAAAACGCTTATAAAAGAAACGCTTATAAAGAAAAACGTGTTTGTGTTTTGTTTTGCTACGCACGTGGTTCTCGAATGTTGTACGTGTTTCGTTGTTTACCACTTTCTCACACATGTTTTTGGCAAAGTAGATAGTATCCTGTCTCTCTCATTTTCTCAAACTAAAACCACTCTCTCACTTCTCTCAAACGTAAACTCTCTCTCTCTCTAAAAAGTTTTAGATCTAAACATTTTAGATCTAAAATTCTACGTGGTGGTTACGTTTGTTAGACTGGTGGTTTACGTTTGTAAGGACGTGTTAAGTTAGACTGGGTGGTTGCGTGGTGGTACTTGTTAGACTGTGGTGGTTGCGTTTGTACGTTGTTAAGTTTTTGTGATTTTCTTGAAAAGATCATGAGGTTTGTTAAAAAAACTAATTTTGTGTGCTTCGTTGTTAAAAAAAAACTAATTTTTTTGGTACTTTTGAGGCTGTGGTGGTTTACGTTTGTACGTTGTTAAGTGTTTAGATCTAAAACTTTTTTTAGATCTAAAAACTTTTTTAGATCTAAAACTTTTTTTAGATCTAAAAATTTTTTTAGATCTAAAATTTTTTTTAGATCTAAAGATTTGTAAAAAAAAGGTTTTTGTTGTTTTCTTAAAAATACTTAGATGTTGTTTATGGTGGTTTACGCGTGGGTACTTGTGAGACCGTGGTGGTTTACGTGGTGGTACTTTTGAGGCTGTGGTGGTTTACGTTGTTAAGTGTTTAGATCTAAAACTTTTTTTAGATCTAAAACTTTTTTTAGATCTAAAATTTTTTTAGATCTAAAATTTTTAGATCAAAAGATTTGTAAAAAAAGGTTTTGTTGTTTTCTTAAAAATACTTAGATGTTGTTGAGGCTGTGGTGGTTTAAGTGGTGGTACTTGTGAGACTGGTGGTTTACGTGGTGGTACTTTTGAGGTCAGGTGACGCTTGTTAAGTGTTTAGATCTAAAACATTTTTTAGATCTAAAATTTTTTTTAGATCTAAAGATTTGTAAAAAAAGGTTTTCGTTTCTTAAAAATAATTAGATGTGGTGTGGCTCAGGTGGTTTACGTGGTGGTACTTGTGAGGCTGTGGTGGTTTACGTGGTGGTACTTGTGAGATTGTGGTGGTTTACGTGGTGGTACTTTTGAGGCTGTGGTGGTTTACGTTTGTACGTTGTTAAGTGTTTAGATCTAAAACTTTTTTTAGATCTAAAATTTTTTTTAGATCTAAACCTTTGTAAAAAAGGTTTTCTTTTTTCTTCGTTGTTAAAAAAACTAATTTTTAAGTTTTTTTAAAAAATCATCATTGCTTATTGTTTGTTGGGTTTTTTGCAGGTTCCTGCGTAGACCCCTTTTGTGGGCAAAGCCCATGTTATACTTGGCAGGTAACACCCCATTTTCCTTCATTACCGATGGTAAGTGATTCACTTTGCAACTGTAATGAAAAACTTTGTTTTGTATAAAAAATTTCATTACTGGATGGTAAAGTGGCCATTCAAGGTCATTTTGCAACTTTAATGAAATAAAAAAGGCAATGATGATTTTTTAAAAACAAAACTTAAAGAGTTTTGGCGAGGCAAAACCGAATTTGCAGTACCAACATGAGCTATAAAGCTAATAATCCTGAGCCTCGATGTTGTTACCTCTTGTGTGTTAAATGGTGAACTAGACATGTTGGTTGATTGTTGCTGATCCGACCACTAGTTGCTGTTGTTGGGCCTCGTAGTTTAGCCCTTATAATGTTGTTGGTGTTGTTTCTGGACCACTTGTTGGTGTAGCTTGCTTTCACCTGATATGTTGTTGATCCTGGACAACTAGTTGTTGATCCTGACCACTGATTGTTGTTGTTTGTGTTGTTTCGACCACCTGTATTGTTGTTTGGTTGCTATCACCCTGGATCATGTTGTTGGTGTTGTTGGTGTTGTTGCTTTCATATGGGATTGTTGTTGGTGTTGTTGCTTTCATATGGGTAACTTGTGAGAATCTTAGTACTTGTGAACTTTTTGAGAATCTTAAATCAATGTGAACTTTTGCAGTGGTAACTTGTGAACCTTGTTCAAAACGTGGAACTTGTGTATCTTGTGAAACCTGTGAAACTGGTGAGTCTTGTGCTTGTGCAGATTTGTGAGGCTTGTGCAGTTTTGTGAGGCTTGTGCAGATTTGTGAGGCCTGTGCAGTTTTGTGAGGCTTGTGCAGATTTGAGGCCCGCGCTGTAGCTTTTGTGAGTGCAGTTTTGTGCAGTTCATGTGAACTGTGACTTTGTGCAGTTTGTGACTAAAACTTTTCCGAGGCGATGATGTATTTTGAGCCTAAAAACTTTAAAAACTTTTCGAGGCGATGATGATAAAAACCGAATGGACGGTAAAGTGAGGTCTAATCTCACTTTGCAACCTTCGGGTTTGAGCCTAAAAACTTTAAAAACTTTTCCGAGGCGATGATGATAATGGACCGAATGGACGGTAAAGTGAGATCAAATCTCACTTTGCAACCTTCGGGTTTGAGCCTAAAACTTTCCGCCGCTGAGGCGATGATGAAAACCGAATGGACGGCAAAGTGGGATAAAATCTCACTTTTTCAACCTTCTGACCACTCATATATTTTCAACTACGCATTTTTGAAAACTGTTAAAACCGAATAAAACATTTAGAACCTGGCCCAACCAAAACAAAAAATAAGTTGTAAAATTGTTGAATTGTAAAACCAAAACACTTGTAAAAAAAAACACATGTACAAAAATATGTCAAAAAACTCTGAAAATAAGAGTTATAAGTGTAAATAATAAGTTGTAAAAGATTGGCACGAAATCGGAAACCAATCATTACCAATCATCGCAGACGGAAATCGAGAAACCAATCATTACCAATCATTGGCACGGAAATCGAGGCACCAAGAAAATGCAACCACCCCCTATATGGGGTGCCTCCATAGGAGGACCCATGGTTATTTACTCCACATGCAATGTCTGCTATGAAGAGAGAAAGTTAGCTACAAATTTCTCTCTCTCATAATTTACTCCCCTTAATCTACCACATTCAATGGTTGCTTCATTTCACACTCCAGAAATTTTCAACCAAACTTGTTTTTGTTCAGTAAACATTTGATCCTTGAGAGCTAGCTGGTGAAATCTCTGAAATCTGTATAAGGTATTTTTAACATATTAAACATATATCTTCTACATAAGTTCCTGATTGCAGACACCATATATTTGTACTTTTCTTAGTTTACGAGTTACGTAACTTTCTTAAGTATAATGGATCACTACTTTGATATGTACTAATCTAAGGAGAAATAGATATGTTTTTTTATAGTCTTATAGATTAAGTTGGTGTATGGTATTGCTTATTTTATTTTTTTTAGTTTAAATAAACAAGTTTTTATAGGTAATTGATAAATTGATTTGAAAGAAATTTTGAAACAAATTGTTATTTTCATAACCCCGAGTGCTTATTTTTAAGTAGCTTAATTATAAGTACTTGTTTATAATAAGAAGCAATCCAAAAGTATGAATACTGTAATAAGATTCGCATCCCTTTTGTTGGTAGTTCAGTCGTGTTTTGATCACAACAAACCAACCATGTGAACTAACCCTGTTTTTAGACCCAAGCTTAACTTGTTTATTTTCTTATCGTTTCGGGAATTGCCACCCTAATTTTGTTTATATAATTTCTTATCTCTCAGGAAAATGGAAGTTGTATCTGCAATCATTGGTCCTGTTGTGAATGTTTTGACGGATCATATTACACAAAAGTTGAGAAACCTCACTTCCTACGCCGATCGTGTGAAGGAAATGAAAGACAAAATGAAGGTTTTGGACAGTCAAAAAATTGATAACGACAAGCATTTGAGAAGAAACCGTGAAAACAATAAAGAGATACCTGATCGTGTAACGGGGTGGTTGGAAGAAGCAGAAAACATCAAGAAAGAAGTTGAAAAAATTCCAAGTAACGACATTGGATGCTTTAATGTCAAAAAGAAGTATCTAGCAGGAAAAAATGCATTGACGCATATCAAGGATATCGACCGCCTTATTAAACTAAAAATCACCTGACTGATGCTGATATACCTTTTGGAAGAGTTGATTCCAAACGCCCACCATCAACAACATCAACATCAACATCAACATCAGGTGGAAATACTCAAATTGTGTTCAAGTCAAGAGATAAGATATTCGATGATGCATTGAAGTTCCTTCAACAAGATGATGATAAGACTCGAGTGATAGCCTTGTGTGGAATGGGTGGTGTGGGGAAAACCACGCTGATGACACAACTGAAAGAGGCTGCACATGATAACAAGATGTTTCATTGGATCGTGGTTGTAGCTGTTGGGAAAAGTTACAACTTGTTTGCCATTCAGAATGCCATAGCAGTGCACACAGGCGGACCTCTAACTGAAACCGATGAAAAACTAAGGGCAACTTATCTTTCTAAAAGATTTAAAGGATTCTTGGAGCGTAAAGAAAAGATTCTGGTTATGCTGGACGATGTGTGGGAGAATATTAAAGTTGAAGATATTGGATTAGAGAGTCCTTTCCGGAATGGGGTCAAGTTGTTGCTCACATCACGAGATGAAAATATTTGCCACCAGATTGCAGTTGATGCTGGTTCTGTTCTTCAAGCTGTTAGAGTTGATGTCTTGGAGGAAGAGGAAGCACGGGATTTCTTTTGTCAAATCACAAAGATTTCAGCTGAACATGATCGTGATCTTTATGAAAAAGGATGTAAAATTATAAAAAAATGTGGTTATTTGCCGCCGCTTATCAAAACTCATTGCCGCAACCCTTTACAGCAAAGATGAATATTTATGGAGGCGTACACTCAAGCGTTTGAAGAAAAATGATCTTGATTTGAGAACGTGCAAAAATAATTAACATAAGCTACGAGTCTAGTGCATGATGATAAATTTATTTTTCTGCTCTGTGGCTTGTTCCCAGAGGACTCTAATATCCCGATAGAAGATCTCACAAGATATGCATGGGGACTAGAACTTTTAAAGGGAGATTCTTCTATGGAAGATGCGAGAGACAGCACACAAACAAGTGTGAGCAATCTCAAGAATTCATATTTGTTGATGAATGGTGATGGTCGTCACAGTGATTGTGTGAAATTGCATGATCTTGTGCTTGCCTTTGTGGTAGGTGCTGTTTCTAAAGGTGGTAAGGATGGATGTCGGATCATGCAACACGATGATTTCTCAAAGTTGAGTGAAGCTAATAGTATGAGCCAGTCTTCAAGCTAACTTTCTAACATGCAAGGGCATGTCCGAGTTTCCTAGTGAATTTCAGTTTCCAAACCTTTCACTTTTGAAACTTATGCACGGAGATGAGTCATTAAGGCCTCAAGACTTTTACGCAACAATGAAAAAGCTTCAAGTTATAGCACTTGACAGAATGGAGTATGCATTTGTTCCAACATCATTTCAGTGCTCCACCTACCTTCGAACTCTATGTATCGATGGATGCTCGTTGATGTTTGATCTGACTTGTCTCGAAATCTTCTCATCTGGAAGTGCTTAGCTTTGCTAACTCTGGCATTACAATCCTACCTTCCACGCTCGAATTTGAAGGAGCTAAAGCTACTGGATGTAACAGGTTGTTACAATCTTGTTATACACGATGGTGTCTTGGGAAGCTTAGCAAAACTTGAAGAGCTTTATATGAGAAGTTTCGATGGACATGCAGTCTGCTTCACAGACAACAACTGTAGTGAACTTGCAGAGCGTTCAAAGAAACTTTGTGCATTAGAATTTGAATTTATTGGTAACAATGATCATATGAAAAACATGTCTTATGTGAAACTTAAAAGATTCAAGCTCTGTGGATGTTATTTTACAGAAGGTCGCTGGCTGCACACATCTCAAGGTGAAACGCACTCATATCAAAACAGCTTGAAGTTGGTCACCAACAGAGAAGAAATACTGAAATCTAAAATCAACGAGCTGTTTAAAATCACACATGCACTTTATCTACAAGTGAATGATATGAATACTCTTGAAGATGTTGATGTGGAATTTAGATCCCCCGCATCCTTCAACTTTTCGCTTTACAAGTTGAGAATCCTTGTAGTTTCAAAATGTGCAGAGTTGAAATACCTTTTCACACCGAAAAGCAAACCAGTTTGTCAAAGCTAGAGTATCTGGAAATTTCCGAATGCCTTAAAATGGAAGCAGTCATACATACGGAGACTTACGTTGATGTCTTTTCCAACTTAAAGTATCTCAGGTTGGCTAAGCTACCAGAGTTATTGCATTTCTGCAATAAAGTTGATGTAATTGAGCTACCACAACTCGTGAAATTGAAACTTGAAGGCCTACCAAAAATTACAAGCATTTATTGGTCTAGTGATATTTCCCGCATGCAATCTCTCTTTAACAAAGAGGTAAGTATATATTTTTATGTAAATAAAATAATTTCAACAAGCTTTTCAACTAAAAGTATTTAATGGATGACAAATCATACTAGTAATTAATTTGCAGGATATGACTCCTAAACTGGAGAAATTGGTTGTTTCTGATATGGATAATTTGAAGGAGATATGGCCTCCTTGGTTTAGTACTAGTAATATGTGTCCATTGAGAGAGCTAACGGTCAAGGGTTGTGGTTCCATTGAAGTCTTGTTCAACATGGATTTTGGTGAAATCGAGCAACTTAGCAGCAGTTTGAGAAGCATTAAAGTAGATAGATGCAATAATAGTCTTGTGAAGCTTTTTTCATGCAATCCATTTCCTTTCTTCAATAATTTACAAGAGCTTAACGTTGAAGGTGTGTCATTCCATTCGAAGTGTTATTTGACATTGACTCTGACGTGCTGGTAAAAGTGAAGAACAGGTTTGTAGCAGCAGCTTGAGAAGCATTGAAGTGTGGGAATGTGATAGTCTTGTGAATCTTCTCCCAAGCAATCCAATGCCATTATTCAATCATCTAGAAGAGCTGGAAGTTACAGAATGTGCTTCCATTGAAGTGATATTCGACATCGACATGGGATGTGTTGGTGAAATGGATAAAGTTAGCAGCAGCAGGTTGAGAAGCATTCTTTTGGTGGAACTAGGGAAGCTTTGTAGAGGTGTGTGGAGGAAAAAGATGCTGGAAATAACTTGATTCATGGCTTTGAAGCTCTTGAAAGCATATATATTGAAGATTGTGAGAGGTTCGAAAATATAATCACACTACCACAACTTTTGATATGAGAGCACTCAAAGTAGTTAAAATTGATAACTGCGGCAGAGAAAGAGAGAGAAGCTATGAATTGCTTGATTATATAACCAAATTCTCATTTTTTTTTTCCTGTTCCAGTTATCTCAAGCTTCTTGGTCCTTATGCCAATACGCTAGAGAGATAAGGGTAACAGAATGTGATGCATTGTCAAGTGTGGTTCCATGGTATGTCAGAGGACAAATGCAAAAGCTTCGTGTGCTGAAAATAAAAGATTGTAAATCAATGACAGAGGTGTTTGAAACTCAAGAGATCAACAACAAGAGTGGCACTCGATAATCGAAAGTCACTCCAAGGCTAGAATATATTACGATGCTCAAACTTCCAAAACTAAAGATCTTGAAAATTAAAGGGTGCAACCTTTTGGAACATATATTCACATTTTCTACTCTTCAAAGCCTCACACAACTCGAAGAGTTAGTGGTAAAGGATTGCAAGGCAAAGGGAAGTGATTGTTAAGAAAGATAATGAAGAGCAACCAATCCATTATATCCATGCCGCGTTCTTTCCTCATTTGAAGTCCCTTAAACTAGTCAATCTACCAAACTTTGTGGGTTTCTTCTTGGAAGAATGAATTCGCATGGCCAAAGATTGGAAAAGGTTGTGATCCGTGAATGCCTTAACTAACTGTTCACTTATGGATCGCCTATAGCTCCAAAGCTTAACTTCATAAATACAAGCTTAGGCAAAACATAGTTGAATGCGCCTTAAACTTTCATGTGACGACCACCTCGCATCGTATTATTTTTATTTCAATAAAAAGAAAAAACCTTCCCATGTCGTCTTTTCTAGAAAATATCAACGGCTTAGTTATGTATCCCATCCCCAAAACCCAACCGCGTACACAATCATGTAAAGCCTTTTGGCTTATTTTACTCACATCTAATTTCTTTAATCGAACCAACTTATATGTACAATTTACATAAGCTTGTGTTTTATGACCGTAGGCACGATTACAAGTTATGAAAGTACAAGTCTCAGCCACCTACTACTATGGAACGGTTTCCTTGGTCTTTTCTTTGATCAAATGATGGTGAATTATAATCCCAAATGGGATGCACTCTTTTTCCATCCGATAAGCTACAACCGAAAGCTTGAAACTTTCCATCAGAGGCAATGCCTCAATCGGAGCGTATATTCGATTCACAAACCGTTGTCGAATTCCAAACTTGAGACAAGTGGATTTGGAGTTGTTATTTAGTCTCAAGTATATGGAAGAGCAAAGGTGGGACAAAGATAAAATTTCCAAACCTAACAAAGACGCCTATTGGTGTGATAGTTTAGAATATGTATTTACATGTCCCATGGTTGGTAGTCTATTGCAACTCCAAGAACTACATATAAGGAACCGCAGGTATGAAGGTAATTGTGCGGGAGAGAAGAAGAATGTGATGCCATAGTGAATGCTACTGTGGTGTTCCCTGGTCTAAAGTCCTTGAAACTTGAATATCTTTCAAGTCTCGAGGGATTTTGGTTAGGAAAGGAAGCTTTTGAATTTCCATTATTGGATACCTTGCAAATTGTTTGTTGTTCAAAAATGACGGTTTTCACCAAGGGAGATTTCAAGTCCACACGTCTGATCGTTGTTCACAAGCAGAAACACAAAACAAAAACTGGATTACTAGAATATGCTCGCTAGTATTAATCAAAGTACTTGCTACAAAAACCGACATTGGTTAATATCAGCCGACAAACCACAAAATTTGTATATATAGTAATAGAACATGCTTTCCTAATCCTACTACAATTCTAATATAAATAAAATACTAGCCAACATTCACCCCATGGGCTCTGGGTCAATAGCTGCCGCCATGGGCTCGGCCGAATTATTTCCAACATTCACCCCTAATTTCGACTCGAGATAGGAGGTCTTCAACTCCGTAGTAACTCTTCAGATTTTGAACTTAATCCTCATGGTAGCCTTTTCAATATCAAGACGCCGAAATCACCTCTTACAAACTCAACTTCAGTACGGCCTCTTTCAACACATTCTGATAAAATGATAACGCGGTGTTTATATGCTTTCTCCCGTGAAATCGGATTTTTCATAAGTGCAATAGCCGATCTGTTGTCAACAAATAAGACCACCACTCTTTCTTCCATCCGTTATTTCACCCAACAATCCACGTAACCATATCCCTTGACACGCTACTGTCAGGCCATGAACTCCTACTTCACAAGACGATAGAGCCACCGTGAGTTTTGTTTTGCAGCACCGTGATAAGTGATTTCCCCTAGATAAAACGCGCTCCGGCTGTGCTTACCATCATCTTGGTCCATAGCATAACTACTATCACTAAACCCCACTAACTCCTTGGTTTTCTGCATCGATTCCAAAATTCAAACTACCTTGGATATACCTTAGTATTTGTTTCTTACCGCCATATGTGATTCTTTTTGTTCTTGCATGTAACGACTAACCAAACCAACCTAATAAGATAAATCAGTGAAAGTGTGTAGTAAATACCTTAGACATCCAACTCGCCGCCTATACAAAGTTGCATCAACCGGTTTTCCTCCTTGTCCATGCTTAACTTCATTCCGTGTTCTAATGGACATTGTGTAGGATTCGCTTCATGCATCCCAAAGATCTTTCAAGATCTTTCATAGCTTTCTTTGACTTATCATACTCAATCCTCTTTACTTCAATGCCTAGATAATAGCTTAATTTTCCCAAGTCACTCATATCGAACCTTTCTTGCATTTGTCTCTTAAATTCACCACTCGACAAGCTTCAACCGTTACTAAGAGATCATCTATATAGACCGCAATAATCAAGATTGACTTGTTTGTTTTCTTCACATACACCGCTTGTTCGTGTTGGCATCTTTTGAAAGACATTTGCTTGAGTTCTCTATTGGTGCTATTCCACGCCTTGCTTGTTTAAGTCCATAGCTACCAAGGCGGAATACAAATCCACAACCCGTGATCACAATCTGCAATTCTCTGACAAACATAAACATATCTGGTCTGGTGATTCCCGTCAAAGAACATACTTCAAAACAAGTTCCTCATTAAACTCCGTGATCACGACATATTACAATCTTCTTTAGTCTTTGATTGAACATTCAAACCTTTCGCACTCGCTCGCTTCCTCGATATAAATGAGTTGTTGACTGGGTTGCCTAACTTATGTAAGTATGGCCTTGTTCCCGCTGCATAAGCCACACAACCAAATACCCGCGAACCCTCCAAGTTTTTTCCTTTGAAAACCCCGTATGGAGTTTGATTAACTAGAGCTCGAGTTGAAACTCTATTAATCAAGAATGTAGCTAGGTCTTACTCCTTTTCGCCCCACATGTAGTTTGGTACATCTGTTCAAGATGCTTCTAGTCATTCCCATAAGATAATTGTTTCTTTCCACGACTCCATTTTGTTGGCGTGTAGGCTGCTAGGATGTCTTGTTATACCCTCGCTTTCACAAAAGTTGGTAAATCTTTTTGAAGTGAACTCACCCCCTATCTGGCCCTGTGGTTATAATCTTGCTTCCTACTTCTTCTCAACTAAAGCTTTGAACTTTTTGAAGTATTCAAATGCCTCACCGTTTTCCTTCAAGGTAAAAGTCCACATAAACCGTGAGAAGTCATCAATAAGAACAATATAACCCTGCTTTCAGGCTATGATGATGGGGAGAAATTGGTCCACATAGGTCGGCATGTATAAGTTGAAGAGGACGTGTTGCCTTAAATTTTGCAATTTAGGAAATTTGGTTTGTTTTCCTACCAAACAAGATTCTCACACAACTTGTTCCGCTGATGAATTATTGGCAACTTTTCAACCATGCCCTTCCTTGCCATTAATTCCATCGCTCCTCGAAATTAATGCACCCATCCTAGCATGCCATAACCAAGCATTATCTTCCATCTTTGAGACACCCCACTTCCAACTTGAGCTTAATCTTGTAAAGTCTATTACTTGTTCTAGAACCTTCATCAAAAGCTCGCCATCCGATTCACGCGATAGTTAAGGTTACCTTTCATACGTAATGTCACATCCGCCTCTTAGCTCGCCTAAGACTAATTATGTTGCTTTTTAGCTCGCAGGTAATAGACTCCTGATTAACCGCTGTTCTCCCGCTTTCCTTCTATGATTATCGAACCCTTTCCTTTTATCTCGATGTGGAGTTATCAAACTTCACTCTGCCGAGATATTCTCATTCAATTCAAAAGTGCATTCCTGGATCCCCTGCCGTGATTTATTCTGTTCCATTATCCAAATACCAAGTGTCTTCTCGCTTGGCTTAGTATTCAACTGGTTTGGGATAATCTTTTCTTCATTCAAGAAGACTACTTGAACGCTTTCATCATAAAAGTGTCAATCATCATCCTGTTGTTTATCTTATGCTTTTGCTTCGCTCACGCCGCTCGTGCTTAAAGCAAGTGACCATATTCATCACATAGCATTGAATCTTTGAAAGGTCTCGACTTTGTTCTTTTTTATCCGTATTGTTCCCTGAGTTGTTTTGTTTCCACTGCCAGGTTATTAGCTCGACCACTACCACCAGATTTGTTTTAGAAAGTTTCACCTTTACTGTTGCCACCGAGGAATTCCTTCCTCGACCTTTCTTATCATATCTTCATTCTTCCTAACTTCAACTTGCCTTTGATCTTCTATGGTGTCAACACTTCATTCTTCCTTCAAAAGTTTTAACCTTCCAATTGCTTCGAAAAGACATAGTATTCAAGTCAAAGAAATTGTTCTATTGAGGCAACGATTGCAACATACCTATCCTGAATCGGATGCAAGTAGTCAACAAGTTTCTTGTCTTCATAAATTGTTCCCTTATTGACTTTCGCCATAATTTTGCCCAACTGCAAAGTCGAAGTCATCGACATTCGTTGACTTTCATCTTTAAAGATTCGGTTTCGGCTCTCAAGGTTTGCAACCTTGCTCAACCCGACAACACCTACATATTCGTCTTCAAAGCTCCTGCATTTCTTTTCATGTGGTTGGAATTGTGAAACTTGAAAACAAGTTCTTCTCGGATCGCCTGAAAAGTAACGAACCGCCATGTGATCTTGCTTAGCAACAACTTGTGTTCCTTCCCCTCGTTCCAAAGGCATCAAGTATTCCATGGACTCTAACATCGCTTTAACTCTTATTGCCCATATGTTATAGTTCAAGCGCAACATTGGACATCAAGAGTCATAGAATGTTCAATTGGTGTTTGACTCGACTCGCCTTGCACCATCCTTCTTGAACGCCTTTTGTAAGCTGTAGTTGGATTATCTTCCAAATAGAACACGCTTGTTTAACTACTTGCCTAAGTAAACCAAGTTAAAGTTTGAAACTTTATTAACTTCTTGGAAACCTTTTATGTTCGAATGCCTTGGAATCCTTTCTGCGATAGTCTTTGCTTGAACCTTGTCAGGATCGAATTTTGGTGAAACCTGTCCGTGATCGGGACTTTGGTTAAACTCTTCGGATCGGATCGACGAAGTTAAACCTTGCCGATCGACTTTTGGTTAAACTCGGCTGGGATCGACTGGCTCAAACTCGCTCTTGATACCAATTCAAGTCCACACGCCCCATCGTTGTTCACAAGCGTAAAACACAAAACAAAACCGATTACTAGAATATGCTTCATAGTATTAATCGTAAAAGTACTTGCTTACAAAAACCGATATTGAATATTATCGACAAAACCACACGGCTTTGTATATATGTGTAATAACATGCTTTCCTAATCCTACTACAATTCTAATATAAATAAAATACTAGAACTACATTCACCCCAAGGCTTGGCCATACTGGCCACGCCTCTATGGGCTCGGCCGTGGACATTTAGCCCAACAAGATTTGTCTGCTCCAAAGCTATATGCAATTAGTATGTGGAGTGGGAAGTATAATATCCACTAAAGGCTCAACTCCTTTTTGAACACCTTAAATAAAAGGGACTAAATATGTAAAAAGTGCGTGTTCACAACTTCTTCATCTTCAAACTTAATTTTCGACGCCATCCACATGATCTGTTGTTTTCAGGTAAGTTGCTCAAATTTATGTTTTTTATTTGCGTAATTAACTCTGTTTGTTTATATGATAATTCATAGGATTATAGGTAATTGGGTATATTTTGAATTGGAAGTATTTAATTAAGGGTTTATGTCTTAGCCTGACTGATGTCATGGGTCAAAATAAGAAAGTCAACAAAAGTATTTTGAATTGGAAGTATTTAATTAAGGGTTTAGTTTGAATCTTGATGATGAATTGGAAGATTTTGTAATATATGATGGATATTATCAAGTAAAAAATAAAAAAAGATTATAGTGCACAAAAGATGTTTGGGGAAATGTCAATTAAGAAATTTGAGGTTGATGGTGTTGCTTTATGTTGATGTGGGTTTGACTTTTATTGTTGACTTCCTTATTTTGACCCATGACAATTGATTTCTGTGTTTGTGTATTTTTTGCAAGTATAAATTGTAATAATGAATGTATAATGTGATTGTAGAAATGTTTTAAACAAGAGAACTACAGAGATGTATGATGCAGTAGGTGCTTAATTTATTTTTAGTCAATTGGGGGTTGTTCATCGGCTATATCGTGTGTTTTTATTGGCTAATTAGTTACATATGTTTGAAATTGGTTAAGGTTGGGAAAAAAGAGAAAACAAGAAGGATAGATGGTTTGAAAAGGCAAATTTGATTTAGGGTAACTTGGCAATGGTTGTATCCGTTAGAAATAAAAAGTGTGCCTTTAATCTTTAGTGATAGTTTAAATTATAACGGAATTATGACCTTTAGTTAAAACGTATAGACTTGAAACTTCACTTATGGTAATCAAACCTTTTTCTGGTAATGAAAACAAGATAACTGGAGCAGGGGAGGTAGACTCACAAAAGTAAGTCAACTAAAATCATCAATCAGAAACCATCCAGTGAGTACCTAGTTTAGCCCTATTTTACGGATTTTTTATACCAATCTCATTTAGTGACTAAGAAGATATCAACAACAAAAGGATCAGTCAACTGCCTAATCTTAGAATATATTGCTGCAGAAATAGTCGAGCGCGATAGGGAAAATAATATGCTCCAGTACTAGTGTCCCATGAATGTTACGGCCTTTTCTTTTTGGGGTATCTCATTACAAACTGCAACATATATATCTGATAAGCTTTCGTGTTAAAAAGACTTGTTGGGTCATCATCACAAATGAGGTGTTTTGATTTGGGTTCACCCAAATATTGAAACAATTTTCTTAAACTACTAATCAAACATTCCAATTGCATGCACTAGATGAAGTACTTGTTTGAAAATTAGTGCTCGTACATATTTTTGGACATCACATATCATTATTCTCGTGTACGTGTGTAGCAACAATACGAAGCTATTATCTAATAACCCACTTGCAGGTTTGTAAATATTGTAAATGTTTATATATACTTGAGATGTTGGAAATGTAACTTCACTTCAATGGTATTAATTTATGACAATGTCACAGTAATTGATGATAGAGGACAGATTGTAATTTTTGTATTGTCAAGAACCAAAATTACATCTTTACAGAAACATAGTTAGAAGTTATATTCATGATAAATTTAGGCGTGTTGGATATGCATCCTAATGCCCGCAACTATTTGCCTTATGTCTTGTTTGTCATATTTAATTTATTCAACGTGTGTGCTTTTACAGGAACTTCAGAACACTACAAATATTCAACTTGCGTGTTCTTCATAATGGTAGGTCTGAATTCTTGGGAAGTTTGGGCATCAACATTTGGTTTCGGACAAGCAGATACATTCCGTTGATCCAAAGGAAACAAGAGGTATGAACAACGGGCCCAAACCACAGATATCTTTCATGTTAAAAATATGCGAACAACACCGCTTGTCACCTGTGACAGATCCGGGGTGCTGAACCAAGCAAAATGGGAGCCCGGCTAGATCTTTAAAGCAAAGAAAGAGGACCCAGTTATTTAAGTGCAACGCCGGTGTGAACATGCTAAAAAGTAAGGCGAGGACCAGCCAGCAATTGCGCGGGTTGAATACCGCATTGAAACCCTCCCGTGTGATAATTAAGTTAACGGTTTACCTTTATTTCAAAAGAAAGCATAAGCTTGGTACTTTGGTTTTAGGGATGGATACACAAATCCGAGATGTGACAGAAAAACCCGGTTGATGGAGTACATTGAAGACACGACAAAAAGCTGCACTAATGTGATGTCGCCCTGTGAATGTATACCATTTTTTATTTACTTTTATTATTTTTTTTGTGCTGATTGCAAAATGCTAGAGCAATTGGCTCGAGTAACTGTAACGAAGCGGCTTGATAA
>OU343217.1:299677777-299848904 GCA_910596185.1 Chrysanthemum makinoi | reverse complement strand
ATCATCATCATCATCATCATCATCCATAATACGCATCAATAATTTGCAAACAGGGATCACAATTTTATGAAACATTGTACATGAAATTCAGTGTATGTTTAAGAATCTTTCACCATTTAGACTGCTCATACGTCAACGAGCCTTCTACCATATCATGACATAACTCTCTAGAAAGTTGGAAAACCATATTATATAAAAACTAGTCTTATTGCATTACAAAATAACGTGTAGAGAAGAGCTTAAAATAACGTAAAAGATGAAAATGCATTTATACCTTCAGACACAAAGAGGGGCTGCAAAGGGTGAAAATAAACAACACGAACGGGACGGTCATGCTCATCAAACTTGTCAATCAAAGTCCCCATTCGACCACTGTGAAGACTGGCAAGGATCCACGGCCGTTTGGTATGAGGACTCAATCCTTTGACTCGGTTACTCTTGGTCTCAAACTTGGTCAACATTTTTTCAACCCTATGATAAATAAATCATAACAATTCAATCATACAACTAATTGAACACATTATTAAATCCAAACTTAAACTTTAGTTCTCGACTAAACACCCTAACTATTCAATAACTGATTAGTGAACAATTAGTTTTGTACATGTAGCAAAAAGAAACTAAGGCGTTGTTTGTTTACTTACATGTATTTTGTCCATGCAAGAAAAAGAATATGTAGATTGAAGTGAAAAAAAAAAGAAGTCAATTGTCCCTTTTATGTTGGAAAAAAACAAACACGCTTCTTTTATTTGGTCCTCCCGTTTGGAGACATAAGAACTTATATCATTTTCACTTTCCGTCTGCAAACATAAGAGAAAAACGTAGACGCACCAGATGGTGTTTTCTGAAATTGAAAAGATAGGAAACTTATAGACTTAATTAAAAATAGCAAACAAGGGAAGCTGCTGAGAATATTTTTCTGGAAATTTATCATTTTTGCGGAACTTACCTCCCTTCTCACGTGTAAAAGCAGCACAAAACATATTGCATACGATATTCTATTAAACGAACCATTCAACAAAAAGCTGCAAATTCTTGCTTCTAGCAATATCCAAAAATAAGAAAACACAATCAAACAAAGCTACACTTCGATGGTGAAACCATAACATCAAGCAAGCTGCCTTACTACAGTTCAACTAGTATTTTGCAACAGCACAAAAAAAAAAACACAAACACAATCCTGAGTCGACACCCATTAAGTGGTTTTAATTACACAATCGCGTTTTGGTCAGGTGTCCAGTCTGTTTACGCGTCTCTAAACCTCAAAATCACAAGCTTCTTTCTCTTGAAATGAGTAAATCCATTGACCTTTTATAACAACCGACTTCAGTCCCATACTTTTAGTAACTCTTCACACATCTTCAGCAGAGTCTTCCGCACTATACTCAGAAAATTCCTTCCTCCTTCATTGCTTAAGATCCAGAAGATCGAGGCTCCCATTTTCTTGTTTCCTTTTGAACCTGTCACAGTGACAAAAGTGTTGTTGCGCATAATTTTTACATGAAAGGTATCCGCGGTTTGGGCTCGTTGTTCATAACTCTCTCAAACTCCTTTAGACCAACGAATTGTATAGAACTGTCCAGAAACAAACTTCATGCCCAAATTTCCACGAATTTAGGCATGGCGTTATGAAGAACACGCGAGTTGAACCTCTGAATAGTTCTGAAGTTCCTGTAATATTGGACACGTTTTGTAAATATGTTAAACCAAGAAAGAAGGTATATAATGAATAATTAACTTCTATCTATGTTTCTGTAAGTAAGTTTAGTTCTCTACAATACAAAAAATTGGGGGAAATTACTATAGTTTAAAGTCATACTATACTGTCCACATAATAAAAACTCAAGTTAAATTAAAATCTATCCTCTTTCTAACATAAAATATTTTCGATTACAATTTTAACAAGATGCCCGAAAAAGAAAAGACTGCAACTTTAATGGGACATGTACTGGAGCATAATAAATTCACTATCGCGCTTAACTATTTCTGCAGCAATATATTCTAAGATTAGGCAGTTGACTGATCGTTTGGTTGTTGATCACTTCTTAGTCACTAGATGAGATTGATATAAAAAATTCCCTAAAATAGGACGCTAAACTAAGTACTCACTGCACGTTTTCTTTGAATTTTGTTGACTTACTTTGGTGAGTCCCCTCCTCCCCTGTTCCAGTTATCTTGTTTCTATAAGTGTAGTTTTAAGCCTATATGTGTGTACATCTCTTGTAGTTCTCTTATCTAACCATTTTCAAAGTAGCCAATAAAATCACACGATATAGCCGATGAACAACACCGATAGTGATCCAATTGACTAAAAATTGACTAACTTACGGTATCATACATCTCTGTAGTTCTCTTATCTAACCATTTTACAAATCATATTATGAAAATAACATCCAGCTTATTACGCAAATTACCCAATTACCTATAGTCCTACAAATTATCATATAAATAAACAGAGTTTATTACGCAAATTAAAAACATAATTTGAACAACTTACCTGAAAACAGATCATGTGGATGACTGGCCGGAGAACAGCGGTTGGCTGTGAATTAGGGTTTCAAAAATTAAGATTGAAGATGAAAAAGCTTCTTATTTCTAAAGGATACAACCATTGCCAAGTTACCCTAAATCAAATGTGCCTTTTCAAACCATCTTCTTTCCTTCTTGTTTTCTCTTTTTTTCCAACCTTTACCAAATTCAAACATATGTAACTAATTAGCCAATAAAAACACATGATATAGCCGATGAACAACCCCCAATTGACTAAAAATCATCGCACCTACTGCATCATACATCTCTGTAGTTCTCTTGTTTAAACATTTTACGAATCATATTATACATTCGGGTTATTACAATTTCTACTTGCAATAAATACACAAACACATAAATCAATTGTCATGGGTCAAAATAAGGAAGTCAACAATAAAAGTCAAACCCACATCAACAACAAGCAACACCATCAACCTCAAATTTCTTAATTTTTTACTTGATAATATCCATCATATACTACAAAATCTTCCTATTCATCATCAAGATTCAAACTAAAACTTGAACTTTTACCACTATTACAAGAAAATTGCGTTTTCTCATCAAACTTGTTGTTGATGTGGGTTTGACTTTTATTGTTGACTTCCTTATTTTGACCCATGACATCAATCAGGCTAAGACATAAACCCTTAATTAAATACTTCCAATTCAAAATACCCAATTAACTATAATCCTATGAATTATCATGTAAATAAACAGAGTTAATTACGCAAATAGAAAACATAAATTGAACGACTTACCTGAAAACAAATCATGTGGATGGCGTCGAAAATTAAGTTTGAAGATGAAGAAGTTGTGAACATGAACGTTTTACATATTTAGTCCCTCTTATTTAAGGTGTTCAAAAAGGAGTTCAGCCTGTTGTGTATATTATACTTCCTACCATATCTACTAATTGCATATAGCTTGGGAGCAGACAAATCTCCCTTGGTGAAAACCCTCATTTCTGGACACCCACCAATTTGCAAGGTATCCAATGATGGAAATGAAAAAGCTTCCTTTCCTAAGCAAAATCCCTCGAGACTTTTAAGAAATCCAAGTTCTAAGGACTTTAGACAAGGAAACACCACAATAGCATTCACTATGGAATCACATTCTTCTTCTTCTCCCTTCACAATTACCTTCATACTTCTGCAGTCCCTTATATGTAGTTCCTGGAGTTGCAATAGACTACCAACCATGGGACGTGTAAATAAATATTCTAAACTATCACACCCTTTAATAGACAGTCTTGTTAGGTTTGGAAACTTTAATAGTGTCCCCTGCTTGCTCTTCCATATATACTTGAGACTAGATAACAACACCAAGTCCACTTGTCTCAAGTTTGGAATTTCAGCAACAGTTTGTGAATCAAATATCTGCTCAATGTCCCGACATTGCCTACAATGGACAGTTTCAAGCTTTTGCAGTTGAAGCAGCTTATCGGATGGAAAAAGAGTCTGTCCACCGCTGGGATTATAATTCACATCCATTTCGATCAAATTATGAAAAGACCAAGGAAACCGTTCCATAGTAGTAGGGTGGCCTGAGCTTGTACTTTCATAACTTCGTAATCGGGCCAACCAGGTCATAAAAAACACAAGCTTATGTCAGAGAAAATTGTACATATAAGTTGGTTCAGTGATTAAAAAACTTCAGATGTGAGTAAAATAAGCCAAAAGGCTTTACATGATTGTACAACAGTTGGGTTTTGGGGATGAGATACATAACTAAACCGTTGATATTTTCTAGAAAAGACCTGACATGGGTAGGTTTTTTCTTTTTTTTATTTGAAATAAAAATAATACCTGATGCGAGGTGGTCGTCACATGAAAGTTAAGGCCGCATTCAACACTATGTTTGCCTAAGCTTGTATTTATGAAGTTAAGCTTTGGAGCTGTAGACCGTCCATAAGTGAACACCGTTAGTTCTGGGCATTCACGGATCACAACCTTTTCCAATGCTGGCAATCTGAATTCATTCTTCACCAAGAAGAAACCCACAAAGTTTGGTAGATTGACTAGTTTAAGGGACTTCAAATGAGGAAAGACCGCAGCATCAGATGTCGTTGGTTGCTCTTCATTATCTTTCTTAACAATCACTTCCACTGCCTTGCAATCTTTTACCACTAACTCTTCGAGTTGCGTGAGGCTTTGAAGAGTAGAAAATGTGAATATATGTTCCAAAAGGTTGCACCCTTTAATTTTCAAGATCTTTAGTTTTGGAAGTTCGAGCATCGTAATATATTCTAGCCTTGGAAGTGACTTTCCAGTATCAGTACCACTCTTGTTGTTGATCTCTTGAGTTTCAAACAACTCTGTCATTGATTTACAATCTTTTATTTTCAGCACCTGAAGCTTTTGCATTTGTCCTACAGCATACCATGGAACCACACTTGACAATGCATCACATTCTGTTACCCTTATCTCTCTAGCGTATTGGCATAAGGACCAAGAAGCTTGAGATAACTGGAACAGGAAAAAAAAATGAGAATTTGGTTATATAATCAAGAGCTAATGATATTAACAAAATTAACCCAATCTTTATTTTAATCACTAAATATATAGAAAACATACCTTAAGCTGGTCATGAATATCGGTAGATATACCATTGGCACTACCACCAATACACTTGAGCTTTTCGAGGCTAGACAGGTCAAGTATGTCTAAATGAGGGAAGAGACTTGTTATTTTGAGGCTATCAGTAGACTGGTCTGTGTTTAAAACAACCTCTTCAATACCATCACAGGACGATATACGAACTTTCTTTAGGTTGGAAAGAAGTTTCGCCATGAGAGGTGAAAACAAGTACTTGATGCTATGGCAGTCCTCCATTGTTATAGTTGTGAGGTTATGGAATGAGGACTGTGACTGTGGTTTATGAAGAATTAAGAATTCATTCCAACCGCACTTCCACACATGACTCATCCTCGCCATATCCGTTAACTTCAATTTTTCAAGATAGGGGAGTATTGGTGGTTGTTGAGTATTGTGAGGTGATTCTCTACTACTTGGAGTCGTTATCTCAAAGACCACCTCCACATCTTTATAGTCCATGAAGACAAGTTCATGAAGGTGATGGAAAGTGTGTAATAGATAGGATGGGAGTGCAACTTTAGAAATACCATCATTCACTTCCTCCCTCGATGTGGGTATAACATTATTCTGGATATTACAACCACAAATGTTATAATTTTTGAAAAAATAAAAAATATTAATAATAATAAAAATAAAAAATAAAACCAAGGAATATCCGGGTATGAGAAAAAAAAAACGTAGAATTATAGTTCTAATAATATTTTTCTATTTATTTAAAAAATAATAAGTAACCTAATATTATTATTTTATATATTTAAAAAGAATAAATAACATTCAAGTAATGAAAAGAGATCACAATCAGTACCTCTTGATCTTGGTTACTCTCAACCAATTCATAGCTTCTCTCTCTTTCTCTGCCGCAGTTATCAATTTTAACTACTTTGAGTGCTCTCATATCAAAAGTGGTTGTGGCAGGTGTGATTATATTTTCAAACCTCTCACAATCTTCAATATATATGCTTTCAAGAGCTTCAAAGCCATGAATCAAGTTATTTCCAGCATCTTTTATCCTCCACACCTCTCTAAGCTTCCCTAGTTCCACCAAAAGAATGCTTCTCAACCTGCTGCTGCTAACTTTATCCATTTCACCAACACATCCCATGTCGATGTCGAATATCACTTCAATGGAAGCACATTCTGTAACTTCCAGCTCTTCTAGATGATTGAATAATGGCATTGGATTGCTTGGGAGAAGATTCACAAGACTATCACATTCCCACACTTCAATGCTTCTCAAGCTGCTGCTACAAACCTGTTCTTCACTTTTACCAGCACGTCCCGAGTCAATGTCAAATAACACTCGAATGGAATGACACCTTCCAACGTTAAGCTCTTGTAAATTATTGAAGAAAGGAAATGGATTGCATGAAAAAAGCTTCACAAGACTATTGCATCTATCTACTTTAATGCTTCTCAAACTGCTGCTAAGTTGCTCGATTTCACCAAAATCCATGTTGAACAAGACTTCAATGGAACAACAACCCTTGACCGTTAGCTCTCTCAATGGACACATATTACTAGTACTAAACCGAGGAGGCCATATCCTGCAAATTAATTATGATTTGTCATCCATTAAATACTTTTAGTTGAAAAGCTTGTTGAACTTATTTTATTTACATAAAAGTATATACTTACCTCTTTGTTAAAGAGAGATTGCATACGGGAAATATCACTAGACCAATAAATGCTTGTAATTTTTGGTAGGCCTTCAAGTTTCAATTTCACGAGTTGTGGTAGCTCAATTACATCAACTTTATTGCAGAAATGCAATAACTCTGGTAGCTTAGCCAACCTGAGATACTTTAAGTTGGAAAAGACATCAACGTAAGTCTCCGTATGTATGACTGCTTCCATTTTAAGGCATTCGGAAATTTCCAGATACTCTAGCTTTGACAAACTCGTTGCAACACTCGGCGTGAAAAGGTATTTCAACTCTGCACATTTTGAAACTACAAGGATTCTCAACTTGTAAAACGAAAAGTTTCGAGAAGGATGCGGGGGATGCGGGAATTCCACATCAACATCTTCAAGAGTATTCATATCATTCACTTGTAGATAAAGTGCATGTGTGATTTTAAACAGCTCGTTGATTTTAGATTTCAGTATTTCTTCTCTGTTGGTGACCAACTTCAAGCTGTTTTGATATGAGTGCGTTTCACCTTGAGATGTGTGCAGCCAGCGACCTTCTGTAAAATAACATCCCACTGAGAGCTTGAATCTTTTAAGTTTCACATAAGACATGTTTTTCATATGATCATTGTTACCAATAAATTCAAATTCTAATGCACAAAGTTTCTTTGAACGCTCTGCAAGTTCACTACAGTTGTTGTCTGTGAAGCAGACTGCATGTCCATCGAAACTTCTCATATAAAGCTCTTCAAGTTTCGCTAAGCTTCCCAAGACACAATCGTCTATAACAAGATTGTAACAACCTGTTACATCCAGTAGCCTTAGCTCCTTCAAATTCCCGAACGTGGAAGGTAGGATTGTAATGCCAGAGTTAGCAAAGCTAAGCACTTCCAGATTCGAAAGATTTCCAATACAAGTTAGATCAAACATCAACGAGCATGCATCAATGCAAAGAGTTCGAAGGTACGTGGTGCACTGAAATGATGTTGGAACAAATGCATACTCCATTCTCTCAAGTGCTATAACTTGAAGTTTTTTCATTGTTGCATAAAAGTCTTGAGGCCTTAGCGACTCATCTCCGTGCATAAGTTTCAAAAGTGAGAGGTTTGGAAACCAAAATTCACTAGGAAACTCAGACATGCCCTTGCATGTTAACGAGAGTTGCTTGCAAGACTGGCTCATATTATTAGCTTCACTCAACTTTGAGAAATCATCGTGTTGCATGATCCGACATCCATCCTTACCACCTTTAGAAACAGCACCTACCACAAAGGCAAGCACAAGATCATGCAATTTCACACAATCACTGTGACGACCATCACCATTCATCAACAAATATGAATTCTTGAGATTGCTCACACTTGTTTGTGTGCTGTCTCTCGCATCTTCCATAGAAGAATCTCCCTTTAAAAGTTCTAGTCCCCATGCATATCTTGTGAGATCTTCTATCGGGATATTAGAGTCCTCTGGGAACAAGCCACAGAGCAGAAAAATCGCTTTATCATCATGCACTAGACTCTCGTAGCTTATGTTAATTATTTTTTGCACGTTCTCGTCAAGATCATTTTTCTTCAAACGCTTGAGTGTACGCCTCCATAAATATTCATCTTTGCTGTAAAGAGTTGCGGCAATGAGTTTGATGGCAAGCGGCAAATAACCACATTTTTTTATAATTTTACATCCTTTTTCATAAAGATCACGATCATGTTCAGCTGAAATCTTTGTGATTTGACAAAAGAAATCCCTTGCTTCCTCTTCCTCCAAGACATCAACTCTAACAGCTTTAAGAACAGAACCAGCATCAACTGCAATCTGGTGGCAAATTTTTTCATCTCGTGATGTGAGCAACAACTTGACCCCATTCCGGAAAGGACTCTCTAATCCAATATCTTCAACTTTAATATTCTCCCACACATCGTCCAGCATAACCAGAATCTTTTCTTTACGCTCCAAGAATCCTTTAAATCTTTTAGAAAGATAAGTTGCCCTTAGTTTTTCATCGGTTTCAGTTAGAGGTCCGCCTGTGTGCACTGCTATGGCATTCTGAATGGCAAACAAGTTGTAACTTTTCCCAACAGCTACAACCACGATCCAATGAAACATCTTGTTATCATGTGCAGCCTCTTTCAGTTGTGTCATCAGCGTGGTTTTCCCCACACCACCCATTCCACACAAGGCTATCACTCGAGTCTTATCATCATCTTGTTGAAGGAACTTCAATGCATCATCGAATATCTTATCTCTTGACTTGAACACAATTTGAGTATTTCCACCTGATGTTGATGTTGATGTTGATGGTGGGCGTTTGGAATCAACTCTTCCAAGAGGTATATCAGCATCAGTCCAGGTGATTTTTTCGTTAATAAGACGGTCGATATCCTTGATATGCGTCAATGCATTTTTTCCTGCTAGATACTTCTTTTTGACATTAAAGCATCCAATGTCGTTACTTGGAATTTTTTCAACTTCTTTCTTGATGTTTTCTGCTTCTTCCAACCACCCCGTTACACGATCAGGTATCTCTTTATTGTTTTCACGGTTTCTTCTCAAATGCTTGTCGTTATCAATTTTTTGACTGTCCAAAACCTTCATTTTGTCTTTCATTTCCTTCACACGATCGGCGTAGGAAGTGAGGTTTCTCAACTTTTGTGTAATATGACCCGTCAAAACATTCACAACAGGACCAATGATTGCAGATACAACTTCCATTTTCCTGAGAGATAAGAAATTATATAAACAAAATTAGGGTGGCAATTCCCGAAACGATAAGAAAATAAACAAGTTAAGCTTGGGTCTAAAAACAGGGTTAGTTCACATGGTTGGTTTGTTGTGATCAAAACACGACTGAACTACCAACAAAAGGGATGCGAATCTTATTACAGTATTCATACTTTTGGATTGCTTCTTATTTTTTGCTTATAAACAAGTACTTATAATTAAGCTACTTAAAAATAAGCACTCGGGGTTATGAAAATAACAATTTTTTTCAAAATTTCTTTCAAATCAATTTATCAATTACCTATAAAAACTTGTTTATTTAAACTAAAAAAAATAAAATAAGCAATACCATACACCAACTTAATCTATAAGACTATAAAAAAACAGATCTATTTCTCCTTAGATTAGTACATATCAAAGTAGTGATCCATTATACTTAAGAAAGTTACGTAACTCGTAAACTAAGAAAAGTACAAATATATGGTGTCTGCAATCAGGAACTTATGTAGAAGATATATGTTTAATATGTTAAAAATACCTTATACAGATTTCAGAGATTTCACCAGCTAGCTCTCAAGGATCAAATGTTTACTGAACAAAAACAAGTTTGGTTGAAAATTTCAGGAGTGTGTAATGAAGCAATCATTGAATGTGGTAGATTAAGGGGAGTAAATTATGAGAGAGAGAAATTTGTAGCTAACTTTCTCTCTTCATAGCAGACATTGCATGTGGAGTAAATAACCATATGTACTCACGTATACCCATTACATGGGTACAATTATTTGAAAAGTTTTGTTCGGTTTATTGGAATGAGACGTCAAAGGTGCTTCTCCCCATTGCTAGGGGTGTCAAAAACCCGACCGATAGACCGAAGTCCCCATTATAATTGTCGGGTGGTTACTCGGTCTTGGGTCAACCGTAGCCCTAGTTCTAAATAGGGCCACGTTCAGGTAAGTTTTTTTAGCCTCAACCCGAATTGACCCGACCAACCCAACTTTTATAATGTAAACACGTTGAAGTAAGCAATTTTTTTAATCATTTTACCTATACTCGGGTTGACTGGAACCCGAATTGACCCAAACCCGACTAACCCGAGTTACTTAATTCACAAATTCCCTTAAATCCTGGTCACATTAATCTTCTTATAGACTTGACAGATTTGGCCAAAATGGAGTCACTGAAGTTACGCATTATAAAATTTACCCAATACAGCAACTACATATATGTTTCAGATAATCCGATAATATTACCCTGAATGTTCTATCAAATCTGATAGCTGAACACCGCAAAGCTGATTATTGGGACTGTAGGTTTACAGCACATTTGAACATTCCTTATGTTTCAGATAATCCGATAATATTACCCTGAATGTTCTATCTAATCTGATAGCTGAACACCGCAAAGCTGATTATTGGGACTGTAGGTTTACAGCACATTTGAACATTCCTTAATTTGTCTGTTCAATCTATTTGTATTGTTAACAAGACCTGGTAGCATAAAATAAGACAACTCTTGTGAAATTGTGAGTTCAGATGTCACATTGTCTGCATCTTGGTTAATGTAATGGAAGCATTACGTGTTAGAATAGATCCTTTAACTAATGTGGCCTTGATCATTTAGACCCTTAACTATGCCTTTGTGACACAATCTACCCTAACTAACATTTGACAGTTATTTGATGGAAATAACTGTCATAACAATAAATCAAGGGAAGTGGTCATTTTTTCAGTATTTTGTCAAATCATTATTCTCTCAAAAAACCAATAACTCTTGAGAGAAATCCATCCATCGAATTGTTGACATCATTACCGGAATCGACTAATCATAATCCTAAGTCGGTTCTATCATCAAGTAAGTTTACTTTCATGTTATTGTTAACATGAGATTGATCCTTTATGTGTTTAATTTATTTAACATGTGGTATCAAAAGTAATTTAAATTTCATGTATCATATTTTAAACCCTTGATTGATAATGATTCCATAAAAATAAGGAAAAAAGCTAAAAATACTGTATGTACTTTTCGTGATAACTTATTATACTTTACGAATTCTTAAATCACTCATGATACATCACATTTTTTACATTTTCGACTCATTATGCTTAATTACTTATTCTTTCTAACATTAAAAGACAATAGTACCCCTTGTCTTCTTCACCAGCCATCACCACCACCTCTGCCCATCAAAATCACCACCACCTTCGGCCATCAAACCACCACCACTTCTGACAAAAACCAACTACAACAACTTCTAACAATCATTATCTTATCTCCTCAATCAATTGTCAAATCACATCTCATCAACAATCAACTACAACAACTCATTTAAAAAACCCTTCAACAACCGAATACAACAAACCACCATAACAACCCCATTTTTTTTTTCAAGATTCTAAAGGAAAACAGAAAAACAAACAAACGATTTGGGTTTATTTTTTTCGATATCATAGTAGATCTTTAAAGATCATTTAAAACCCATAATCGATCCTGAAAAGAAAACAAAAATCAAACTTAGTCAAGGCGTCTTATACAAAACCTTAGCCGATTTCAACGGAAACAAAACCAAAGAGGTATTTTTGCTCTTGGATCCTGAAGAGAAACAAACAAAGATAGGGTGTCTGTGGTTCAGTTGTGGTAACAACGATTTAACCAAAGGGGTTTGTGTTCGTTTGAATTTCAGTCAGGATAAAATATTTGTGTTCTTGCTCTTTGTTCTCAAGAGAAGAGAAGAAATGATTTAGATTTTTTTTGTGTGGCTGCGTTTTAGAGAGAAAAGTATTAGGTGACTGCAAAATTGAAATGAAAAGTTATGGGAGGCGTATGTATTGTGGCTAGGGGTGGAAACGAGCCGAGCCGAGCTCGAGCTCGTTAAGGCTCGAGCTCGACTCGTTTATATATATAAAGCTCGAGCTCGGGCCGACTCGTTTCGAGCCTTATACTTTGAGCTCGAGCTCGGCTCGTGAAATTTTCACAAGCTCGAGCTCGGCTCGGGCTCGACTAATTATATGATGTTTTGAGCTCGGCTCGTTAATTACATAAAGCTCGAGCTCGTGTACTACTTTTAAGCTCGTTTATACATTATAGCGATATATACACGTATATAATTCTAGAGCTGCGTTTAGGCTCGCGAGCCTACTCGAGCTTTTGTACAGAGCTCGGGCTCGAGCTCGACTATTAAATGAGCCCAAAATTAGGCTCGAGCCTGGGCCGACTCGAGTCGTTTAACTGTTAGTTCGACGGCTCGTTCAAGCTTTTTTAGATCCGATCCGAGCTTTTCACGGCGCATTCGGCTGGATTACACCCCTAATTGTGGCTGGAGATAGAGGTAGGAGATAATATGAAAGAAAATGACTAAATTATAGTGTATAATGAGTGATTTAATAATTCATGAAGCATAATGAGTTATCTAAGATAGTAAATAGAGTATTTTTGGCTTTTACCCTAAAAATAATAATAATGATAATAATCTAATCTGTGATAGGGTTAGTGTTTTCGACGCTTTTCTAGGCAAGGAATTCTCTAGGTTTTGGCTAGGTATTGGTCACAATGGTTCCTAAATAAGCGAAGGTGTCCATTACTTATTGTCGGTGAATAGACTAGTAGTGTTTTTTTTAAAAAAAAAACCAAAAAATAAAATAAAAAAAAAATAAAACAAAATTTCCATGATCATCTACATGTCAATCACTAAATTGCAAAAATTTTCACGTTGAATAGAAAAAACTTTCACTGTTGTATCAAGAGTAATAGATGAGCTACATTTCACGTTCGGAATTGCAAAAACTTTCTGATAACTTGCAACTTTAGTACACAAAACTTGATTGTTTTGACATTTTTTTGTTGTAAATAGTTAAGAATAAACTCAAAACGAATCAGTTTGTTACGGGTGAAATTTGGTGTTTTCTGTCTTTATTGATTTTACTTTTTCATGTGTGTTACGGGGTGGAAAATGCTAATCAATAGCAAGTGGTTCCTTCAGAAGCTTGGTCATGAAGGTACATAGAATAATCTTTATGTCGTATTTTCTTGGATGTTAAACGATACAAAAATAATGTTAATTAAGCACTTCAATTGCTTTTGTAGGTCTGAACAATATGTTCATGGGCCAAATCTGCCTATGCTCTGTGTGTATTTTCTCTTGCTATGGCCAATCATGAACCCATTACGTTTGTGGGAAAGATCCTGGTATGCTTTAATATTATTCACTTTGTTTTATACTATATCAAAGGGTTTTAATGATGTTTTGTACTCTAATATGTGAAGTGAATGACGTTTGAATGAACGTACTAGGTTTTGGTTAAATGGTATATCGAATAATTTTATACACAATTAACCCTTTCAGGGGGAGATCGTTCCTGTTGTTGAAAATACGAGAGCCTTTTAGGCTTATGAAGAGAGGAAAGCTTATAAGAAAGTTTACAATGTTATTGATTGCTTAAGCTTTGTTTCATTATAAATGCATTACACTAACACCAATTCATACCAGTCTATAAAACATTCAAGATCTGAGATATTTTTCATGGATCTCTAGATTATCCCACTAGATATTCTACCATAACTAGCTAGATATTTCTAGTAGATATCATCTACTAGAACCTTCTAAGCACTTCTATAGTTACCATTCTACAACTTTCTAGGAGTGTCTTCTATATGGGCTCGGGCTTTTATGGATAGTTCAATCTTTATTGAACTAAATCAAGTTTACGTCCAACACCCCATTTTAAACTTGATTTACCGACTCCAAGCATTATTCGTTGTCTTAAGAAATCTTTCTCGTTGAGCGGCTTGGTGAAGATATCTGCAACCTGGTCTTCGGACCTCGTATGTATCACTCGGACATTCTTCCTTGCAATGCACTCTCAAATAAAGTGATAACGAGTGTTGATATGCTTACTTCGATCATGGTAGACCGAATCTTTCCCTAATTCGATTGCTGACTTGTTATCCACGTAAATCTTAGTCGCATCTTCTTGCCCCATTGTAGTTCCTTTAGCATACTTCTGAGCCAAATTTCGTGACTGATAAGGATTTAAAACATACGTTTTTAGGGAGTCATTTAAGCCCTAAATCGACACATTTTATATCCGTTACTATTTAAAATCGTTCATTTTCACATTTTAGGTCATTTGGAAGCAAAATGCTGGAATGAAGCATATTTGGACGAAAAGGAGTGAAAACATGAAGAAAACAGCAAAGTCAAGATCCAAGGCTGTTTTACGCACCTGACGGCGTCCCAACCCAAAGGACGACGCCATCCCTAAAGAAGATTTCTACTTAAATTGCAAGCGACGGCTCAGGTGAAAAACTGGTTCTAAAGCCTGACGGCGTCACGCCTATTTTCTAGAAGGCGTCTCCCTTAGTTTCTCCACCAAGCGTCCAAGAACCATTTCAGGACGACGTCCCTCATGAAGACAGACGGCGTCACACTTCTCAACTGACGCCTTCCCAATGATGACTTGGCCCAAACGAAACCCTAATGACGGCGACCAGACGGCGTCACCAGCAAAAGGCGACGTCGTCGCACTTGTAAATCTATATATAGAATTCGATTTAGTGTGGTAGAATTTTGGAGAGCAAACCCTAGTTAGTGTGTAGTCCGACTTGGACAGTATTTTAGGGTTCTAAACCCTTCTTTACATCACAAGATAAGTTTGTTAATCCATCATATCACCATGGTTATCCTATGTTTAATTCTTTGTGTGTGTTGATAACATCAAATTGTCTTGATATCGTAAGCGTTAATTTCCCCCTTTATCTTCACATTATGAGTAAAATGCTAGTGAAAACATCCTTATTCCTTATTATTTCATTTTAGGATCTATTTCGTGCAAGGAAGCGGTAAATGGACATTTCCAAGCCCAAAGGATGACTTTTCTCTCAACTACGGCGTAACCAAGTGATGAAGTTACGCCGTAATAATGATCATGAAGATTACTTCGTAACAATGGTATAATTACGCCGTAGCAAGACTTCTGAACATGAAGCAGCCAACTTGACAATGGATACGGCGTAACCCTCAGCTCAGGTTACGCCGTAATAACGGATAAACATCAATTTTACAATGGATACGGCGTAACCATCAGCTCAATTTACGCCGTTACAGAAGATAAGCATATGATTTACAAAGACTACGGCGTAACTCTCAGCCAAGGTTACTGATGCAGGTTTTAGTGACCAGGTTTTAATATTTATAATTCTCGTTATACCTATAGTCTGCCCTAATGCACTAACGGGTAGTATACCCGGTCGTGTGTAGTGTAGTATTCGGTAAAACCGAGGTCGTCGCAAGAGCTATATGTGCGGATTTTAACTAAGTCTAGGTGTCACAGATATTAATATGATTTTGATATTGAATTAACTAATTAACTACTAAAGTAAATAAAGAAAGCAAGTAAAAGCGAAGGTTGTGATAAATAGAGGACAGTGGTGCTAACCTAGTCAATCATCTTAATTAGTAGTGTTTACGTTTAATTTTTTCCAATTACTTCAGGTGGGGTCAAATTCACTAGGACAGCATTTGGTCAGTTCGTCCTAACCTATCAGCAAAGGGTACTACTGGAGAAGTCAGGTGTCCCCTCATAAGTCCAGTTGTTCCTGGTCCCCTAAGCCAAGTCATTAAGTACCGCTACATGCTAGATTCATAATAGTGAGTGCCCGGGCGCTAGCATCTTAGACACTCACCCCTTACTTCTTAAGTTCATACAAACGGTAGGTGATCAGTTGGTCAAATCGCACAAGTAGAAAGGGTCGTCAGTTGGTCATATCTTACCATTCCCGTCTCAGTCTACTCAATTAGGGTCAGTTGGTCATATCTCCTAAGCAACTAGCCTCTACCGCCATTCAAAACTACCGAAACAAGGGTAGCTACCAGCAAATTATGCATGCATACACTTAGAATTAATTATACAGAAGCAATGTAAACGCAAACAAAACAATTAAGGAATCATAACTAGGCTAGCACCAAGAGGTGCTTAGCCGCTTATTTTAACTATAACAAGCGATTCAATGTTTAACATTATGAAATACATGAATTGAAAGTAAAGAAAAGATAAAAAGCTAATGCTTATCGTAGGGGAGTGATTTCTCCCTTGGAGATAGCTCCGTATGCTCCTCTAGATCTGCCTTCGACTTCTACTCACGTTCACATTGTGTTGTGTGTGAAATGGGATGCTTTAAAATGCTAGAAATCGTGGGGTATTTATAGGCCTGATCTCGTTACGGCGTAACTAATTATAAGAGTTACGCCGTAATATACAATTCTTCGTAATTTGCACTAAAATGTTGGTTACGGCGTAACCTATGGAAGGAGTTACGCCGTATCTTCAATAAAACTCTGGTTAAGCCGTAGTTGTTGCATGAGTTATGGCGTAATTATCAGCGGCGCGGAACCTCATTTGACCTAATATGGTTACTTCGTAATCTTTGGGAGAGTTACGCCGTAATCTTCTGTTAAGTTGGTTTTCTGAGCCACGTTTTAGTTACGGCGTAATTGAGAGAATGGAGTTACGCCGTAACTTCTTCAAAGTGAGCACACTATGATAAATCTTCAATAACTTCTCCAAATCCGCGTCTCTTTAGCTCCAATGCTCGTAATTTACCTGAAAGTGAAATAAAATGGAAAACAAGCGTAAATCCATATAAATGATATAAATTACAAGTATTATCGGGGGAAATTGACACTTAATATTCGGGATAATTTGATGTTAGCAGTTACGCCGTAACCATGGATAAGTATAAGATTATGAAGAGTTACGGCGTAACTAATTAATAAATGTTACGCCGTAACTGGTATCTGAGCCTATAAATAGACGAAGTTTTCATCAGTTAGAGGCATTTCTCCTTTCCCAAACCTTCTAGGGTTTGGGGAGATCAAACACAGAAGAAGAATCATTGTTTAGGAGCATTGAATAATGAAGTCCTCGTCTACGATTTCCGTTGTATTCGAGTTTGAATTCCTTTTATATTTTTCTAGGATTTATACTATGAATTCATGTTATTAATTGAAGTTTGCATTTATGTTATTGATCTTCTCTTTATTTCTTTATAGACATTTACTAGTCTTATCATAGATCGATAGACTGGTATTATTATAATCTTGTTAGTATCTAAAGGGTTGGGAGATATGACCAACTGACCTCAGTCTAATAGGTTGCAAAGTTTGGAAGGAATTGGCCATAGTACAACCACTCTTTGTGTGCGAACTGACCAAATGATCACCTATCAAGTGGAGGTATTTAAGAGGTTAGGGGAAATCTAAGTTCCTAACGGCCGGGTTTCCATAGACTAAATCTAGTAGATTTGGCCCTTAATGACTGCTATTAGGTTGCCGAATGATCCCTGGGGACCTGTTCATCTTGGTGAGGGATATAAGAACCATAGACCATGACGAATTGACCAAAGGAGTCTGGCGATAATTAACCACAATATTGAACCTTCATATCGAGAATCAATTAGTATTTGCATTCTTTATTAAGCTTTTCTTTTTCTATCTCTTTATCCTTAATTCTTGTACCTGTGTGATTGGAATAATTATAGTTTATCAATGGATTATCAAAATCATATATTATCAATATCATTTCTAATTATCTTAGTTCTTTCTAGGTCACAGCTCTCTTGGGACGATACTCGGATTTATCTAAGGCTTTACTTCTTCTGATCGGGTTATCTGCCCGTTAGTATGTGTTTATCCTAAGTTGTATAAGTTTTATAAATATTAAAAGCATGATGAAATAGCACATCAGCTTTTTGGCGCCGTTTCCAGATAGCAGTTAATGGAAGATCTAAGGTATGATCTATCATATTTACCTAAATAAGATATGTGAGCACTTCCAAACCATGGATCGAAGATTTATGTTTTGGGATGATGGATTTTAGATTTTTGTTTTGTAAGCTTAATTAGGTTGTACATTGTACTTAAATCTATTATATATAATAAAATAAGCTTTTGTACAAGCCTACTAAGCTACCAGCATTAAAAATTCGTTTAATGCACTTCCTTATTTAGCTACCATGTACAATACTTTTATGCACGACGTTTTTCAAAATGAAGCTATAGAAACTGAAAATTTTTTGCAATACGTTTTAAAAGGTATATCAAAAAACTCTCTCTCTACACCTCACATAAAAACATCCGAATATCAAAAACTCTCTCTCTCTTGAGCCGATTAACAGGTTTTCATTAGTTTTTTCAATTTAATTTTGTGCCAGATTAATTTTGATATGTGTGATTCGATTGTTCTAATATCTTTTTTTCAATATGATATGCAGGTGTACGATGCCCTATCTCAAAGTCTCCATTCAGTTACAATCGAAACATTACATCATTAGATTAGTAAGTATTCACATCTATTAGTTTTTTTTGGGGTTTGATTTAAATCCCATGTGTGTTAATAATTAGATATCGATACCAAAAAAATCCGCTGAACGATTTAGTGGAGCTATATTCGATTCAAGGTTAGTAAGGTTGGTATGTTTAAAATTATCTCTTAATTCGCAAATTAAATGTTATGATTTCGGGTTAGTAAGGTTGGTATGCTTATTGCTTATTTCTTGATGTTGCTTATTGCTTTTAATGATTTTGGGTTATTATTTCGGGTTTTGATTTCAGATTTATTTTCGACGGATCTTAACATGGAGAAGATGATTAAGTTGAATATGAATTAGTTTTGTGGGTTTATCACCTCTAACTACATTACCTTTAATTATTTTTATAAATTTTTATATGATCTCAGTTATATTTCTTGATTGCAGGTTTGAGTTATTTACTATATTAATATTTGTTTTTGAGTTTTGGGTTTTATCATCGTGAATTTGGGACTGATTTGATGCGTTTGTGTTTCAGTTTTCGTGTTTGGCTCCTTATCGAATGTGGGTGCAATGGTTGTATATTTGCCGAATAGGGGTATGATTCGTATTTGTGGATAATACAATTAGTTTTTGTTGATCATTTAGATAATACAGTTTTTGCAATCATCACAAACACGCTATTTTATACGTCATCCAAATATTTGATTTTAGTTAAAAAGAGTGAGCTTGGTACGGGTTACACATTCAGGTTGGTAATGGGTTACCCGGGTCAATGTCGTCAGAAGTAGCGGGCTAACCTATATCCAAAAATTAGTGGGGTTAAAGCACCATGTTACGATGTACATAACCTGGTCCAAATGAAGCCTTAAAGGGACTTTATTTGCTTTATCGTTTCTCAAATTTTATTCCCAGTCTTTTGATCATACTTTATTAAAAGAGTGTATTTGCTGAAAATGTTGGTTTGAGATTATAGATGATATGGTTAAGTTATCATGTAGTTTGGGGCTGTTTGGATTTGCTTATAAATTGTCTGTTTAGTTATATGTTTAATTATCTGTTTATATAGGGGTTATGTAGGAGTGAGAATTAAAACTTTGTATAATATAGTATATCGAGGTTCATCTATATGATAGCACTTTGAGCATTTGAAAAAGAGTGGTATGAAAGGTGCTCCATTTTTACTTTACTGTTTTGCTAATTTTTCCTAATGATTGACTAAATAGGGTACTTAATATTTATGATCCTTAACCTATATCTGTAGTGGGTTACCTGTGAAACAAATCTACAAAAAATTTGAAATACTTATGCTTCATTCGTATTGCAAGGTATCTCTTCATTGGAGAAATACGATCCATTCATATCGCAAGGTATATCTTCATTGGAAACTTTAGTTGCTGCAAAATTAATTTACATGCTACTTCTTTTCATTTTTTTGGTATGATAACTGTCACCTAACACATGTTAAAAACTATTACCAGGATCTGTCGGCTCAAGTTTGTGCAAAGACTAATTCGGTCACCATTCTGCCTAAAGTTGTAAGTTACTGTATATACATAACTTATATAATTGCCTTGGATCAACTATATATATGAAAAAGTTGTTATGTAGTTACCAGGTTTTGTATATTTGATTAGTTTAGATCCAGATAAATGGCTTAGATTCGTGAAGTAGGTGGTTTCTTACATGCTTATGGATATTTGTTGTATTTTTAGTATACTTTTGTTGTTGGAAAGTTGGGGACATGAGGAAGCTTTTGATATACACTTAGCAAATGATTGATATCTCTATGCCAAGCCACTTAAATATACTTTGTGGAGTTATGTTATCGCCCGCTAACTTAGACATTGCCTTTATATGGATTACTAAGGCTATGGACTAAGACAATTTGCGACAATGGATTGAAGGGAATATCTTAGCTTTCTCCATTTGTGAGAAATGGTTGTTAAGACCAATTTATTAAACGTGACAAAAATTGAACAATTGTTGTAGTTTTTATAATTTATGATCGATTTTTAAGATTATCACGTTAAAGGTATATTTCTCTCAGTTTAAACGTGCTTGACTTGTTTAATTTTTTGAATTAGGGTCATTAAATTATTACTACTTTATATGTAAATGTATTTTTTTCTTAAATAAAGGGGTGTTTGGCTAAGCTTATTGGAGGAGTGTAATAGGTTAATGTTATTGCAGAAGCTATTGATCGATATCGATTAGAGGGGTCATGAGTCGCAAAATGTACCCAATATATGGAGTAATTTATTTTACTTAATACTGTAGTATCTTTAAAGTGTCAATTAGGTAAAAGTTCAGAACTTAGTAAAATGAAAATGCAAGCAAGAATTATAGGTCATTGACTAAAACATTTCATTTGCATAGGCCTTTATAAACATTCAATTGAACGAACAAATGTTGCGAACTTATGTTTTTGTTGAATATGCTTATTTGGGTTGGATAAGATGAAGCATATTACATACCTATTCGTGAGTACAACTTGAGTTTACATATGCTGTAAAACTTTTAGTACTGTTACTCAATTGCCCCTTTTAATTTTAGATCAAAATTGTACCTGGACTCTTTTTTTCTTTCTTTTGTAGACTATTTATAATTGTACCTGGACTCTAATTATTTATTTATTATTTTTTTATAATCATCATGCAGGTATCATCACAATACTATATCAAATACACTACTGGTATTGGCGGCGATGGCAGCATACGCTGTAAATACTTTGATATACGCAAGCATGTGTTACGTACAAGGAGCCTAAAAGATGCCTATCAAGAGAAGAAACTTCTCAGGTACCATGGTAATAAAGGTGGCTAATTCCGCTAATGGTCAGGCCGGGTGATGTGTCAAAATGAGTAATTTATATGTACAGGCTAAAAATGGTTGGGTTTGGTTGATTCACTCATAATGCTTTAAATATACATTGTGGACAACTATCAAATTTTGCCCATTTGACCCGTCAGACCCGATTCTTTTTAAACTAAATTCGTTATTTTTACTCGCTATTGGTGGGAGAAAAAGAAATTTAATCCAACCACCTATAAATAAATGGGTCTATATCGGAGCATATGGTGTTTTGTTTCATCTTTTGTCAGGTGCATTATGCATTATCGTTCATAACATCAAGTTCTTATGTTGAATAAGGCTTATATTTCATATATTTACTTTAGCATATGTTCAAGGATTTCAGCGGGTGTGAAACTTACGATGTGATTACCATCTGATGTTAGCAAACTAAATAGTAATATATTTTATTAGCATGTTAGATACTAATACAGTTTATATGTTCAAGGATTTCAGCGGGTTTAACACGAAACCTAAAACGGTTTATATGTTCAAGGATACTAATATCAGTAATGAGATTATATAATCTCTTACATCTAAAAATGATTAATAATCTCATTTTCAAGGATACTATAATATCGATAATGAGATTATATGTTCAAGGATACTAATATCTGCCAATGGAGAATCTGCTCATTTTCTGAATAATGAGATTATATATTTTGATATCTCTGTAAGAGATATCAAAATATATAATCTCATTAGTATCCTTGAACATATAGATTGTAAGAAAGGTGTAGCAGATTCTCCATTGGTATAAAAGATTAATAATAAACCATGTTTTGGTAGTTTGGAGAATGTAATTTTGTCTCTTATTAGTCTTCATGTTACATAATGGGAAACCGGTGAACTTATTGGCTATTGCTAGAAACTTTCAAGACCTCATGCATATGTTATTTGATGCAGGTTTTACTTGAGAACTAGTTCTTTATTTTTCATCTCACGTGCAGATCATATGGCTGCCTAACATCTCCAAAATTCGACACTTTGTTGCTAAAGTAGTTTGCATCTCACGTGCAAATCATATGGCTACCTAACTATCTGTCCCATTTAAGTCATCATGTAGCCACAAACCCGTAATTCGTCCGCTGTTTTTATAACTACATCAAGTGGTGTCATTACCTGGGCATCCCGCCAATATGGAGCAAGTATGGCATGTTAACTTATGTAACTTCTTTGTTCATGGAATGGATATTGGCTACTCAACTAATTAAACTCAATGCATACATTTGGTCTTTAAGACTATCAAAGGTGGAAAAGATAATACACCCTGTTTATTATTCTAATAGTTGCAAACTATATTTTTTATCGTATGAGACATATTAGTTATTTTTCATTTCAATATTAATGGAACTTATTTACGTTCATCGTTGTTAGTTGATTTATTCACACAAATATCTCTTTAATGAACAATTTCTATAAAAATCTCCATTATTCCGCGGGTCTATAAGAAGTTTAAAAGTGGAATAAGTATTGCCAAAACAATATAAACGTCCCGTATTGTATAGATAGATATGATACATTATCATGAATTTTTTGACACTCTAAGTAGTGCCGTGAAAGGAGATTGTGAAGCGATCAAGTTAATCACCTGATTGAAGTTTACGGAGTGAGTATGGGCTACTCGAATATTTGACGCTGACTGCATAGTTTTCGTATTCAAGATTATCTACCTGTTGAAAAACTTGATCGCTTCTAAGGGCATCCACTATGGTGGTTTATAAAAAGATGAAGAGGTCCATAATATTGTTAACTATAGTGGACATCAATTTCATGCTTACATGGCATGAAGAGGTCTAATATCTTAGACCTTTTTACAATTTAATGCATTGAGTTAATGTTATATATTTATAAAGCTTTAACAAGTTTATCTATAGTAGAAATAGGTTTATAAATCTAAAAGGTTTATGAGTTTGTGATGTAGCATAATTATAAACCTTTGTAAAAGTTTATCATAGTGGATGCTCTAATTGTTGACACATAACCGAACCTGGATTTACTTGGCATACTAACTGATTCAACAAATAATATATGACGCTGACCCATATATGTTGCAATTGTTGCAACCAAATTTCATCGCTTTGGTTGGGTTAAAAGTAATACATGTCTGTTTTGTAGATTTGAAGAAGATAATATGGAAGAGAACAATTGCAATACAGTGAAAGAGGACCACAAACTTTATGTAGGTGTGCTTTTGTACTATGCCAAGTATGCAAGAGATAATAAGATCTTAAAGGTAATGTTTACTACGTAAAATATTTCGTATAATGATCTCTCTGTTGTTTCACTATGGGGTTTAGTTATGTTATTTGTTGAATCACTATGGGGGTTTAGTTATTCTATTTATACTTGATTTGTTGTGATATGATTTTCAACACATATGGTGCTGGGCTACAATCTAATTCAAGTAGATATTGGTACATTTATATATTATAACAAGTAGTCAGTTTTATTGTCATTATATACAAAAATAACGACATGTATTATTTGCCAAAAATGAATTCATTCTTAAAATTTCATCCTTTTGTTTATAACACCTATCTTATGATGATGGGTATTTAATCCTTTATAAAAAAACTTGAAATCTGAAGGTTCATTTGTGATGTGTATGGTAATATCTCGAAAACTACTACAAATGTTGTCTACATAGGCGTACTTCAAGTATTATGATCAATGTTCAAGAGGTATATACGATATACATATGACATGTTTTTAAAAAACTCTATACTTTTTATATGTTATAATTAACGACTTTCTTTTACTTACAATTTTTTAGGTGTTCATGGAATGGGCTTTGGCTACTCAACTCATCAAATGTTGTCTACATAGGCGTACTTCAAGGATTATGATCAATGTTCAAGAGGTATATACGATATACATATGACATGTTTTTAAAAAACTCTATACTTTTTATATGTTATAATTAACGACTTTCTTTTACTTACATTTTTTTAGGTGTTCATGGAATGGACTTTGGCTACTCAACTCATCAACGTTATCTACATATATTTATATGTCAATACTATCAAATGAACATTTGTTGGCCAAATTTCCAGGAGAAGAAATGGTCTACTTAAGTTGTGACAATGTGGATAAAAGTAAACGCGGTGCTGTCATAGATCAGTCTATTTTCTCGCCTGAATTTATAAATGGATTGAATTTCTCATGTGTTCCAAACCACAGGCTTGCTTTAAAAGTCGGAGTGCCGATTATGTTGTTAAGAAACATAGACCAATCAAATGGTTTATGTAATGGTACAAGACTTCAAGTACTTAAATTAACAAGAACCTCTATTCAGGAGCAGATCATTAACGGAACCAACTTCGGAAAAAAGGTGATTATTCCAAGGTTGAGGATTACTCCGTCAGATAAGCATTTGCCTCTTAAGATTGTCAGGAAACAATATCCGATATCAGTATCTTTTGCCATGACAATCAACAAAAGCCAAGGGCAATCACTTTCTAAAGTTGGTTTGTACTTGCCCCGTCCTGTGTTCACACAAGGACAACTGTACGTTGCCGTATCAAGAGTAAAGAGCAAGCGGGGTTTGAAGGTTGCGTTTGTGATCGGGATGGTAATCTCTCCAAAACCACAACAAATGTCGTGTATAAAGAAGTACTTGAAGGTCTTTGAACAAGGTTCATGTTGTATCATGTATGTATCATTGGTGTAATCACGTTATATTATATTATGGTTCATTATTTTTAATGTTACAAGGTTTGTTAGCAACTCAATTGATCATTAAAATCACACATCATTTTATGTTCGAGTCAATCTATTTTAGATTGGCAACGTGATGGTTGTAAATCGATTGTGACTCACACATATTTTAAATTTAACAAATTTACATAATTATTTTTATTATCATCTCATTTATCTATTTCTTTAAAAAATAACCCGGTGTCAACGGGTCTCTAAGCTAGTAGTTATATATTTTAGTGAAGGGGTAAATTTAATTGCGTATTAATTGTATGTGTTCAATAGTATTTTTTTAGTTTTATTTGTGCTTCAAATACTTGTAAATGATGCTTCTTTATTTGTATTTGTTTAAAATCTATATTAGGAAATCTTAAAATTTTAATAAGAGAGAAGGTCATCCATGCATTATAAGTAGTATAGATATAGATACTCCATTCCGTCTAATAATTACTCCATCCGTCCCAAAATTTAAGTTCGTTTTGACTTTTTAAATCAAACTTTGATGCTAAATATTTTTGTTTGTGTTATATAATGCTTGATAAAAATTATACCAATAAAAAATACATTTAAAACAAAATGCGTTCATATATTTTGCATCAAGTATTATATAATACAAAAAAAAATATTTAAGGTCAAAGTTGAATTCAAAACGTCCAAATGGACTTAAATTTTGGGACGGAGGTAGTATAGTCCATTATTAATTTTTGAAAATTTAAGTTTTTAACTTTGATTTAAATATATTTATTTGTGTTATATATTACTTGATACAAAATATATGAAAATTTTTAAAAGTATTTTCCATTGGTATAATTTTTATTAAGTATTATATAACAAAATAAAAATATATAAGGTCAAAATTGCAAAATGGTGACTTAAAAAGTCAATAGTAGCCTATAATTTTGTGTTTTCCTAAAGGTTTCATGGCCTTTTATTGACTATCATTTGAATTGTTCTTTGGGTAAAAGCCATAAAATAACAACCTACTTTCTCTAATTTGCCGAGTTGAAAAACTTACTTTTTTACTACCTTACTTCACCAATATACTTTCAATTTTGACTTCACCCATATGAATAAAATAAACTTGCATCGTTAGTCCTTTATACTAACGGCCGTTAGCAAATAACTTAAACTTTAGTTTTCTTACCTTTTCGTCGTTTTTTACACATTTTCGTCCATTTTTGCACGATTTCCCCCGTTTTTGCACGTTTTCGCCCGTTTTTACACGTTTTCGTCCGTTTTTACACATTTTCGTTCATTTTTTGCACGTTTTCGTCCTATTTTACACGTTTTCATCTCTTTTTTGCACGCTTTCGTCCTTTTCACACGTTTTCGTCTGTTTTTTCATATTTTTCTTCGTTTTCGCACGTTTTCATCTGTTTTTGTCCATTTTTACACGTTTTAGTCCGTATTTGCACTTTTTCGTCCGTTTTTAAACGTTTTCGTCCGTTTTTACACATTTTGTTTTTTGTTTTTACATGCATAAAAACCGTTTTTACACATTTTCATCCATTTTTATACGCGTAAAAATGGTTTTATACTTGTAAAAACGAATAAAAATGTGTTAAAACGGTTTCGATACATGAAAAAGCAGACGAAAACGTGTAAAAACAAATGAAAACGGACGAAAACATGTAAAAATGGTTTTATACATGTAAAACCGAACGAAAACGTGTAAAAACAGGTCTTATACGTGCAAAATTGAACGTGCCAAAACGGACGAAAACGTATAAAGTAGACGAAAATGTGCAAAAATGGACGAAATGTGCAACGAAAACGTGCAAAAACAGACGAAATATGCAAAAACGGACGAAAACTTGCAAAAACGGACGAAACAAGCAAAAACAAAAGAAAAGTTGTAAACATGGACGAAAATTAAAAAAAACGGATGAAAACGTGTTAAAACAGACGAAAACGTGCAAAAACGGACGAAAATTGTAAATACGAATGAAAACGTACAAAAACGGACTAAAACCTGTAAAAACAGCCGAAAACGTTCAAAAACGAAGAAAACGTTTAGAAACGGTTTTTATTCATGCAAAAATGGACGAAAACGTGTAAAATCGGACGAAAACGTGCAAAAACGGACGAAAACGTAAGAAAACCAAATTTTAAGTTATTTGCTAATGGCCGTTAGTATAAATGACTAACGATGCAAGTTTATTTTAGTCATATGGGTGAAGTCAGATCAAAATTGAAAGTACGTTGGTGAAGTAAGGTAATAAAAAAGTAAGTGTTTCAACTCGGCAAATTAGAGAAACTATGTTGTTATTTTATGGCTTTTACCCTTGTTCTTTTATTGACTATCATTTGAGTTGTTCTTTTATTGACTAGCTATACGTTTTGTGTTTTCCTAAAGGTTTCATGGCTTTTTTTTTTCTTTAATGTGGAAGTGTTTGTATGTGTGTTTTTAAGCGTTTGCATGGTTAGTTTATGCTATCTAATTTAGTTTATTTTATATCCTTTTCTAAAATAAAACATAAAAAATTTGGTGAAAGGTAAAGCATTATAGGTAATCGTAAAAAGACAAAGCCTCAAACACACTACATGGTTGATCCCCATAACTGTTAAAAGACCTCAGTTTGAATGGTACTTTCTAGATATCTTAACCAGAAATGTAGGTAACAAAGAGGGCTCAAATCACCAATGGTGTAACTTTTGCATGATTGAACTCTAGAATGTGTTGGTTTGTGGGAGTTGTAAACGCACGTAAACGGCTAAGATTGTGTGAGCCGATGGGGGCACACATGATAAACACGAGTATACATGTAGAACGTAATATATAACTTGAATAATATATACCCGATATGATGTAACTTGACCCGATCACTAATTCGAACTATGGGCTGTTTTTGGACATGACATGGGACGATTTGAGTTTTTGCCTTGGGCCTTGATAACTCACTGATCGGGCATAAGGAGGGAAAAATATTGCATGGGCTTTGGCTTGGGTTTCATGCTTGTCGACCAATCTACTGTTTCCATGTTGGAAGTCAGTTTGTTTGCTATATAAACAGACAATCTCTCCTCAAAACAAGTAAGAATAAGTATACCCTAAATCCTCTCCAAAGCCGATCCAAGTTTCTGCCAAAATCCTAGTCGACTTTCTTCTAAGTCGTTTAGGGTTTTTGTTAAGTTTATTTGATTCCTAAAGCTGCTAAGTTTCAAGTGTTTAGGTGGTGATTACTTGAAGGTTTACTGCTCCTAAATTCCCTGTTGACATGTAGCAGCAAAGTGGTATAATTGTTTCTGGTCATGGTGATTATCTCGACAGAACACATGTAAAGGATATCGAGATAGTTTCATCGATATCGGGCAAAGAGAGAAAGCTGTTTTCTTGTTTTGTTTCTTGTTTTCGTCTTAATATCTTTGGCAGGAAAGTGACAAATTTGTTTGAAAGGTTTTCTTGTACATATTATATTCAAGTTGTCAAAGGTTGATTGGGTTGTTTACGTTCTTGACTAGCTTCTATATCAAACGTATACATTATCAGGTTTATGTGTGATACTCATTGAGGTATCTATCTTTGATACTCGGTTTTTGTATTGTTTACTTGTTCGTTACTAAAGTCCAATTGCAAATGAAACTCATCATTGCACAAAGAAAAGTATATTTGTTAGAAAAAAAAGGCAGTGCAAATGAAACTCACCAGTTCGATTGTCACGAAGAAACTCAGGGTACACATCCTCACCCAAAGTATAATAACGACTCAAACTAACCCAACAAAGAAAGGGCTCAGGGAATGCTCAGAAGGGATAAGGATTGGCAGCAAGACCAGTAAAATGGTCAACATTATACTCGTCGGGGCGAGGATCAGGATGGGAGAAGGGCAGGCACATTCCAATTCTTGACAGAATCAAGAGTCTTAGTGCAAAGGGCAGGCACACCATCGCGTTTACTAAAAGAAAACCACCCTCTAAACTTTGAGTTAACATAAAAGCAACGAAACAGAGCAACAGTGGAAGTAATGTTAAGGGCATGACACAAGATCTCAAAGTGAGAAACTCTGCATGCGCCGAGAACCGATAGTTGACAAATATTAATACGATAATACCTAATTATGTCAACAAGGAAAACAGACAAGGGCAGACAAAAATTGGCAAGATCAAAAAAGCGGGTATATAAGCCAATCTTCCTAGAAGGGCACTCATGCATCATACACTTGCGGTCAGGAAGCTCTGGATGCACCTCCGGTGGAATGTTGTAAGTCATAAGGAAGGAGCCAAACGTCCCTGGAGGAGTATTACATTTTATATCAACAATCAAAGCCATAGCGAGTGAATAAAGGGTAGACCTATGAGGAAAATTTTTTACTTTTTTCTTTTTTCCAAAGAGAAGTAACAAACGGCGATGGTAGAAGGTGGAGTAGTATTTATAATAAGGGAAAACCTAGAACCGGGTGATGACACGTGCAAAAAAAAGACGGAACGAACGCCCAAGATCAAAAATAAAAAAAGGCGCGTAAAACAGTAGGTCATATCAAAGCAGAAAACGAAGAGTCAACAAGCGCCCACGTCACGCGGAACGCTTTCCAAGGAAAGAAAAGGACGGGTAAAAAATCATGGGAAAACAACACGTCTAGGTCAAATCTACAGTCTAGTAAATACTTACCGCACGCGACAATATCTGCATGCAGTAAATACACTAGACTAGGGGGGACTGGGTGACGTGGCAATTCTCAACAAAAAAGAAAAAGTATGGGACAGCAAAACGCTTAGGCAACTTGAGTCTAGTGACATCCACCGCATGCGACAATATCCGCATAGTATGTATTACATGCCCACTAGGCCCAATACACACTACACACATATTGGGCTCACACCCAATGATTACAAAACCTGGGCCTACAGTAAGCCCAATGGCTAAATTGGTTATGGTCCAGGCCTTGAGATGCGCGTAAGGCACATAATGGGCTGAACCTTCAACCGTTAGACCCCTTACGTCCGTATCTGCGATTAACACGAACTCTTGTCCGCCAAGGGTCCGGCTCCGGAAACTAACCACTATATGCGAGAATCTAGGAAGCCCCAGCGGCAAACCTATATCTATAAAAGGGGGCTCTAATCCCCAAACAAGGTACAACTTTCTCTCTCATAATTACACACACATGCTCTTACTTTCTCTCTCAAGAATGTGTACTTACTCTCATGCTGGAGTCTAATCGTGGGGACCGTCCCCACGATAAGACTAATTGTTTACCTTTCTTGTGCAGGGAATCTCATTCAAACTACTTAAATTAGTACAAGACCAACCCGCTGAAAACTTGTTGGCCCGGTCCGATAAGTTATATTCACATCTGTTACCACCCATCACATAAATTGTACTAACAACTCCTACATAGTCGTGAAACTTTGCAAGATCCATAATTCTTCATCTTTGTGATGATATATCAATGTACTTTATTTCTTTTTCTTACAATCGAATTATTTTGCAATTGATAATAATTGTTATTAGTCAGTCGAAATTGAGGATGATGACATAATTATTGTGGTTGTAAAGCTTTGTTGGCGATCAATAAAGGCATACTTGAGTGGCTATACCGTGTGCAAATTGTTTATACTTTAGTTGATAGCCTTGTAGTTTTTTTTGCTTCTTCGTTTGACATTGATAAGCATTTAAAAGGTACACTTTTGAGGGGTCATTTAAGCCCTTAATTGATCACTTTTGTATCCGTTATTACTTAATTTCATTCCTTTTCACTTTTTAGGTCTCTTGAAGGCAAATTGCTGGAATGACACTTATTCGGACGAAAAGGCGCAAATATACGAAGAAAATGGCCAAAGTCAAGAATCGAGACACTCAGGATGCTGAAACATAAGGCGACGGCGTCACTGCTTAAGTGCGACGCCGTCGGGATACTTCTTGAGACGACTCATTAGGCAAATTGCTTATTTACAAGTGACGGCATCAGATTTTAAAAGAGTAAGGCGTCGCAGTTCAGACGGCCTAGATTTGATCCAGACGACGTCAGAGACGGAAGGCGACGGCGTCACAGGCATAAGGTGACGCCGTCACAATGATAACGTGCCCAATATGAAACCCTAATAACGGCGACCCGACGGCGTCACAATTAAAGAGTGACGCCGTCGCGATTGTAAGATTATATATAGAATCCGAATTTTTCAGTTTTTAGGGAGGTTGTTTTGTGGAGTAAAAACCTAAATCGAACCAAGGCTGTCTTGTACAGTATTTTAGGGTTCCATACCCTATTTTACATCAAGATAAGTGTTTTACTTCATTAATTCAATTATATCTTCAATTGATTGTGTGTATGCTTGCATGTTCTCCATGTCCGGCTAATTTACTTGTGTGTTTGCTTAGGTAATATGAAACCTAGTTATTGAATATTGATTGGTTGTCTCTTATCTTAATTGTTATTGATCTAGTATTGTGATAGGTCATCCGTTGTGTCATTAATGCTTGATTAATATTTGTTGAACCTTAGCATATAGTTACTAGTGGAATTGTAGGCTAAACATCCAAAGAATACCTTAGTGTTAAGTTTATAAATCCTAGAGATTTCGTAGTCATTAACCTTTGGTAGCTTCAAAGAGTTAGGGATAAACGCATACCCTACGACCTTAGACACACAACGCGTTAAGAATAATGACGTGACAATTCAACCATCAATAGGAGATAACTAGAGAGTAATAAAACCTAAGTAAATACATTTTTAAACATCATACGAGCACACAACAATAGACATAGACTACCCCTAGCTTAGTTAATTAGATTAAATAATAGTAGAGTAATCGGTAGAAATACCAAACCCCAAATCCAATACCCCAAGTTTCGTACCTTTCAATTTTCTAATAAATATAAAAAGCTAAAAAATAATCTTCCTCAACCCCAACCATAGCGTAGTAATTTCTCACTAGCATTCCTATTACCCTAGAGAACGATATCAATACCCGTGGCTTACCCTAATACTACACTACAACGATTAGGTTCACTGCCTAGGGTGTTATAAAACTTGCTCGACGAAAAGGAAGTTCCTTTGACCCCGAACGCGCTGCGTAAGCATATCAAGTTCTTGGCGCCGCTGCTGGGGAATAGAATAGCTAGTTAGGAGTTCACCTCGTTTAGATTTCCTTGCTTGATTCATATCAAGTAAGCTTTTTTTTTTCCATTTGTAGCTTCCTCGTAGTCTATCCCCCTTTTTCGTGACCTTTGTTCGTAAACCCCATTCTCATCATGGAAGGTGATAATCAACCACCATTCATCAACCCACCACCAAATAACCCGCCAAGAGGCCGTACTCTTGGTGAATACTCAAGACCAAGCCACCTAGGCTATAGAAACACCATTGAGCTTCCCGACCAAGCCCATACTACGGACCTTCGATCCGACACCATCCGGTTGGTGCAAAACGGATGTGCATTCCATGGACTTCGTTCCGAAGATCCTAATCAGCATCTTAAGGATTTCTTTAAAATCATCGATTCCATCGACCTCGATGCTACTACTCGGGAGACCACGCGCTTGCGTCTCTTCCAATTCTCTCTACGGGACCAAGCTAGTAATTGGCTTGAGAAACTTCCCGCCGGCTCCATCTCAAGTTGGGATGATCTCACCTCTCGTTTCCTTGCCCAATTTTTCCTATCGGGGAGAACTACTAAACTTAGACGAGACATCTTGACGTTCCAACAACTGCAAGGCGAATCTCTCTACGAAGCATGGACTCGATTCAAGGACCTACTTCATAAAGTCCCTCATCACGGCATTGATCTTTGGCTTCAAGTCCAACTCTTCTATGATCATGTCAACTTCCCCACTAAGCGATCCATTGACCAAGCGGTCGGTGGAAAACTTAGTGATCTCACCGCGGAAGAATCGTGGGGTATAATAGAGGACCTTGCTCTCTATGACAACGAAAGTTGGAATGACCCCCGTGAGTTGCCCAAAACCGTAAAGGCAATCTCCTTGCCTCCCATTGACTCACAATCTTCCGACCGTAGGATGCTTGAGCTTGAAGATCCAGTTAAATTCCTAATGAGCTCCTACGAGAACCCTAAATCTTCACATCAAGTGAATAAAATCACTCTTGTGTAGTGGTCCCCATGACACTCGTGATTGCACAAGACTCTCCGAACAAGCTTTTACGGACTACGCCTCCACGCGTACCGACGGAGTGGGAGAGAAGTGGTACACTTTCAAGCCCGAACAAAACAACTTGGGAAACTCCTATAACCCCTCATGGAGGAATCACCCTAACCTTAAGTGGAACCAAAATTCAAACACACCCCAAAGCTCATCTAGTCCACCTAATAGGTTCAACCCTCCAAACACCGGGAACCCCACTAGTCTTGAGGCAATTGCATCTAGATTCATGTCATCTCAAGAAACTCGATTGACTAAGCTTGAAGCCGATTTTAAGCGAAGACAAGACGAGATGAGAAACAAACTTGATGCCCTCCTAAAAGCCTTCAATGACCGGGAAGTTGGAGCACTCCCAAGTGACACAATAAAGAACCCAAAAGTGAATTCAATTTCATCGACTTCATGTTCTTGTTCACCATGGGAGAAGGATCCATGCCCTTCACACCCAACGGTCCACTCGGTAAACGCTATCAGCAAGGGTTCCAAGCGATCTCAAATGAAATACCAAGGCCCCGCACCATTGGTACAACCTATTCTTGAGAAACCCGTCATCAAAGAACCTAAACCTAATCTAGAGGAGGAGTACAAAGAACTCCATCAAGAAAAACCGGTTCTTGAAGTCTTAGCTCATGCACCATATTATAATGCCTTAAAAGAAAAATATGAGTTAGAACTTAAACTTGGAAAACATGGGTCCGCTGTTGTGTAAAATAATTTACCTATGAAGTTAGACGATCCCGGGCTATTTACTCTTCCGTGTAGGCTTGGAACTTCCAAACCTCTCGATGCTCTAGCCGACTTAGGATCATGCATCAATCTTGTTCCGTTGTACCTCCATAAAAGCCTTAACTTAGGTAAGATAGAACCAACGGAAACCATCTTAGGTCTAGCGGACGGTAGTATTGCATATCCGGTAGGGATAATAAATGACATGGTAGTGCACGTAGGAGAATTGACTCTTTTGGCGGATTTCCATGTGCTAGACATGAATAAGGACCCGACATGACCATTGCTAGTAGGAAGGGGATTCCTAGCCACCGCTAGTGCCATCATTGATTGTAAGATGTCTAAGATAGTGGTAGGAGAAGGGAGTGCTAGGTCAATTTACGATGTCAAAAAGCATATTTATTACAAGGAAGAGGAAATCCCACATGAGATTAGGTTGGATAGAACACCATCTAGATATGCAACTTGGATTAATAAAGACTTCATAGGTCCCCAACGACTTTCTATCTAGATGAAGCCTTTGCTAGTAAAGAAACTTTCCATGAAAAAGAATTGGCTAGGGATATGGAAGTGAACCCGTTCGAGAACGCCTTAGTATTTAGCAAGATGACCGAGTTCCTAGGAAGCTTACCCGTCAACCTTGTCATGAATAAGTGGAAAGTTGAGAGTGATAAGCCTAAGCATAAGTGGAATTGGGATAGACCGCCTAGTGATGGTAATGGAGAGTTGCACATTAGGATAACGATCTATGACCCCGATGGAGAGAAGTTTGAAAAGGCATATCGAACCAAGCGTACTACTAGGAACTTAAATGATAAGTTTGATCCTTATGACATTCTTGAGGATAAGCTTACTTATATCGGTACGTAGGGGCACGACTTCGAGTCTAGCTACAAGACTCATAAATAAAGAAAAGCGCTTCGTGAGAGGCAACCCATGCTTAATTGTTTGCTTGTTTGTGTCATATATCTTTTTAATGATTGTTTATTCTCATGTTTAAATTTGTAAAAATGCTTTATTTTGTCTTTAACCTCGTCTTAATTACATATAAAGGTATTTTATATAAGGGATAAGTGTAGGGAGGATTACACACATTTTCAAAAGAAACGTAAACATGAGAATTTTAATAAATTAAAATATATACATGTGTGTTTGTTCGAGTCAAATGCTTGTATCGAGTCATAATAGATGTTTTTGCATGACTTTTTCCAGATTCTAAAGATATAAATTTTCCGAATTTTTTCCGAAAATCGCAGACCGGTTCTGTCGGGATAACTTTGACGCGTCGAGGGTCATAACTGACGGCTGACAGAGGAGCGTGAAACGACTTCTTACTTTTTCTCGTTTTCTGTGCTACTTATAAATTTTTGGAATTTTCCAGGTCTTAATTTTCCAGAAAATCTGTAAACATCCATTCCACAAGCATTATATCGTAGTTTAGTAGAGTCTTGTATATATATTGTTACCGCCGATTTTACGTAAATATTTCGTTTGTTTTCTTCAAGTGTGCAGGTTTAATTTATCAAGAAGAAGATACAAAAGATTGGATGGAGCTTTTCACGCATAACATTCTTCTTGAAGAAGGATTTAACCACTACTTCACACATGGATCCTACCGAGCTAATCAGGGGAGTATTAGTTTCTTTCGTTTTCAACTACCTTCTATTATCATAACTTTGATACTTTCGGGGAACATTGGGGACAATGTTCAGTTTAAGTGTAGAAAGGGAAAATAAAACGAGAACTTTGAAACTATGTTTATCCTTGACCATTTGCCTTGTCCAATTGCATTTGTATAATAAACCATGAGAAATATCGGTTAGGGTAATTTTGGCACCAAATTTAAAATTTTTCATGACATGTAGGATTGGGCCATTAGTCCTAATAAAGCATCTCATGGATAGGAAGTTGCATGACTAGCACAAAAACTCTTTACCACCTAAATTTCACCCAAAATGTGAGGATCACCCTTAGATTAGTAGGAATTAAAGCATTCATCTTTAATGCTTAGAGTGTGAACCGGTAGTATAATAGATTCTAGAACTTGTTTTGTGATGCATCCCGAGATCGCTAGTAAGACAACACTTGTGTAGTTAGGAATAACTAAATGATAAGAGGCATTAGGATAACCCTTGTTTGATACCCGTAATATAATTACTTCTTCCACATCGGTTGAGTAATTCCCCCACACCCTTGCGTTGTACCCATCTTTAGTACACGATACCCCTAGTTAACCCCTCAGAGCCTATCCTTTTCGCGGTTCTCGTGATGTTTCGGTTTTCCGGAATATCAATGAAGAGCATTGTTTACACTCCACCCCCAAATGTACACCCAAATTGCCTTAGCCTACCTTGTATGCACTCACTTTTAGTGTATTATTGTTATCATACTAAACCCTTAGTTCAATTATCTAGTTGCTTGCATAAGTTTCTAAGTCGAGTCATATCCTTTGTATATAGTTTTGGGACGATTGGGACTCATGGGAAAAGTTAAATTTTATGAAATGACGGGAAGGGAACATTAAATTCAAATTCCCTTTATTTGCGTAATAATGTACTCCAAGTGTTTTGATCTTTTCAATTCGGGTCAAATTAGTATTAGAGTAATAAAAACTCAAGTGTAGGAATGTGCCTATAAATCCCTATTATTTTAATGTTATCGTAGAGGATGGTAGAGTAAAAGTGTGTGAAAAAAAAATAGAAAATCGAAAAAAAATAGAAAAAGAAAAAAAGAAAAAAAAATAGAGTGTGAAAAAAAAAGAAAACAAAAAAAACACATACGAGCTACCATCCTACATCTATCTTTAAATTTATGTTTGTTTGTTTCAGTTATCTAGAGTTTAGAGTGTCGAGTCTTGGCTTAGCAACGACATTCTTCTCATGCTTGTAACATAAAGATTTTTGACTTGCCACCACTAAATCACCTATCCCACCAAACCCTTTGTTTCCCTACCGTAAGCCTAACATTACAACCCTTTAAAATACCTCTTGGATAGTCTTTCCTAGGTTCTTACGCCAAAGCGATGGAGGTTTGATCTAGTCTCAAGCCTATGGTAATCTATGTACTAGGACCGGTAAATGAGTGTTTATCTTCCATTTCCAATTTGATATATTTCATATACACCCGAGAGATGTGAGTATCCAAACACCCCTTGTGAGGTGCTAGTATGTAATTTCTGTGCTTGTTATGACTTTTGCGGGGCTTATATGTGTTGTGAATTGTTCTAAACCAATGCTTCATGACCCCTAACTTATAAATTAATTGGCTAAAAGCACATTTGCTTGAGGACAAGCAAATACCAAGTGTAGGGATATTTGATAAGGATTTAAAAGGTACACTTTTGACGGGTCATTTAAGCCCTTAATTGATCACTTTTGTATTCGTTATTACTTAATTTCGTTCCTTTTCATTTTTAGGTCTCTTGAAGGCAAATTGCTGGAATGACACTTATTCAGACGAAAAGACGCGAATATACGAAGAAAATGGCCAAAGTCAAGAATCGAGACACTTAGGCTGCTAAAACATAAGGCGACGGCGTCACTGCTTAAGTGCGACGCTGTCGGGAGACTTCTTGAGACAACTCAGTAGCCAAATTGCTTATTTACAAGTGACGGCATCATGTTTTAAAAGAGTAGGGCGTCGCAGTTCAGACGGCCTAGATTTGATCCAGACGGCGTCAGAGATTGAAGCCTGTGACGTTGTCACAATGATAACGTGGCCAAGATGAAACCCTAATAACGGCGACCCGACGGCGTCACAATTAAAGAGTGACGCCATCGCGATTGTAACATTATATATAGAATCTGAATTTTTCAGTTTTTACGGAGGTAGTTTTGTGGAGTAAAAACCTAAACCAAACCAAGGCTGTCTTGTATAGTATTTTAGGATTCCATACCCTATTTTACATTAAGATAAGTGTTTTACTTCAATAATTCAATTATGTCTTCAATTGATTGTGTGTATGCTTGCATGTTCTCCATGTCCGGCTAATTTACTTGTACGTTGCTTAGGTAACATGAAACCTAGTTATTGAATATTGATTGGTTGTCTCTTATCTTAATTGTTATTGATCTAGTATTGCGATAGGTCATCCGTTGTGTCATTAATGCTTGATTAATATTTGTTGAACCTTAGCATATAGTTACTAGTGGAATTGTAGGCTAAACATCCAAAGAATACCTTAGTGTTAAGTTTATGAATCATAGAGATTTCGTAGTCATTAACCTTTAGTAGCTTCAAAGACTTAGGGATAAACGCATACCCTACGACCTTAGACACACAACGCGTTAAGAATAAGGACGTGACAATTCAACCATCAATAGGAGATAACTAGAGAGTAATAAAACCTAAGTAAATACATTTTTAAACATCATACGAGCACACAACAATAGACATAGACTACCCTAGCTTAGTTAATTAGATTATATAATAGTAGAGTAATCGGTAGAAATACCAACCCCCCAAATCCAATACCTCGAGATTCGTACCTTTCAATTTTCTAAAAAATAATCTTCCTCAACCCCAACCATAGCGTAGTAATTTCTCACTAGCATTCCTATTCCCCTAGAGAACGATATCAATACCCGTGGCTTACCCTAATACTACACTACAACGATTAGGTTCACTGCCTAGGGTGTTATAAAACTTGCTGGACTAAAAGGAAGTTCCTTTGACCCCGAATGCGCTCCGTAAGCGTATCAGACATCTTCAGGTTTGTTGCGGATTTGTTCAACATTTACGATTTTGTTTGGCTATATAGTGTATCTTTATTTTGGGAACTCTGTTAAGTGCGAGAACTGCGATAACTCTTCTTATTCAATCATAATTTAGTAAATTCATTTTATTTAATTTTATTATGTTCAATTCGCAGGGGCATTAAAGGAATTTAACATACACAACATTTAATCTGATAATTCAATTTTTTCCTAAAATTATGGAAGATACGGTTTTCATATTTTTTTACTTTTATTTTACAGATCTTGTTCTCCAATCTAAACATTAATAATCAAACCCTAATTTAGGTTTAAGAATTCATTCATCTTCTTTCTCCCTCCCAGCCCTAGCCGCCCCTCCTCTCTCAATCACTAATTCAAAACCTTCAATCAAGGGTCGTGATTTAGTGAACAACAACCATGATCACTAATTCAAAACCTTCATTTTATTTATTTATATTCGAATGGTTTTGGTTTAATTTGTAGAATATTTATTGAACTACTGGATGTGGAATGTTATTGTTTTGATTTACGGTGAGGTGTTTTTGTTGTAAAATGATAAAGATTGACTGAATATGTTAATGTGTCTTGCTTATGTTCATGTTTCTACAATAGTTTCTGATTAACGAGATCTGCTTATGTTCATTGTTTTCTTATGTTTCTACAATAGTTTTTTATTTACTGGATCTGTTTATGTTCATTTTTTTCTTTTAAATCATTGTATTGGTGGATACATGGGTGGGTTCCTGTCTATGACCATATAAGTTTTAGGTTATGCATTTACTTGTTAAAAGTATATTCCTTTTCCCAAGGTTTATCTTATTTTGCTTTGGTTTTTCACAGTAAGATGTTCATGTATTCAGAAGTAAGGACAAACCTTATATGCTACTCATGTGTGATGTTAAGCTAATGATGAGCTTCTTTGCTTTAGATATGGAAGATTTCCTGTAATTAATCCTGCATTTGTGTGGTGCTTGCTGGATTTCTGGATATCATTTGGTAGCATAGACGTTGGCAATACTGGTTTGTAACCAGGTAATAGTTTTATTTAACCACTCATCTTATTACAGAGAATATTTATTCGTGTTTCACTTAATGATGCTACTATATTATTTGAATTTGTCTTAACATGCTTCTAGGGATGCATTTGTGGATTTTTGGGTTCATGGTAACATGCTGACAAAAGACATAGCAACTCGATATTTACTTGGTAACCAATTTTTTATATATATCAATATTTCTAGATATGTAGTTCTTTTGAGCATACTTGTTGTGGTACTTGGTTGATGATGATGAATCAATAAATTATAGGAAATATTGATGTTGTGGTACTTGGTTGATCATTCTGTCCACTTGCTACTCTCAATTGCGTTACTAATATATGTGACCCGTATGTAATTTCGGTTTTCCCTTTGGTTGAAAGTACTCATAAATATAGTGAGTCAGAAAGCTTAAATTGCAGATATCGTTACCAACCACCACAAGGAGTGACCAATCATACTTGTGGCGGAGCAGATGTATGGTCAGCTGTTACGAATAGCCGTGAGGTATTTTGTCCAGCAGGGTCCTATTGTCCGAGTTCCATTCAAAAACATACTTGTGAATCTGGGTATATGTTATATTTCATGGTGCTTCTACACTTGCTGTTTATTGTTAGTTGAATGGTTGTCAATATTAATGAAAAGGGTATGCATATATGTTTTAAGTTTGATATAAAATCAACAAAAGAGTTATACATATATGTTTACGTATAAAACATAGATGTTTACGTTTAAAACATATATGTTTACGTATAAAACATATATGTTTACGTATAAAACATATATGTTTTGTGTTTGCTTTATAAAACATATATATTTTTGTGTTTACGTATAAAACATATATGTTTTGTGTTTTGCATATATAAAAAAATTTGCCTCATGTTTATTTGTGTTTGTTAGTTTAAGCTTGTCCATGTGTGTTATGTTATCTTGAGTTTTATTTTAAAAGTATTTAATCTTGACTATTATTTTTTCTAGGCGTGCCATATGCTGGAAGTGCATATATGTTCCTGGAAGGTGTGCATGTATGTTTTTGGAAGACATGCGCACATGTTCAAAATAATATGATGAGAAACTTCAAACACATATGTTTTGTGCACATGTGTCTGTTTACATTAATTATTGTTAGTGCACAAGTGTAAAGATAGATTATATTCATGTATTTCTTCTTATTATAATTTGTATTTTAATTGTATTTCAATCTATATCGAATTTTGTGTTTAACATTATGTTCTTGGTTGTTATAAATTTACATGATCTAAAAACACATATGCACCTTTTCATTTGAAAAACATGTATGTCGAAAAAACTATTCCAAAAACCAAAATAATTTAAGTAATTCATAAAAGCACATATGCACTAAATCAGTTTTAAAACATGCATGTTCAAAAAAAAAAAAAAAAAGCGCAAAAAAAGAAAAAAAAAAAAAAAATTTGACTTTTACTATTATACCCTTTTGGATTAAATAAAAAAGTTTAATAATACAAAAATGCTATGTTGCATTGATATGTTGCACAATATGCATTAATAGAAGTATATAAGAGGTTCTCACAGTTCTCGCACTTAACAAGGTTCTCAAAATAAAGGCGCCCTGGCTATATATAGACATAATACATTATTGCACTAAATTTTTAGTTACACAAACATATGACAATCTTTGTAGATAAAATGTTTTGAGTAAAAGTTTTATATAATTGAAAATAGATACTAAAAGGTTAAGGACCTATATTAATTTTTCCGAGACATAGTTTCACGAAGTTTTTATCTTTTTTTGCTTTATTATATAAACTTCATTAACCATGCATCTGAAAACTTAGGAAGATTAAGTAACCTATGAGGGATGTATTTTGAAATGGTTTTTATCAAATGCATGATAGAACGTTTGTATTTTGAATCTACTTTATCAATTAATCTTAAAGTTTAAATACGGTTATTAAGTAACGACACAATCTAATATACTCCCTCCGTCCTATACAGAGGCGGACCTATGCCTATGGTAGGCGGTTCCCTGGAACCACCTTAGAAACCGAGTTCATTTGTAAGCAATATGTGATTTTTTATCGGGACCTACCTTAGAAAACTAGTGGGAACTACCTTGAGATGAGATTGAACTTAGATGAAGGTGAAAATTAAGGTGGATTTGTTGGAAAAGAGTTGATGAAGAAGAAGAAGAAAGAAGAAAAAGAATGAAGAAGATAAAAAATGGTGAAAGAGAGAGAAAGGTGTTTGAGAAGATGAAGTTATAATATACTGTACTAAATTAATTATGTCGAAAAGTGATATGTGTCCGAATGAGTTTTATTTTCTTTTTTTCCTTTTTTTCTTTTTCTCTAATTAGTTCCATTATTTGAAAATCAATGAACGAGTGGAAGAGTTTGATTTCCATCTATTTTTTTGAACATTGCTGTTCTATACCGTTTATAAAAACCGTGAAGTATATATCATACAGTAGTCTATAGATAAGTAAAAAATTTCTGAACTCATATACTAATTGTATCACATCGACTCGACCCGACTAACCCGACCTGTTTAACCTATTAATTTAGTCACCTCAAGTAGCCAAAAGGAACCACCTTAGTTTGGCATCTGGGTCCGCCACTGGTCCTATATTAATTATCATATTTGACTTTTCAAAGTCTTTCTTTTCTAACTTTGACGATAACTATATCTTTTTGTGTTATATAATGCTTGATGCAAAATATTTGAATGGATTAAGTTTTAAATGTACTTTTATTTGGTATAATTTTCATCAAGTATTATATAATACAAACAAAAATATTTAAGGTCAAAGTTTACAAAGAAAGACTGCAAAAGTCAAAATTTGACAATTAATGTGGGATGAAGGGAGTAGTAAAATGGGTTTACTCTCACATTTTTGTTTGATTGTGGTGAAGGAAAAGTTAGGCAATAGTGCAAGTTTTTGTGTTTCTTGAATTACATGCCATGAAGTTAATTGAGTGTCGTCGGTAATGTAAAGTAAGTTTTGTTGGTCTAAAGTTACCACTCTGGCCCTTGATATCTTCTCTAGAAATGTAGGCAACCAAGAGGGGCTCGAATCACCTGTGTTGTACCATAGTTATCACTTATCACATATCTTAATTACACGGGCGTCAATGGACATTTGGATCAGTTCGAATGAAACTTTGTGTATGATTGAGTATAACAATGTTAAGAGATTAACAAAACAAGCTCTATGTGCTCAGAAGCGACCATACATGAAAAGTCACGCCATAATCCATTTTCGAGAACAAAATTTATATCCATTTTCCAAGTACAAGATTACTAAAAAAAGTCAACAATTAGATACTCATTTTCCAGTGCAAGATTATTAAAAATTAAGTAGGTTTTCATATCTTATATATGTTTGTTGGTTGTATAATTGTAGGTCGTACGTGAGGATAATGCATGAAGATGATGCATGATGACTCAGATTATCTACATCGACTTTAGTTCTCATTTTTCAATTTCCATGTTGTAAGTAAAATGTTGAAGACTGTTGTGAAAATGGTAAAGAACACAAAACACCATACAATTACACCCAACCAACCACCCCTTGGTGTATTTTATTTACCAACAACTATAGTAGATAAGTCTCCAAACGAATGCTTACCAACCAAATACAAAGACAAGAGTGATCTCCTTTAGAAGGACAAAGATATCACAAATACGGTTTCATATCAGAACCTTAAGTACTATACAATAGCGGAAGCCTTTACAAAACTTACAAAGAAAATACAAATAACTTAATAATCAAAATAAATCTAAGATCCCTATTTCAAAATCTTACTCTCAGCATCTACTCTCAACCCAGATCAGCTATCCCATAAGCTCATCTTGAATGCTTAAAACCTGCCGCAGGAAAAGAAAATGCGGCTGAGCTTACAAAGCCCAGTGAACAGATATAACAAAACGAAAACTAAACAAAAACAGAAATACGAAATGAAATAAAGAAACGAATAACGAAGTCACAGCGGAATGAGGATAATGAGTCACTGAGGATTCTGCGGAAACACAGACACACAGAAATCCGGAAGAACAAACAACAAATAAGAACAAACACATAGCATATTGATGACACAAACTGAAACACATCATAATCAACAGGCAATTAATGAATGAGGCAATTTAAGTACATATAAGTCAAACGAAATACCGAAAGCTAGCAGAAACAACTACTAAAAGTAAACATGTCCTTTACTCAAGTCAATTAATCTACATTTAACACACTTATCCAATATCGTAGCAGCGGAACAATAGCAGTCAAACGTGGCAGTCACACATACAAATAGAAAACACAGTAGGAAAACTATAACTAAATAAGCAAAAGACATAGCATAGCAATTATCAGAACAGATATCACACGCTAAACCATTTCCCATATCAAATCTTAACACGAACAAAGTCTAAACATAGCAGATCAATTATAGACAACCAGGTATATTAACAAACAATGAAGATTCACAATATTAACTGAACAGATTATACGGAAAGAACTTACAGAACAATCAAATACCCATTAGCATAGTCATCTTGCAGATCAACGAATTCACATAACGATACTAACATAACATCAGATGACAGCATATGAATCATATTTAAACATGTTAATCATAACCTAGCATAATAGACGGTAGTCACATAAACATACAAAAGCATACACATATAATAACGTATAATAAGCCTAGCACATAATTATAAACACTTGAACATACGAATCATAATCGAATACTTAACATAGAAATATGATAAAGGTTTAGTTAACTACCACGAGCCCGAACATATCATATCGAAGTAACTTTCTTATTCGGAGGGGTGACCTCGGAATACCTTATATAATATGAGGGAAGACCTCAATAACAAATGGAGTAGCTAGCTTCCGAACTTGTGAAGAGCGTATTGCACACGACATCATTCACCAGACAAATCATATCGGATAATAGATCAGATCTAGGATGCATCCATACGCCCCAACAGACGGATAGTGGCCATACTATCAATAAACGGATAATTGAGAAAGGAACGTGGCGAGAACATCACTCTTGCCCTAGAGTCATGTCGACTAACTTAGGTCAAAGCAGTTGTCATAAATGACACAGATCATAATTCCTCATAAAGGTCAAACAGATTTACAAATCGGAGTTTTCATATCATAAGTTCAAATCAGATGTTTCATGGTTCACTAAACAGAGATTTCAGATAAGCAACGGATCAAACAAATCAGAAAGGGTTCATATCAAATGTTTAGAAATCAAAGGTTCATATCACAGTCACATATCATACGTTCATAATCAGAGGTTCATAATCAGATGTTCAAAATCAGAAGTTCATAATCAGAAATTCATACTCAAACATAGCAAGGTTCAACAAACGAAGTTCGGACAAACGAGATTCACATAAAGAAGGAAATCATAGCAATGGCATAGGGAATCCTAATAAGCATAAGGAAATGACAAGAAAAGGAGATCATGAGAAAATATTTACTAAAAAGGTCGAATATCGTACCTTAACGCAAATGATGGAAAAGCAAATGAATGAACGAACACGAAGATACGACGCCACGTCTTCTTCAATGAATCTATACGGATTACGATTCGTATAATACTTATTAGCTCCTTTTATAAGCTTCTTATGCCTTTGTAAGTGTGTTACTTATTGATATCATGTTTTATCTTTCATTTTCTTAAACTCATATTTGGACCAGACTTTAACGATTTTTATAAAATACTTACTTAGCTCAAATGAAATCAAGCAAAATCCCAGGGGTTCCCATATGATTTAAAAGACTCTCCAAGAATTGGTGGGTTCTATTTCCATGCTAAATGGCCTACGGAAAATCATAAGTCCAGACCGGTCCATAACTCACCCAGATTTACACACACCAAAAGTATGGCCCCAACAAACACACTCACCCTACTCAACACATCAACCAAAAGCTACAGGTGTCACACCATATATAAATATCATATCCACCAAAGGAAAAGTTCCAGAACCTCATAGATTAAATACTAAAACCTCATAGATTAAATACTAAAAATCATTTACTACATCATAAATTTCAACTCAGCAATTCAGATTCAGATACCCTAACTCCAAAAATATAAAAATCATACTTCCACGTTTGCAAATGAGACAAGACTTATTTTTCCAGAAAGCTATTTCAAAGTACTACAATTTAGGCTCAAGAATCACTCAAAAACATGCAAGTATCATCAGATAACACCTAGATGAATCCAACCTAAATTTCAGACCCGTTTTCTCAGCTTTGACACTTGATCTTGTAAAATTCAAAAATACGACTTAGACAACTCTAAATTCGACCAAACCACCTGGAAAACTTAACTAAGACATAAAATAAACTTTTCCCACAAAAACCCAGATTATTGCACTTATAAAATTGGATCTATAACACACACAAATTCGACATAGGATGCTGTCCAGTTTTAGGGTTTATTAAAACCAATATAAGCACATGTTTAACCTACCCAAACGCACCCATGACCCATGTAAGCCACACAACCTGATTTAATATCATCATATCAAGTTTACCCTTCCATATTTTCAGTCTTACAAAAATTATATACAACCTTTAACCACCAATAACCATTTTATACGCCCATAAATTAATCAAACGAACCCTAGGTTTTCATCACACGACAACATCAAAGAAAATGGAAAGGAGATGGAATGAGATAATAGTTATGTTACCCTAGTAGCGTGTACGTGAAAGAGACAAGATTCAAGCTTCACCAAAACCATGACAAGCCTTCCTTGGCTTCAAGACCCACGACATCACCATCAAACCCCCGAGCACTTCAAAACCCACGACCAAGACCTCCCTCTCGAACCACAACGACCATCACCACCACGAATCAATCACACACGATTACGAGTCTTCTTGGAACACCCTTCTTGTTTTGAATTCGAATTGGAATGGTGATAATACATGGTTGCCGTCCTTTTTGGGTAGAGAGGATATTAGGGTTTCTTTTTGTCTCAAGAGTGGATCGTACAATGAAAAGGAGGGGGAGGGATACCGGTTTTGATGAGCCAAGGGAAAACAAAGGCCAAGCCCAAGTCCAAATTCCAATTTATAACTTAGATGGGCTTTTACATTAAAGTTTATATGTGTTTTGTAATTTATGAATTTTTTTCGGTTCATGTAATATATAAACGTGTAATATGTATAGACGTAAAGTGTCAGAAGATTTTATTTATTTTGTACATTAGGTTTGACAATCTTTTACAAGTTAGGTTAAATTTTACATTTAATGAGCTTGACGAATTTTACATATTTTATAAATATTAAATAGAGGGCAAAATAGTCATTTAACGCGGTTACGATTTTTAGGGCTTTACAACTCTTCCCCTCTAAAAAGAAAATTTCGTCCTCGAAATTGAACAAGACGGAACAGAACAGAAAACGAATCGGACTTCAGAATTTCAAGGAATAGAGCAAACGCGAAACTTATTTTAGAACAAACAGATTCTTATCAGACAATTCCAACTCACACTTATCAGAAATCAAAGTACTAATCAAATACGTAAATCAGACAATCACATACTTATCATAGTAGTGGCAGATAACAGATGAGATGCAACACGCTCTAACTTAATCAGGTCTCTAATGATGAGAACAAACACACATACAGATAGAACGATCCCTAACGGTCTTACTAATCGTAGAAGTATGTGGAGACATACAAACTTAGGGCAGACATAGCAATCTATAGGTTCACACGGATCATAACGATTTCGGATTCCAAGCGTACAAAACTTATATATAACAGTTGTCAATGAGAATCTCGCAAAGAGGTACAAAATTTCAATCGAACATGAGGAGCGACAATTAACAGATACAAGTCAAAGTCCATTCACGTATCAACCACAGGCATTTCCCCAGACGTCATATGATTTCAATAAGGTCAAATTATATGATCTCGGTATTATCACGTTGATCAGGCGTCATAATACTTGCATCACATAACAAGTCCTTATTAGCATCATATTCTGTCTCGGGTCATGACAACCCACATAACTAATATCAAAACAAAACATATCACATACAGATAACAAGCAACATACTGAAACAGGCCAGATCACATACATACCACACATATTACATCACACAACTTACCATATTACCAAACAAACGAGGCCACCAACTTGCATAAAACGGTTCCTCATGACTCATTACTATCGGTCCAAAAAGAAAAACTGAGATATACCAGAATGCTAAACGATAAAACTTCACGATTCAAACCGAGTTCTAAACGAATCAAAGAAAAGTAATGCCGATCAAAATCACGTAGCAAGATATCAAACCGCCTCAAAACGCGTGACCAACGAATCAGAGTAACACACGTCGCGCCCAAATCATATGAAGTAGATGAACCTTCCCAGCCACCGGTTGAATCCTGTCTTCGTCGTTGCGTCTTTGGTTGATTCGTCCAGCTTCCTCGGCGAAGCATCCGATGTCTCCGGCCGGCAGCCGAGTGTGGCTTCGCTTCACGAACCTCTCCAGACAGGGACTGTTGCGGCAATGTAGGGTCGGCACCCTCTTCTTCGGCTCCACGGTAGTCTCCATCTAACGATCGACAAACGGACGAGCGAAAACAAAATAACAAAATTCGATGCGAAGAGAGGAGGGCCAACTCGGTGAAGACAAAAAATATCGAAGTCAAATCGACGACAGTCAAAAGGAATCGAAAGATATCTAAACAGACGGAAACCTAATGTCTACCCAATCCTCACAGGTCATAGCCTAAGCTCTAAGGGTCCTAAAACCTAGGCTCTGATACCATAAATTGTAACACCCCAACCCGACAAGGGTAAAGATATCACAAATACGGTTTCATATCAGAACCTTAAGTACTATACAATAGCGGAAGCCTTTACAAAACTTACAAAGAAAATATAAATAACTTAATAATCAAAATAAATCTAAGATCCCTATTTCAAAATCTTGCTCTCAGCATCAACTCTCAACCCAGATCAGCTATCCCATAAGCTCATCTTGAATGCTTAAAACCTGCTGCAGGAAAAGAAAATGCGGCTGAGCTTACAAAGCCCAGTGAACAGATATAACAGAAATGAAAACTAAACAAAAGCAAAATACGAAATGAAATAAAGAAACGAATACGAAGTCACAGCGGAATGAGGATAATGAGTCACGAGGATTCTGCGAAAACAGAACACAAAATCCGGAAGAACAAACAACAAATAAGAACAAACACATAGCATATTGATGACACAAACTGAAACACATCATAATCAGGGCAATTAATGAATCGGGCAATTTAAGTACATATAAGTCAAACGAAATACCGAAAGCTAGCAGAAACAACTACTAAAAGTAAACATGTCCTTTACTCAAGTCAATTAATCTACATTTAACACACTTATCCAATATCGTAGCAGCGGAACAATAGCAGTCAAACGTGGCAGTCACACATACAAATAGAAAACACAGTAGGAAAACTATAACTAAATAAGCAAAAGACATAGCATAGCAATTATCAGAACAGATATCACACGCTAAACCATTTCCCATATCAAATCTTAACACGAACAAAGTCTAAACATAGCAGATCAATTATAGACAACCAAGTATATTAACAAACAATGAAGATTCACAATATTAACTGAACAGATTATACGAAAAGAACTTACAGAACAATCAAATACCCATTAGCATAGTCATCTTGCAGATCAACGAATTCACATAACGATACTAACATAACATCAGCATATGAATCATATTTAAACATGTTAATCATAACCTAGCATAATAGACGGTAGTCACATAAACATACAAAAGCATACACATATAATAACGTATAATAAGCCTAGCACATAATTATAAACACTTGAACATACCGAATCATAATCAGAATACTTAACATAGAAATAACAGATAAAGGTTTAGTTAACTACCACGAGCCCAGAACATATCATATCAGAAGTAACTTTCTTATTCGGAGGGGTGACCTCGGAATACCTTATATAATATGAGGGGAGACCTCAATAACAAATGGAGTAGCTAGCTTCCAGAACTTGTGAAGACGCGTATTGCACACGACATCATTCACCAGAACAAATCATATCGATAATAGATCGGATCTAGGATGCATCCATACGCCCCAACAGACATATAGTGGCCATACTATCAATAAACAGATAACAGAAAGGAACGTGGCAGAACATCACTCTAATGCCCTAGAGTCATGTCAGAGGTGCATCACTGACACGGACATGGAACCCCCATGACTAGTGAAATATTGGCTCGGGTGTCAAACTAACTTAGGTCAAACAGATTGTCATAAATGACACAGATAATAATTCCTCATAAAGGTCAAACAGATTTACAAATCGGAGTTTTCATATCATAAGTTCAAATCAGATGTTTCATGGTTCACTAAACAGAGATTTCAGATAAGCAACGGATCAAACAAATCAGAAAGGGTTCATATCAAATGTTCAGAAATCAAAGGTTCATATCACAGTCACATATCATACGTTCATAATCGAGGTTCATAATCGATGTTCATAATCGAAGTTCATTATCGAAATTCATACTCAAACATAGCAAGGTTCAACAAACGAAGTTCAGACAAACAGAGATTCACATAACGAAGGAAATCATAGCAATGGCATAGGGAATCCTAATAAGCATAAGGAAATGACAAGAAAAGGAGATCATGAGAAAATATTTACTAAAAAGGTCGAATATCGTACCTTAACGCAAATGAGAGAAAAGCAAATGAATGAACGAACACGAAGATACGACGCCACGTCTTCTTCAATGAATCTACACGGATTACGATTCGTATAATACTTATTAGCTCCTTTTATAAGCTTCTTATGCCTTTGTAAGTGTGTTACTTATTGATATCATGTTTTATCTTTCATTTTCTTAAACTCATATTTGGACCAGACTTTAACGATTTTTATAAAATACTTACTTAGCTCAAATGAAATCAAGCAAAATCCCAGGGGTTCCCATATGATTTAAAAGACTCTGCAAGAATTGGTGGGTTCTATTTCCATGCTAAATGGCCTACGGAAAATCATAAGTCCAGACCGGTCCAGAACTCACCCAGATTTACACACACCAAAAGTATGGCCCCAACAAACACACTCACCCTACTCAACACATCAAACCAAAAGCTACAGGTGTCACACCACATATAAATATCATATCCACCAAAGGAAAAGTTCCAGAACCTCATAGATTAAATACTAAAAATCATTTACTACATCATAAATTTCAACTCAGCAATTCAGATTCAGACACCCTAACTCCAAAATTATAAAAATCATACTTCCACGTTTGCAAATGAGACAAGACTTATTTTTCCAGAAAGCTATTTCAAAGTACTACAATTTAGGCTCAAGAATCACTCAAAAACATGCAAGTATCATCAGATAACACCTAGATGAATCCAACCTAAATTTCAGACCCGTTATCTCAGCTTTGACACTTGATCTTGTAAAATTCAAAAATACGACTTAGACAACTCCAAATTCGACCAAACCACTTGGAAAACTTAACTAAGACATAAAATAAACTTTTCCCACAAAAACCCAGATTATTGCACTTATAAAACTAGATCTATAACACACACAAATTCGACATAGGATGCTGTCCAGTTTTAGGGTTTATTAAAACCAATATAAGCACATGTTTAACCTACCCAAACGCACCCATGACCCATGTAAGCCACACAACCTGATTTAATATCATCATATCAAGTTTACCCTTCCATATTTTCAGTCTTACAAAAATTATATACACCCTTTAACCACCAATAACCATTTTATACGCCCATAAATTAATCAAACGAACCCTAGGTTTTCATCACACGACAACATCAAAGAAAATGGAAAGGAGATGGAATGAGGTAATAGTTAGGTTACCCTAGTAGCGTGTACGTGAAAGAGACAAGATTCAAGCTTCACCAAAACCATGACAAGCCTTCCTTGGCTTCAAGACCCACGACATCACCATCAAACCCCACGAGCAGCTTCAAAACCCACGACCAAGACCTCCCTCTCGAACCACAACGACCATCACCACCACGAATCAATCACACACGATCACGAGTCTTCTTGGAACACCCTTCTTGTTTTGAATTCGAATTGGAATGGGAATAATACATGGTTGCCGTCCTTTTTTGGTAGAGAGGATATTAGGGTTTCTTTTTGTCTCAAGAGTGGAGCGTACAATGAAAAGGAGGGGGATGGATACCGGTTTTGATGAGCCAAGGGAAAACAAAGGCCAAGCCCAAGTCCAAATTCCAATTTATAACTTAGATGGGCTTTTACATTAAAGTTTATATGTGTTTTGTAATTTATGAATTTTTTTCGGTTCATGTAATATATAAACGTGTAATATGTATAGACGTAAAGTGTCAGAAGATTTTATTTATTTTGTACATTAGGTTTGACAATCTTTTACAAGTTAGGTTAAATTATACATTTAATGAGCTTGACGAATTTTACATATTTTATAAATATTAAATAGAGGGCAAAATAGTCATTTAACGCGTATTAGCAATGTCATTATAACCTGGCTCTGAAACCATAAATTGTAACACCCCAACCCGACAAGGGCAAAGATGTCACAAATACAGTTTCATATCAGAACTTAAAGTACTATACAAAAACGGAAACCATTACAAAACTTACAAAAGAAAACATAAATATCTTAATAATCAAAATAAATCTAAGATCCCTATTTCAATTCTTGCTCTCATCTCTACTCTCAACCCAGATCAGCTATCCCATAAGCTCATCTTGAACGCTTAATACCTGCCGCAGGAAAAGAAAATGCGGATGAGCTTACAAAGCCCAGTGAACCGATATAACGAAACAAAAGCTAAACAAAACAAAGATACGAATAACGAAATCACAACGGAAATGAGAATACTGAATCATTGAGGATTCTGCGGAAGCACAATTATACAGAAATCCAGAAGAACACATGCATTTAAAACACCTCATAGCACATTAATGACACAAACGCAAACACATCAGAATAACCAAACACTTAACATATCAAGAATAATAGATTACATATAAACCAAACGAAGAGTCTAAAGGCTAACGGAAGCAGTTCCTAGAAAGTAAACATGGCATTCATACTAGTCAATGAATCTACATTTAAGACACTTAAACAGTATAGTAGCAGCGGAACAATAGCAGTCCAATCATGGCAGTCACACACATACAAATAGAAAACATAATAGGCAAACCATAACTAAATAGACCAAACAAAACATAGCATAGCGATTAGCAATTATCAGAACAGATATCACACGCTAAACCATATCCCATATCAAATCTTAACATAAACAAAGTCTAAACATAGCAGATCAATTATAGACAATTAGGTATATTAACAAATAATGAAGATTCACAATATTAACTGAACAAATTATAAGGAAAGAACTTACAAAACAATCAAATATCCACTAGCATAGTCATCTTGCAGATCAACGAAATCACATAACGATAAACTAACATAACATCAGATGACAGCATATGAATCATATTTAAACATGTTAATCATAACCTAGCATAATAGACGTACAAAAGCATAAACACATACAATAACGTATAATAAGCCTAGCACATAATTATAAACACTTGAACATACCGAATCATAATCAGAATACTTAACATAGAAATAACAGATAAGGGTTTAGTTAAACTACCACGAGCCCAGAACATATCATATCAGAACATCATACTTATTCAGAATTAATCTCAGAAAATAATTTGGAGTAGCTAGCTCCCAGAATTTTGTGAAGACGCGTATTGCACACGACATCATTCACCAGACAAATCAAATCGAATAACAGATCAGATCTAGGATGCATCCATACGCCCCAACAGACAGATAGTGGTCATACTATCAACAAACATATAATGGAAAGGGACGTGGCAGAACATCACTCTACTACCCTAGAGTCATGTCGAGGAGGTGCGCGACACGGACATGGAACCCCCATGACTAGTGAAATATTTGGCTCGGGTGTCAAACTAACTTAGGTCAAACAAATTGTCATAAATGACACAGATCATAATCAAACAAATTGTTCAACAGATAACATATCAGATAGCTCATATCATAAGGTTCATATTCAGATATTCAGAAGTCAGAAGTTTATATCATAATCACATATCATACTTCCATAATCAGGAATTCAACATTAAGTGTCCCTAAGCAGAAGTTCATAATCAAATATAACAAGGTTCAACAAATGTGCATATCAAAGTCTTCATAACACAAGTTCAAATCAGATATTGCATGGTTCAATAAAACAAAAGTTCAGATAAGCAACAGATCAAACAATCAGAAAAGGGTTCATAGCAATGGCATCAGGAACCCTAATAAGTAAAATAGGAAAGCTAACGAAAAGAACATCATAAGGAACCTTTACTGAAAAGGTCAGAATATCTGTACCTTAACACAAATGAGAGAAAAGCAAACGAATAAGTGAATCACGAAGATATAACGTCGCGTCTCTTTCAACGAATCTACACGGATTATGATTTATTTAATACTTGTTAGCATCATTAAGTTATAATGGATTCATCGCATTAACTTTCTTAGAGTTGTAAGTATATTCTTATTCTTAGTGACGGACGGAATTACGACATTTTAGAGTCTCAATCATTAATTAGCCAACTTATGGGTTACAACTGATAAATGGTAAACTTAAGGGTTTAATATGACAAATATCTTATTTGAGGACTTATATGATCATCATTCAAAGTATAGGGTTTATAAATGTCAAGAACGGATTTTAAGACTCTCTTTCAAAACAGTTTACACAAACTTCTATACCTTACGTGATTGACCAAGACTCACATGTAACATTGTTCGAATACAACTTAATAAGACCATGCATACTTTAATTTAATTCATGACACTTGACTTCTTGCATAAAATCATAACTCACGCATGTTTACAACACCCTTAGTACTAGCTCATTATACGCTTAATCAACGTGTATTAATGACCTCAGAACTTACTATTTTCACATGAAATAACGAATCAACACACACGGCTTTTAACCCTAATCGACCTTAATTATGACCTAGGGTTTTCCAGATTTTTAGCACTACATTAATGAGTATTCAATTGACATTACTACTATTTTTAATGACCAATCTTTTAAGCTAGATACATGAGACAAACCAAACAGAGAAGAACTAAAACCCATGCATACGTTACAAAATTAACTCACACTATATTGACTTACTTAGATCATGTTAACGAGACCAAGACCTTTCCCTTTTCCTTTGCTTCAAAATTGTACGCAACACAACAAGTCTCACAGTTTTTACAAATTGTTTTCCGACTCACAATCTACTCGACACACAAACACTTAACCATTTACTCACACGTCATGTTACTAACCTACATATACGACTCGGCACCATCAAGGTTGTTTTTAACCAGATCTTCGACAAGGACAAGCCATGCATGTACGTCGACATATAACTAAGTTACACAGTAAATAAATGTGAGCATATTTATTCGACATGCAACTTATTAACAAGACCAAAGATTGCATGCTCAAGTTTATTTTACGTTCCAAGCATCGACATATTTACATCCTACAAGCCATGCGTCTATTATATATATATATATATATATATATATATATATATATATATATATATATATTTATATATATATGTGGTACGGTCACAATTCACACGTTTTATTCGCATGGTTCTTGTTCATTTATCCGTATGTTTTACTACGTATCTCACAGGTTCTCGTGTTTTATAAGTTGCATGCACAAGGTGTTGAAAAGAAAGAAGTCGATGTACCTTAGTAGAATGCTCGGCCAAAACCACCACCGATCACCTAGCAGGAGTAGCAGCTGAATGGAGAAGAAAAAGAAAAGAAACTCTATGCCGTGACTTTTGAGAAAACTAGGGTTTCATGTGGAGGGATTTGTGTTGTATATATACTAGTCGACCCATGTGGGTTTGTGTGAGAACCGGCTTACAAGAAACCGACCCATATAGGCTCAGGTGGAAATCGGCTCACAAAGAAAAGGAAAAGTGGGCTTGAACTTGGGCTTGGCCGAATATTTATGTGGTTTCACTTTTTGTTGTACCAAAAGTCAAATTTTATATTATGCACGTTAAGTCTTGATATTATTTATAAGTTAGATTGAATTTCATTTAATGAGGGTTGATTTATTTTACGTATTTTATAAATGTTAATTGTGAGGGTAAAATAGTCTTTTAACACGTTTTATATTTTTAGGGTTTTACAACTCTTCCCTTCTAAAAAGAAAATTTCGTCCTCGAAATTGAACAAGACGGAACAAAACAGCAGACAAATCGGATTTCAGAACTTCAAGGAATATATGACAAACGCTAAACTTATCTCGGAACAAACGGATTCTTATCAGAACATTTAAACTCCTACTTTCAGAAATCAAAGCAAAAAAAAAAAAAAAAAAAAAAAATCATATACTTGTAACGGATAATCATATACTTATCATAGCAATGGCAGAAAACAAATGAGATGCATAAAATCAAACAAAACACTCTAACTTATTCAGATCTCTAATGTCATCAAGTGGTTTGGTCGAATTTGGAGTTGTCTAAGTCGTATTTTTAAATTTTACAAGATCAAGTGTCAAAGCTGAGAAAACGGGTCTGAAATTTAGTTGGATTGTTTGATTTTTCATTTTCAAACCATAATGAATTGGGAGCTCTCCTTTTACAGGAGTGACATTTAGGATATAAATGAATTTCTGGGAGTTTTGGGAATTTTTCCAAGGTGTCTAAACAGGTCCAATAAGCGTAAACTTTTAAGGTGTATTTTCTGACCACTTTCTGGACAGGTCTGGTCTTGTGATTTTCTATAGGCCATTTGGCATGGAAATAGAACCCACCAATTTTTGGAGCGTCTTTTAACTCATATGGGAACCCCTGGGAATTTCCTTGATTTTATTTGAGCTAAGTAAATATTTTATAAAAATCGCTAAATTATGGTCCATAAAAAGAGGATATCAATAAGTAAAACACTTAAAAAGGCATAAGAAGCTTATAAAAGGAGCTAATAAGTATTATACGAATCGTAATCCGTGTAGATTCATTGAAGAAGACGTGGCGTCGTATCTTCGTGTTCGTTCATTCATTTGCTTTTCCCTCATTTGCGTTAAGGTACAGATATTCTGACCTTTTTAGTAAAGGTTTTCTCATGATCTCCTTGTCTCGTCATTTCCTTATGCTTATTAGGATTCCCTATGCCATTGCTATGATTCCCTTCTTTTTATGTGAATCTCTACTTATGCGAACTTCTGTTTGTTGAACCTTGCTATGTTTGAGTATGAACTTCTGATTATGAACATCTGATTATGAACGTATGATATGTGACTGTGATATAAACCTTTGATTTCTGAACATTTGATATGAACCCTTTCTGATTTGTTTGATCCGTTGCCTATCTGAAATCTCTGTTTGTTGAACCATGAAACATCTGATTTGAACTTATGATATGAAAACTCCGATTTGTAAATCTGTTTGACCTTTATGATGAATTATGATCTGTGTCATTTATGACAATCTGTTTGATCTAAGATAGTTTGACACCCGAGCCAAATATTTCACTAGTCATGGGGGTTCCATGTCCGTGTCAGTGATGCACCTCTGACATGACTCTAGGTCTGTAGAGTGATGTTCTCGCCACGTCCCTTTCTCGTATATCTGTTTATTGATAGTATGGCCACTATCTGTCTGTTGGGGCGTATGGATGCATCCTAGATCTGATCTGATATGATTTGTCTGGTGAATGATGTCGTGTGCACTACGCGTCTTCACAAGTTCTGGGAGCTAGCTACTCCATTTGTTATTGAGGTCTCCCCTCATATTATATAAGGTATTCCGAGGTCACCCCTCCGAATAAGAAAGTTACTTCTGATATGATATGTTCTGGGCACGTGGTAGATTTTTGACAACCCTTACACTTTTGATATGCCTATACTATACTTTCTGTATTTCCCCAACGCATCATAATCTGTATTAATTGTTCATTTCTCAGTACCCTTATATGACTCACTCTTACCAAGATATAGATACTCCTTTTCATTGATCTGTCACACTTTCATTCCGTTATTTCAGACTGTCGTTCCATTCACGTACCGGGTTATTATATGTTATTGGATTTGATTATGCTTTTCATGTGTTATATGACTACTGATTACTCTCTTTGCGATATGATTAATATACGGTTATCTGAGTTATCTGTTTTCATCTGATGATATGTGATCTCACTGTTATATGACCCTCTGAATTGTCTGGTGACCATGCTAATGTGTAATCGTTAGTTTTGTATGTTTATTATGTGTACTTCGTTCAGTTAATTCCGTGGACTATGACTATTCGTTGTGTCCTTATCTGCTTATTGTTTACCTGCCATGTTTACATTTCTGTCTATGCTACGATTTGATTAGGTAAATGGTTCGACTTGTGACGCCCGGCTTGTTAATTTGTTTAGTTGTCCTGCTATGTCTTTAATTCATTTAATTATATCGTTTATACTATATTCCTACTTATTACGTGTACCGCCATGTCTTGGCTGCTGTTAGTACTTCCTTTGTTATGATACTGGTTATGTTTTCAACTAAGGGTTTTGACCTGTGTGAATTGTCATGCTCACTTATTAATTAATTGCTTCCGTTTTCCTGTAGATATCTGTTTGGCTTGTATGTTTTCTGATTTGATTGTATGACATATATGTTGTGTGGATGCAACGCCTGCTATGCTTGCTTATGTTTCAGTTCTTGTATGTCTGGTTTGTATGTGCTTGTTTATATGTCATCGATGCTTTGCTTTGCTTCGTTCTCCTTGTTATCTGTTTGTTTTGGATATCTGCATAATTGTGTTCTGCAGGATCCTCATTGACTCATTGTTTCCTTTCCGTTGCAACCTTGCTATTGTCCCTTTGTTTCATTTTGCATTTCAGATTTTATTTAGCTTTCGTTTTGTTATATCTGTTCACTGGGCTTTTTAAGCTCAGCCGCATTTCTTTTCCTGCGGCAGGTTTTAGGTTTGAAGATGGGCTTCGATGGGCTGAGAGTTAGAGTATCTGAGTGGACCAACCCTATCACCTTATTACTTTGGGACTTATTTTGAACAACTTTTGTTTTGGGATTTTAATTCATTCTGGATATTTTATTTTCTTGTCAGTCAATTGTGTGTATGTTTTGATACTTCATTTTTAAGGTTTCCGCTTGTAAAGATTTCATTTGTATGTTCTGATATGACACCAGAATGTGACACTTCTGCCCTTGGGGGTTGGGGTGTTACAATTATGGTATCAGAGCGAAGGTTTCGTCTTGTTGACCTTAGGATTGACCTGTGAGGACTGGGTAGACATTAGGCTTCCGTCGTTCGATCTTCTCCGATTCGTTTGATAGTCGTTCGTGATTTAACTTTGATATTCGTTTGTCTTCACTGATTTGGCCTTCCTCTTTTCGCATCGAATTTTGTTATTTTGTCTTCGCACATCCGTTTGTCGATCGTTAGATGGAGACTACCGTGGAGCCGAAAAATATGGTCTTGACCACTGCGTTCTTTACATGCCTCTCGAAGCCAGGTGGAGAGGTTCGAAGCGAAGCCACACCCGACCTAGCCGTCTTCTTTGGAGGAAGCGGGACGGACCAACCAAAGGCGCAAAAGACGGAGACAAGATTCAACCGGTGACTGAGAAGGTTCATCTACTGCATATGATTTGGCGCGACTTGTGTTAATCCGATTCGTTTGTCATGCGTTTTGAGGCGGGTTGATATTCTGTTAAGTGATTCTGATCGGTATTGCGTTTCTTTGATTCGTTCGAACTTCGGTTTGAATCGTGAAGTTTTATCGTTTAGCATTCTGGTATATCTCAGTTTTCTTTTTGGACCGACAGTAATGAGTCATGAGGAACCGTTTTATGCAAGTTGGTGGTCTTGTTTGTTTGGTGATATGGTAAGTTGTGTGATGTAATATATGTAGTATGTATGTGATCCGCCTGTTTGATATGTTGCTTGTTATCTGTATGTGATATGTTTTGTTTTGATATTAGTCATGTGGGTTGTCATGACCGAGACGAATATGATGATAATAAGGACTTGTTATGTGATGCAAGTATTATGACGCTTGATCAACGTGATAATACCGAGATCATATAATTTGAACTTATTGAAATCATATGACGTCTGGGGAAATGCCTGTGGTTGATACGTGTATGGACTTTGACTTGTATCTGTTATTTGTCGCTCCTCATGTTCGATTGAAATTTTGTACCTCTTTGCGAGATTTCTCATTGACAACATTATATATAAGTTTTGAGCGTTTGGAATCGAAATCGTTATGATCCGTGTGAACCCATCGATTGCTATGTCTGCCCTAAGTTTGTATGTCTCCACATACTTCTGCGATTAGTAAGACCGTTAGGATTCGTTCTGTCTATGCATATGTTGTTTTCATCATTAGATACCTGAATAAGTTAGAGTGTGTTGTTTGATTTTCTGCATCTCATATGTTATCTGCCATTACTTTGATAAGTATACGATTATCTGTTATAAGTATTTGACTGTTGAATTGATTTCTGAAAAGTATAAGTATGAATGTTCTGACAAGAATCTGTTTGTTCTAAAATAAGTTTAGTGTTTGCTCTATTCCTTGAAATTCTGAAGTCCGATTCGTTTTCTGTTCTGTTCTGTCTTGTTCAATTTCGAGGACGAAATTTTCTTTTTAGAGAGGAAGAGTTGTAAAACCCTAAATTCATAATCACGTGAAAAGACTATTTTGCCCCTCAATTTAATAATTATAAAATACATAAAACACGTCAAGCTCATCAAATACGTTTATAACTAACTAGTAAATACGTAATTTGTACAAGATGAATGAAATCGTCACACTTACGTTTAAAAAAAAACATTGTATACGTCTATACATTTTTGTAATGGGCCGAATTTTTATTTAATACACAAATGCATGACAAGTAAATGTAAAAAGCCCAACTAACTTGGCCATTGGCCCATGTCTTCTTTTGTTCGGATAAAACAAACCGTGTAACCCCCCTCCCTCATTTTTTTCTTGACTTTCATTGCAACTAAGAAAAACCCTAGTTTTCCCAAAGTGACGGCAACAAAAGTCTCTTCCCCATCCCATCTGAAATTCTAAGCAAGAAGGTGTTCAAAGGAGACCTTGGTCGTGTAGTGATTCTGTCGTGATGTTCTAGGGCAAAGAAGGCATGGTCGTGGGACAAGAAAGCCTTGGTCGTGGGGTTTATATTGCTGTCGTGAGAATTGAAGCCAAGGAGAGGCTGTCGTAGGCTTTGGTAGCCTTGGTACTCGTCTTCTTTTCACGCACACGCCACAATGGTAACGTACCATCACCTCGTTCCTTGTTTCCTTTGTTTCTTGGCTTTGGTTGCATGTTATCTTCCCATAAAATCACACATATATAAATGTTATCATGCCTAATAAATTCAAAACCCTAATTGGAATGGAACCCTAAGTGTAATTAATGGTCTAAACATGTGTTATGATGGCCTAATATGAACCCTAAAACTGGACAGCATCATATGTCGAATTTGTGTGTGTCATAGATCGCATTTTAATGAGTGCAATAATCTGGGTTTTGTTGGAAAAGTTTATTTTATGTCTTAATTAAGTTTTCCAAGTGGTTTGGTCGAATTTGGAGTTGTCTAAGGGGGTGTTTCTTTTTTTTCTTAGCTAAAGGTCCATGTGGGTCCTACTACTATATAAGGCTCTTAATTGGGAAAGCATGATAATTTAAGCCTTATGTATATAGAGGGAATAAGAGAATTTTGTGGGCCCGGTCTAAAAAGTAATAATATTAAATTGGATCCCTTAGCTAAGGGAGAAAAAGAAACACCCCCTAAGTCGTATTTTTAAATTTTACAAGATCAAGTGTCAAAGCTGAGAAAACAGGTCTGAAATTTAGTTGTATTGTTTGATTTTTCATTTTCAAACCATAATGAATTGGGAGCTCTCCTTTTACAGGAGTGACATTTAGGATATAAATGAATTTCTGGGAGTTTTGGGAATTTTTCCAAGATGTCTAAACAGGTCCAATAAGCGTAAACTTTTAAGGTGTATTTTCTGACCACTTTCTGGACAGGTCTGGTCTTGTAATTTTCTATAGGCCATTTGGCATGGAAATAGAACCCACCAATTTTTGGAGAGTCTTTTAACTCATATGGGAACCCCTGGGAATTTCCTTGATTTTATTTGAGCTAAGTAAATATTTTATAAAAATCGCTAAATTCTGGTCCAGATATGAAGTTAAGAAAATGAAAGATAAAAAGAGGATATCAATAAGTAAAACACTTACAAAGGCATAAGAAACTTATAAAAGGAGCTAATAAGTATTATACGAATCGTAATCCGTGTAGATTCATTGAAGAAGACGTGGCGTCGTATCTTCGTGTTCGTTCATTCATTTGCTTTTTCCTCATTTGCGTTAAGGTACAGATATTCTGACCTTTTTAGTAAAGGTTTTCTCATGATCTCCTTATCTCGTCATTTCCTTATGCTTATTAGGATTCCCTATGCCATTGCTACGATTCCCTTCGTTTATGTGAATCTGTTTATGCGAACTTCGTTTGTTGAACCTTGCTATGTTTGAGTATGAACTTCGATTATGAACATCCGATTATGAGCGTATGATATGTGCGTGATATAAACCTTTGATTTCTGAACATTTGATATGAACCCTTTCTGATTTGTTTGATCTGTTGCCTATCTGAAATCTCTGTTTATTGAACCATCAAACATCTGATTTGAACTTATGATATGAAAACTCCGATTTGTAAATCTGTTTGACCTTTATGATGAATTATGATCTGTGTCATTTATGACAATCTGTTTGATCTAAGATAGTTTGACACCCGAGCCAAATATTTCACTAGTCATGGGGGTTCCATGTCCGTGTCAGTGATGCACCGCTGACATGACTCTAGGGCAGTAGAGTGATGTTCTGCCACGTCCCTTTCTGTTATCAGTTTATTGATAGTATGGCCACTATCTGTCTGTTGGGGCGTATGGATGCATCATAGATCTGATTTGTTATCTGGTATGATTTGTCAACGAACCTGGCTCTGATACCATAAATTGTAACACCCCAACCCGACAAGGGTAAAGATATCACAAATACGGTTTCATATCAGAACCTTAAGTACTATACAATAGTGGAAGCCTTTACAAAACTTATAAAAGAAAATATAAATAACTTAATAATCAAAATAAATCTAAGATCCCTATTTTCAAATCTTGCTCTCATCTCAACTCTCATCCCAGATCAGCTATCCCATAAGCTCATCTTGAATGCTTAATACCTGCCGCAGGAAAAGAAATGCGGCTGAGCTTACAAATCCCAGTGAACATATATAACAAAACGAAAACTAAACAAAAACAGAAATACAAAATGAAATAAAGAAACGAATAACGGTCACAAGGAATGAGGATAATGAATCACTAAGGATTTGCGAATACTGAACACGAAATCCGAAGATCAAACAACAAATAAGAACAAACATATAGCATATTGATGACACAAACTGAAGCACATCATAATCAACAGGCAATTAATGAATCAGTCAATTTAAGTACATATAAGTCAAACGAAATACAGAAAGCTAGCAGAAACAACTACTAGAAGTAAACATGTCCTTTACACAAGTCAATTAATCTACATTTAACACACTTATCCAATATCGTAGCAGCGGAACAATAGCAGTCAAATCATGGCAGTCACACATGCAAATAGAAAACATAGTAGGAAAGCTATAACTAAATAAGCAAAAGACATAGCATAGCAATTAGCAAGTTATCAAGTCAGATATCATAAGTTAAACCATTTCCCAGATCAAACTTTAGTGTAGACAAAATTTAAACATGGCAGATCAAACATAAGCATATACGAACACCAATGGATAATCAAAGTTCACGAATTATCTGAACAATTATACATAATAAACTTACAGAACAATCAATTATACACCAGCATAATCATCATACAGATCAACAAGGTCACATAATGGTAAACTAACATATAATCAGATGACAACATGCGAATCACATTTAAGCATATTAATCATATCCTAGCATGGCAAACAGTAGTCACATAAACATGTCAAAGCGTAAACACATTCAATAAACATATAATAATTCAGTATGTAAATGGAAACATTGATAAATACGGAATCATAAACGAATATCTAACACGAAATAATAGATACGATTTAGTTAACTACCACGAGCCCGAACATATCATATCGAAGTAACTTTCTTATTCGGAGGAGTGACCTCGGAATACCTTATATAATATGAGGGGAGACCTCAATAACAAATAGAGTAGCTAGCTCCCAGAATTTGTGAAGACGCATATTGCACACGACATCATTCACCGGACAAATCATATCGATAACAGATCGATCTAGGATGCATCCATACGCCCCAACAGAGATAGTGGCCAAACTATCAATAAAGCAGATAACAAAGGGACGTGGCGAACATCACTCTATCTGCCCTAGAGTCATGTCACGTGCATCACGACACGGACATGGAACCCCATGACTAGTGAAATATTGGCTCGAGTGTCAAACTAACTTAGGTCAAACAGATTGTCATAAATGACATGCATCATAATTCATCATAAAGGTCAAACAGATTTACAAATCAGAGTTTTCATATCATAAGTTCAAATCAGATGTTTCATAGTTCAATAAATAGAGATTTCAGATAAGCAACGGATCAAACAAATCAGAAAGGGTTCATATCAAATGTTCAGAAATCAAAGGTTCATATCACAGTCACGTATCATACGTTCATAATCGAGGTTCATAATCGATGTTCATAATCGAAATTCATACTCAACCATAGCAAGGTTCAACAAACAGAAGTTCGACAAACAGATTCACATAAACGAAGGGAATCATAGCAATGGCATAGGGAATCCTAATAAGCATAAGGAAATGACAAGAAAAGGAGATCATGAGAAAAACCTTTACTAAAAGGTCAGAATATCTGTACCTTAACGCAAATGAGGGAAAAGCAAATGAATGAACGAACACGAAGATACGACGCCACGTCTTCTTCAATGAATCTACACGGATTACGATTCGTATAATACTTATTAGCTTCTTTTATAAGCTTCTTATGCCTTTGTAAGTGTGTTACTTGTTGATATCATGTTTTATCTTTCATTTTCTTAAACTCATATTTGGACCAGACTTTAACGATTTTTATAAAATACTTACTTAGCTCAAATGAAATCAAGCAAAATCCCAGGGGTTCCCATATGATTTAAAAGACTCTCCAAGAATTAGTGGTTTCTATTTCCATGCTAAATGGCCTACGGAAAATCATAAGTCCAGACCGGCCCAGAACTCACCCAGATTTACAAACACCAAAAGTATGGCCCCAACAAACACACTCACCCTACTCAACACATCAAACCAAAAGCTACAGGTGTCACACCATATATAAATATCATATCCACCAAAGGAAAAGTTCCAGAACCTCGTAGATTAAATACTAAAAATCATTTACTACATCATAAATTTCAACTCAGCAAATTCAGATTCAGACACCCTAACTCCAAAAATATAAAAATCATACTTCCACGTTTGCAAATGATACAAGACTTATTTTTCCAGAAAGCTATTTCAAAGTACTACAATTTAGGCTTAATAATCACTCAAAAACATGCAAGTATCATCAGATAACACCTAGATGAATCCAATCTAAATTTCAGACCCGTTTTCTCAGCTTTGACACTTAATCTTGTAAAATTCAAAAATACGACTTAGACATCTCCAAATTAGACCAATCCACTTGGAAAACTTAACTAAGACATAAAATAAACTTTTCCAACAAAAACCCAGATTATTACACTTATAAAATTTGATCTATGACACTCACAAATTCGACATATGATGCTGTCCAGTTTTAGGGTCCATTAAAACCATTATAAGCACATGTTTTACCTATCCAAACACACCCATAACCCATGTAAGCTACACAACCTGATTTAATATCGTCATAGTAAGTTTATCATTCCATATTTTCTATCTTACAAAATTATATACACCCTTTAAACAACCCATGCGACACATTAATTAACCAAACGAAATCCTAGTTTTTATGTTATCCGACTCAATTAATAACAATCATGTACATTCGTTTTAAGGCATGAAAGTCGACATGAATAAGAGAGAAACATGTCATTGAGAGGGTCAAAAAATCATATTCGAGGAAATAATATGGGTTACACCTTATTCGACACATATATAGATTATTCCATGATTTTATGTAGCTTTATAACTAGATTTTACATCGCCTTGTTTTATGATTTTATGGGACATGTTATATTGAGTAACAAAACATGCGCATGAGGGCCATAAACGCGGCCAGAACTCAGAAATCACACAATACAAAAGATGATTACGAAGGTACCTTAGTAGCGTGAGACGAAGAGAAGATAACATGATCAAAAACAAGTAATACACGACCCTATGATGCCCTAGAAGGCCACGACCAGCAGCAACCTTGACTAATAAGAACCCACGACATCTCCATGACCAAGAGCAAACCAAGATGCCCCCCACCTTGGGGCTAGAACCACGACCACCACCCCTTTGACGCTCACAAAGCCCCTTTGTTGCCTCTTGTTGTCGACAGAAAGGTGAAAGAGAAGACAAGCCGTTATATATTTTTTTATCTAGGGTTTAGAAGTGTTTTAATGAAGCGTATGGTAAAAAAAAAAGAAGGGGACTGATTCAAGAGGGTCGGTTTTGACGAGGCCAAGGGATGGAGCCAAGCCCAAATTCCAAGTTACAAATTAGATGGGCTCTTGTTTTAGGTGTTGGGTGCTTGCAAACTTCCGACCCATGCACATTAAAGAAAACGTATAAGGTTTATGGCGTAAGGTGAAAGTCGATCTCGTATATTAGTTTTGGTCATCATTTACAAGATAGGTTAAGTTTCATTTAATGAGCTTGGTGCATTTTACGTATTTTTATAAATTCTAAATTGAGGGTAAATTAGTCTTTCAGCGTTTACGATTTTAGGGTTTTAAAACTCTTCCCCTACTAAAAGAAAATTTTCGTCCTCGAAAATTAAACAAGACGAACGAACGTAAAACGAATCGGACTTCAGAATTTCAAGGAATAGAGCAAACGCGAAACTTATTTTAGAACAAACAGATTCTTGTCAGAACATTCATACTTATACTTTTCAGAAAACGAACCTGGCTTAGGCTATAATGATTCGGACATGTTTACTTTTAGTAGTTGTTATCAGAGCGTGTTGTTTGATTTTCAAAATATGACCTTGTAACACCCCAACCCGACAAGGGTAAAGATATCACAAATACGGTTTCATATCAGAACCTTAAGTACTATACAATAGCGGAAGCCTTTACAAATCTTACAAATGAAAAAAATAAATAACTTAATAATCAAAATAAATCTAAGATCCCTATTTTCAAATCTTGCTCTCGTCTCTACTCTCAACCCAGATCAGCTATCCCATAAGCTCACCTTGAATGCTTAAAACCCGCGCGGGAAAAGAAAATGCGGCTGAGCTTACAAAGCCCAGTGAACAGATATAACGAAACAAAAGCTAAACAAAACAAATAAATAACGAAATCACAACGGAAAGAGAATACTGAATCATTGAGGATTCTGCGGAAACACAATCATACAGAAATCCGGAAGAGCAAATAGCAATCAAGAACAAACATATAGCATATTGATGGCACCAACACAAACGCATCAAGATAACCAAACATTACTAAAGCAGGAAATTCGAGTACATATGAGCCAAACGAAATGTGAAAAGCTAACGGAAACAATTTCTAGAAAGTAAACATGGCATTCATACAAGTCAATTAATCTACATTTAACACACTTAATCCAATATTGTAGCTGCGGAAATAGCAGTCAAGTCATGGCAGTCACACATGCAAATAGAAAACATAGTAGGAAAACTATAACTAAATAAGCAAAAGACATAGCATAGCAATTAGCAAGTTATCAAGTCAGATATCATAAGTTAAACCATTCCCAAACCAAAACTTAATATAAACAGAGTCTAAACATGGCAGATCAACATAAGCAGATAAATACCCTAACGGATAGGCAAAGTTCACCAGATTAACTGAACAATCATACTTACTAAACTTTCAGAATACTTACCTTCACACTACACATTCATCTCACAGATCAACGAATTCACATAACGATAAACTAACATAACATCATATGACAGCATGTGATTTATATTTAAACATATTAATCATAACCTAGCATAATAGACGGTAGTCACATAAACATACAAAAGCATAAACACATATAATAACATATAATAAGCCTAGCACATAATCATAAACACTTGAACATACCGAATCATAATCAGAATACTTAACATAAAAATAATAGATAAAGATTTAGTTAACTACCACGAGCCCAGAACACATCATATCAGAAACATCATACTTATACAGAAATAATCTCAGAAAATAATTTGGAGTAGCTAGCTCCCAGAATTTTGTGAAGGCGCGTATTGCACCGACATCATTCACCGAAAAATCATATCGGATAACAGATCGGATCTAGGATGCATCCATACGCCCCAACAGCAGATAGTGGCCATACTATCAATAAACGATAACGGAAAGGGGCGTGGCGTAACATCACTCTTCGCCCTAGAGTCATGTCATGAGAGGTGCATCACTGACACGGACATGGAACCCCCATGACTAGTGAAATATTTGGCTCGGGTGTCAAACTATCTTAGGTCAAACAAATTGTCATAAATGACACAGATCATAATCAAACACAAGGTTCAACAGATGACATATCAGATAACTCATATCATAAGGTTCACATTCAAATATTCAGAGGTCAGAAGTTCATATCCCAGTCACAAATCATACATTCATAATTAGAAGTTCATAATTAAACATAGTAAGGTTCAACAAATGTGCATATCAGAGTCTTCGTAACACAAGTTCAAATCAGATATTGCATGGTTCAATAAAACAGAAGTTCAGATAAGCAACAGATCAAACAATCAGAAAAGGGGTCATAGCAATGGCATCGGAAACCCTAATAAGCAAAATAGGAAAGCTAACGAAAAGAATGTCATAAGGAACTTTTACTGAAAAGGTCAGAATATCTGTACCTTAAATCAAATGAGAGAAAAGCAAACGAATGAGTGAATCACGAAGATATAACGTCGTGTCTCCTTCAACGAATCTACACGGATTATGATTTATTTAATACTTGTTAGCATCATTAAGTTATAACGGATTTATCGCATTCACACTCTTAAAGTCGTAAGTATATTCTTATTCTTAGTGACGGACGGAATTACAACATTTTAGAGTATTCATCATTAATTAGCCAAACTTATGGGTTACAAATGATAAATGGTAAACTTAAGGGTTTAATATGATAAATATCTTATTTGAGGACTTATATGATCATCATTCAAAGTATAGGGTTTATAAATGTCAAGAACGGATTTTAAGACTCTCTTTCAAAACAGTTTACATAAACTTCTATACCTTACGTGATTGACCACGATTCACATGTAACATTGTTCGAATACAAACTAAATGAGACCATGCATACTCTAACTTAATTCATGACACTTGACTTCTTACATAAAATCATAAATCACGCATGTTTACAACACTCTTAGTACTAGCTCGTTATACGCTTAATTAACAGTTATTAATGACCTCAGAACTTACTATTTTCACATAAAATAACGAATCAACACACCCAGCTTTTAACCCTAATCGACTCATAATTATGACCTAGGGTTTTCCAGATTTTTAGTACCATATTAATGAGTATTAAATTGATTCACATGCTACGGAATTTAATGACTAAACCTCCTTTGGCTATACGTGTGAAAACCAAACAGAAAAGAACCAAATCCATGTATCTACACAAATAACCTCACACATGTCGACCCATTTACAAAAAATTAACGGGACTCAGTTTGACCCTTTTTCCTTTGCTTCACTTCTATACGAGACACAATTGAAACTCACAGCTTACCACATGTTGTTTCCGACTTACACACCATTCGACCACAAACACTTCACCATTTACTCACACGACATGTTACTAACCTACCTTCCAACTCGACACCATCAAAGTTATTTTAACAAAACTTTCGACAAGGGCAACCCATGCATTACATCGACACCTAACCAAAGTTACAACAGAAAGTTAAAGTGTGGCGTATCGTTTCAACACATAACTTATTAACGCGACCAAAGATTTCATGCTCAAGTTTATTTATGTTTCAATCATAACGACACATTCATGACTTCTAACTATGTGTCGACCTTATTCATATAACATCATATTTCATGATTTATGTGACGACAACCTTTACTTGCTATGTTACATGTTCGATACTTGTACAAATGCATGACATATATAAACGATACGGTTCACAGGTCTCAAAAATATTCCAACGCATGGCCATTATTCATTCGCATGGTTATATATCTCACGGCTCAAGGTTATTATAAGCTGCATGTAAAAAGTTTTGAGACTAAAGAAATCGTTTTACCTTAGCGAATATTTCGAACAAATCACACCGAAACTAAAGAGAAGGACCACAGCGAACGGATGGAAAGAAAAGAAAGCAGGAAAACTTTTTGCCGTGACTTTTGAGAACTAGGGTTTCAAATAGGAGAGATTTGTGTGGTATATATACTAGTCGACCCATGTGTTTGTGTGGTATTCGGTTCTAAAAAAAAATGACCCGTGGGCTTATGTTGGATAGTCATCTTACACCAAAACAAACGTCCCATAATGGGCCTAGGGTGATCGGCTAAAAAAAAGAAAAGGGGACATGGGCTGAAACTTGGGCTTGGCCGAATTTTATATACGGTTTTAATGTGTTCTTGTGCAAGTCGACCCGTACAATTTCGTGAGTGTGGTCTTTTAAATTTTTGGTCGTAGCAAATGTCGATTATTTATTATGTAACGTTAGGTCTTGAAATCATTTATAAGTTGGATTAAATTTTCATTTAATGAGTGTTGATTTATTTTACTTATTTTATAAATGTTAATTGTGAGGGTAAAATAGTCTTTTAACACGTTTTATATTTTTAGGGACATGGAACCCCCATGACTAGTGAAATATTTGGCTCGGGTGTCAAACTATCTTAGGTCAAACAAATTGTCATAAATGACACAGATCATAATCAAACACAAGGTTCAACAGATGACATATCAGAGGTGTTTGATCTTGTAACAATAACCAGAATCACAAAGTGTGTGAAAAGAAACTAGAGAATATTGCTAGAGATATAAAACTGAACCAGAGAGAACCTAGATCAGGATAGGACTTTATATACACTCAATATTTTCACTTAAGCCCTTCAGAATAATCCATCTTGGCATACCAGCTCAGCACTTGACATAAGCCTTGACCAACAATGAGAAATGCCACATTCAGCCCCTTAATATTATAACAAGCAGCGTGCCATTATCTTCAACAACTATTTTGGATGATGTTAACCTTAATCGGGTTAAAACTTTTTGTTATGTATATGAAAATTCTTAATGGTTTTCTTGTTACGACTTTGACTCATCATTCTCTTATATGTTGTGATTTATATCGTGTTCAATTAGAATTGTTCTTAGGTCCTACAATTGTTTCAAGAAAGTATATTGAAAACAAAATTTGTAAAAAAAAAGCGTCTCATAGTGTATGTATGTCAGGACACTAAATTGATCCCAACAGGCACATGTGTATTAGGGCCTTTCTCTTGCACTCAAATAAGAGTTAATGCAACACACAATTTTGTTCCAAGAAAACACTTTTTAGGACTCATGAATGCGTCTCAATACGTGATAGAAGGTTAGCGTATTTTAGAACACTTTAAAGCGTCGTATTAACTTGTCTATTAGGACACAAATTGCGTCGTATAAAACGTTTTATAAGACTATTTTTTTTGTTTCATAATATTGGCACTTAATAAGATGTTTATAAGCATCATAATAATTTTTTCACTTTATACAACGCCTATATGTGACACTTATATCATTAGTCCTATTATGCTAAAGGTCCTATAAAGTAACCTCATAGGACACTATTCGACGTCCTATAAAACCTGATTTCTTGTAGTGTTTACCTTTTTTTAACAATGTGGGATGTAACATTGGAATGGTGTTGATCAACCAATGTACATGGCTACATGTTGACTCATGAATTTCTATACACCATTTATCTATTAGGTGAACCGGACTCAAACTCGGGGTTTTGTAAGTTTTTTAGTAGAACTTGTGAGGTTTACACGTCCTTCTATTTTGGATCATTTTGGTGACACAACTTCGTCGGTACCTTGTAATATATTGAATTGAACATTGGCAGGTTAAAAGTTGTCACCCTGTCTCTTGATTCCTCTCTAGAAATGTAGGCAACAAAGAGGGCTGAAATCACCATTGTTGTACCCGAGTTTCATGGTATCTTAGTCATCATGATCAATTTGAATGGTACATACTCTGTGCATGATTGACTGTACAATGATAAGAACTTAAAAAAACAAAAACTCATATGTACTCACTAGAGAACCTTACATGAAGAGCCACGCCTTAATTCATGTTTGGATTACCTGTTTGTTTAAGTGTGAACAAATACTAAAAAGGTCAAGCATTTTATATTGTTTTGATGACTGATTTGCTGTCAATGAAGTTTACAATTTTTCAGTAGCATCAACTTCATTTTTTTTTAACGGCAAATTAATAAAACTAGCAAGGCGCTAGAAAAAACATTACAAAGAAATCAAGTGCGGGTTCTTAAGCCAAACATCTATAGGAAATTTCCTACTACTTTTACTATTGCACCAAAGGAAAGAAGAGGAGACAATATCGTCAAAAAGTCTCGATCTAACCGGTTTGATATCTTCAAAAATAAAGCGATTCCGAAATCCCCAAATGAACCACTAAGAGACATAGAAAACTCCTTCCAAAATGCTTTTAATATGAACCGTAAGTCTAATAGAAGATATTCATTAACAACAAAGTGCCATAAAACATGGTAATACTCTTGACATGTTTGAAACTCATTTATTAGAGTATATAAAAAACAACGATCTTACTTCTTTAGCCTGTGGGATGCAATGCTGAGACTGCTTTTTATCTGTTCTTATATACTTATATGATTTAAGATTGACAAAAGATTATTTACATACCAAGGGATCAATCTCCACCATCCATTTTTATTTGATCTAATGAATGATATTAATCCCAACAATTTAAAAAACCCACTTTCATCATCTTTTTTCAAATATTAATAACTTTTAAACCGTTAATCGTTAATCGAAAAAAAAAATATCATTGCGACGAGCATTTAATTATCTTTTTATAGATAGGCACTTTGATATACTTTCAACAAAAAAAAAATTACGTATTTTTCACGTTTTTTTAAAGTTTTTTCGTTTTTTTACGTTACTAAAATTTGCATTAAAAAATTATATATGATTAAACACTAATTTGACTATCACATGTGATATTAGTGTTATATCATATATGATATTAGTGTTATATCATATATGATATGTAATATCACATGTGATATTAGTGTAATATCACATATGATATACATATGCATGTGACATGTGATATCACATATCATATATGATTAACACTAATATCACATGTGGTATTCAAATTAGTGATTAATTATATATGATTTTTTCATGCAAATTTCAAGTAACGTAAAAAAAGATGAAAAAAAAGTGAAGAAAACGATTTTTTTTTTCCTTTTTCGAAAGTATATCAAAGTGCCCGTCTATAGAAAGACAATTAAATGCTCTTCGCGACGGTGTAAATATTTTTACTTAATGATTAACGGTTTAAGAGATATTTAAATTATAAAAAATATGTGAAATAATAAAATGCTTTTAATCCCAGTATTTCTTTTTAGATGGATAGTGGAGATGAGTCCCTTGGTATGTAAAAAAATTTTGGTATGTAAAATAACTCTCCTCTACTCATATGGGTTTACTCTCCTATTATCATTCTTTTTTGTTTGATCGTGTTGAAAATTAGCTATAATGCAACTTGTTTTTGTTTTGTTACCCTTAGAGCACTCCTTATGGTAACTTAGGTTAAACCTTAACACCATATCACGTCAGCGTCACATCAGGTTTAACATTTCATCTTAACTCAACACAAAAACACTCTTTATAATAACATACATTCCCAAGTTACACCTTAACTCACCAACAATTTACAAAAACAACCCCTCATTTAGGGGGCAAAAATGAAAAATAAAATAAAATAAAAAATAAAAGAAAACTGAAACTTGCCTATAACGTGTGTTATCCTCTTAACATGGTGTTAAGGTTTGCCCTTTAACACCACACATGGTGTGGTTAACATGGCTTAACACTAAAATGTTAAACCTTAACCTCCACATACATGTTACCATACCCACCACTCATAGACTCGACTCGACTCAACTCAATCCTATCAATATTAGAACGGTTATTAAAGTCTTTTTTAGATTTGGTTCGTTTTTATGTAAAACAAAATTTGAACTTCTGTTCAAGGTTTTTTGTTTAAAAACAAAAACGATAATTGAACATAAACTCGTCGAAGCGGACTATGTGATATATTTACTCTTTTATCCATGAAATATTACTGAAACTAGAAGTTTCTTTAAACTAGTAAAACTTAAATTTAAAATCAACTTTATGCTAGTTATTGAACTAAAATCAAAATATAGTATTCAAAGTTTTATTGCTTTTTTGAAAATAAAAAAATCAGATTTGTTAGAACTTGAGACAATTTTGTGTGATTGTTGATGTTTTGTTCTTTTCAACTTGTCCTATATTATTAACCTTGGTTGTTCCAACAGTTGTAGCCTTTAATCATAACATGACGCTAATCATTTTAGGGGGATTTTTATGTATATCTCCACATACACATTCATATTTATATATTTTCCTAAACACAAGTTTTTTTGCATGATGTACAAGCCTCTTAAAGCACCGTTTGAGAAAATATATAAATATGAGTATGTATGTGAGGATATATGTAAATGCCCCATCATTTTATTATGTTGCATACTTGCATTCCTCTTTGACATAACAAAATTTCACATATAATAATAACAATAGGCCCATGACTTACACAAACTTGTTATAAATGGGCTTAGCCCATATGATAATAACAACTGGCCCATGACTTTGTATAAGATTAGTTAAGTAGTCAACTGTAAATAAATATATTAAAAAAATTGACTTTGAAGGATTATTAGACAGCAAAACATAATTTATTAAAAAAAAAATAATGATAAAAACATGCAGGGAATTGAACCATCGACCTTATGAGTAAGTTACACTTCATTTACCAGCATGCTGGCTCATGTCACATGATTTGTATCTTCCTACATCTATTTAACTTACACTTGGTGTGACAATACAAAAGCTTTATACAATCCCATTACACAACAACAAATAAATAGTCAACTGTAAAATGGCGGTGGCGCGTGCAGTCGTGGTGGCGAGTGCGGGTGTGTTCAGGTTACCACCGGTTACATTTGTGACGTGAATGCAAAGAAGCTTAAAAAAGTTAAACTTATTTTGGGTCAATCTATTACCTTTCCATTCACTCAAGCTTGAAGAAGTTAAACTTACATGTAATGCTTGTTTATTTGTTGAAAAACCAAACATGTAAGTTTCCTTGCTGCACTTCCCTGTTTTCCTGTTTAACGGCTTCTTGTCAAATTGTCTCTCATAAGATAATCAGGTCACAAGTTAAACCGTTCATTGTTTCATTCATCATTCATTGAAGTTACGTAATCAAGAAAAAACTACCCTAATACATCACTTTTGTTGCACCAACTGCTTATCTGCTTTTAAGAATCTGATAATATTCCCCTGAGAGTTTCATCAAAATCAGATAGCTGAACCTCGCAAAGCTGATTATTGTGACTGTAGGTTTGAAACACATTTGAACTTCCCTTGAATTGCTTGTTCAATCTCTTTATATTGTTAACAAGACGTGGTAGCATAACTAAGACATCTCTTGTGAGATTGTGAGTTCGGATGTCACATTGTTTGCATCATGGATTATGTTATATATGCATAAATGCATAATGTGTTTTTACCTTTAGCTAATGAACGGGTTAGTATTCTAGGTTGTAGCTAGTTATTGGACACGGCAGTTCCTAGATTAGTGAAAGCGTATTTCATCTCTTTTTGTCGGTGAAAAAACTGCTAGTTTTTTTTGTCTTTTAAACCGGTTTTTTGCAATCACCTACGTGTCAATTACTTAAGTTAATAGATGAACTTACATTTCACATTCCGAACTGCAAAGACTTTCTGATCACTTGCAACATCTTGAATAACTCAAAATGAATATCTTTGTCATGAAGGTACATAAAATCATCTTTATGTCGTATATATACCTTGACGTTAAATTATAAAAAAATAATGTAATTTAACCACATCAGTTGCTTTTGTAGGTCTGAACAAAATGTTGATGGCTTATGAGGATAAATCTGCCTATGCTCTGTGTGTATTTTCGCTTGCTATTAGGCCAAATCTGCCTATGCTTTGTGTGATTTGCATGTACCTATGAATGGTCGTACTAGGTTTTGATTGATTGGCATTTCAAGGAAAGATCGTTCCTGCAAGAGGACCGAATGACTTTGGATGGGATCAAGTCTTCCAACCTGATGGTTATGATCAAACATAAGGCCATCTCTGTTTCTATACGGTCATCTCCATAATAGGTGGCAATTTTGATTTTCGACCTATTTACTTATAAACGGGTCCTAGAATTTTTATATTTTAAACAGTCCTATGGCTCAAAGCAAGTTTATCTAAAAGAGGAACACATCAAAATGGGTCGAATGGGTCAAACAGGTTGAAAGTCACATCAAGTCTATCTTTCAAGAGTACAAACTTATAAATTGTGGAGAAAGAAGATTTATAGGTCCCCATTCCGACCTAGCCACCTGTTTGAACCTATATCAAATTTGAAACTCTTATGAAGCAAACCGATTTTGATCCTTCTTAATCCGAACCCGTTCTGACCTGCCATCTTGCCATCTCTAATCTCCCCGATCCTTTCACAGCATCACATCCTTGCATTAAATCCAAACTAATTTTATTATTTACTGGTATGTTGTTATAGTTATGCTGAAATGCCCAAGGAAGAAAAGAACAAGAGTAAAATCCCACTTTGTAGAGGTTGGGTATGTATTTGACACATAAAACAGAAAATTATTTCTATTGGTGTATAACACTTTCAATTCACACTGTACTTCTAAACAAGTTATCATAGAGGGGAAGGGAGTTTGTGGTTGTGAATTTATAGCAAAAATATGTCATTTGGTTCACGTACACAAGTTTAAATGGTAGTACTCTAAATGTGAATTAACTTGATAACTGATAAACCTCCCAAACTGCTAATACGGGCTCTCCTCCAACTGATTTTCCCGCCATAATCCAGCCATTAAAAAAACACAAAAAACCGTCATTTCCCGCCAATTTTTTTAGCTAAAAACAAATTTTAAACCGTACAATCTGTTGAGAATCATTAGTAGATTAGTTCTATCGGTTTATATTTGTAAAAATGCTACTCAATTTGGTGTAAACTGTGAATATGTCTCAAAACCGCCGATCTTCGAAGCGTAAGCTGAAATTACCGGCGAAACTTAGAGATCATGTGGTTAATATGGTTAATCAGAACAAGATTAGTGGTGAAAGGAATGAAAATCATGAGGAAATTGGAGCTGAATTGTATGATCCAAACAGGGGAAAATAGGGAGGTTCTGAGGGAATAGTGGAAGGAGTGTTTGGGAATATGAATAACTGTGATGAAACTGGTGTAAGCCAAATTGTAAGTCCTTCTGTATCCAATACTGTTATGAAGAATAATTGTGTACCTATAAATAACACTATTTCTGAGACTATTAATGCCTGCAATAAGGAAAATGATGTACTTGTAATGGTTGAGGTTGATAATAGTGACGGTAATAGCTTGGTTATTAATAAGGAAAAGCATGTTCATAATGAGGACCAGAAGGAATTACAAAATAAGAATAGGAAAAGTTATAATTCCTATGCTAGCATGGTAAAAAAGGATGAGATAGTGCGGAATAAGAAACTGCATTTTGTTGCACCAAAAATTAGTGAAGAAGGTGTTGAATTTGTCATTTTTTGATGAGTAAATTGTGATGAAAGGATGTGAGAAGAGGAGCCTTACTGCATGTGGATGCTTTGTTGGGCATAAAATGAGTTTCAATGAATTGAAATATCACTTGAGAAGAATGTGGGCTAAATATGGGTTAGTAGACATAGTGGTAAACTCTAGTGATATTAACCTGTTCAAGTTCATAAATGAGGATGGAATGAAAAATGTCATAGAACAAAGCACATGGATGGTGAATAATGTTCCATTGTTTGTACAAAGATGGAGTCCTGAAATTGGAATGCAGAAAACTGAACCAACTAAAATGCCATTGTGGGTCAAAATGATGAACATTCCTGTGAAAGCATGGAGTGTGGAGGGAATAAGTGCTATGGCTAGTAGTATTGGGATTCCAATCATGATGGACAATATGACTGCACACATGTGTCAATTTGGAGCGGGGAGGTCTGATTGGAGACCTGCGGTTTGTTCTCATTGTGTGGTGCTTGGGCATTGTGTTGATAACTGTTGGAAAAGCATGGTCAATTATTAGGTTTGAATGACAATTGATGGTCATCAAATATACTAATGGGGTTTTAGAGCAAGATTAATGTATGGTCATATGTAATGATCAATTTAATTCTATGTTCATGAGCCATTAGTAGGATTTATTGTGATAATTATTTGACCGTTTTCTTTCATTTCTTTTCCCTATATATGAGAGCTTTTCTCATTTGTCAATAACCACCCGAAACACAAGTCAATTACTCCTCTCCTTTTGTTGTCACTCATATTGAATTCTTGTGTATCCGGTTTGTAATAGAGGGAAGGCACGATTTTGGTTCGCCTTGATAACCCGTTTGTGCTAACGGAGTTATCCGTTGTTGTTGTATCCTGGGAGATAGACGTTCACGATTCTCAAGCACCGTGGAGAGGACGAATCTGTCTTAAGGAAACTGTGAGCATCACAGGCCTCAACATTTTCCTTACTTGTGTTTTTGGGTCTCAACAATTGAAAGATTTACGGTATCGTTTCTCTACACTTTTATGTTTTATGTTATGGTTTACTTGTCTCTTATAGCTATACACTCAATATATACTACAATCTTAAGACAGATTTTTTCTTTGTGTTGCTATTAAAGATGGTAGTTCAATTCTGGCTAGAGACAACAGAATGAAACATGAATTTTGAGATTATTTTGTTAATAGCGTTTTTGTTAAAGAAAACTAAAACTGCTGCTTTAAGTAGGTCACTTTTAATGTAGCTGTTATTGTTTTTCACGTGTGAGTTATTTTTGCATGTGGGTAATTGATTGATAGTTATAGTGTGGGAAACTAAACTGCTTTAGTTCACTAGTCAAATGAAAGTTATTTATATTGCTTATGACTAGTTGACTACAATTACGCATGAGTTGTTTATCTTTTTGGAGAAAGAATTGAATTTGCATGCTATGACACTGTTGGATAGATGAACTTTGTTCGAAAGCCTTGTTTGATTTCTAAGTGTGTTTGAGATACGTCGTGCCTCTACTTAGGAGAATTCATAACTGTTGGTTTTATTTTATGTTGGGAACTTGGGATAAAACATTTAGAAAGAATTGTTTTCGAAAGTGTTTAGCCAGATACACGTAAAATTGTTGTAGTACTAGTTTAATGCATATGCTAGTGACTCTGTAGTTTCTACCTTAAAGAGTTTACAATGATTTCCTAATAATAAATGGTGACATTAAAAGGTAATGGCCAAACTTACTTTATTTGGTAATAAATAGATGTGGAACAAATATTACGTTTTCTTACATAATTGATTTCTTTCATGGAATTTAATTTGTATTGATAATGAATGTCACTAAATGACTTATGAGTTATTAGGTGATGAGTTATAAAACGTTTGTGGTGTTTAATATGATGCTCATTTGAGTAGCTAGCATTTAATTCATGCCTTGATGTTGGGTATAATAAATTCATTCATTTGGAATGTGTTTTTGGTGTTATTTGGACTCCAAAGCATTTGTTGTCACGGCTACACCGTTGTGAAAAAAAAAAAAGCATTTATTTATTATTATTATTATTTTCATAATAAATGAATACTAGAACCCAACGATTTTACGTTAGGTGGCTAAGACCTTAAACTTGATTTGTAGAAAGTTTGAGCTTAAATTGATAAGCCATTCAATTTCTATTTTGATATAGAAATTCATTTTGGACAAGTTGATGTCTCATGTGCATTGTTGCGAGAAAATGTGTTTTTCTCATACTAAACAATTTGAGTTTTGCACCAATTTTTTTCTTTTTACAGTGATTAGGTAAATATCTTAAACTTGATTTTAAGAAAAAAAAAAAAGGATCATTTGATCGCTATTTGTATTTTAATATAACAATTTTTGTGTTGTTTAGAGGCATACATTTGATTTGTTTAGTACAATATTTTTTGGTTGTTATAATACAAAATTACCTGATATTTTGTACAATGTTCAACGCAAAATTGTTTGTTTCATTTGATGGAAAACATTTGTGGCAAAGTAGTGCCTATTTAAAGTTGTTTGGTGCGGTTTTGTACAACTAATTTTGTAACATGAGAATATACAAGTCACTCGATTTTGTATCGAGTATTGGAAGTTGAAAGTTTCAAATATTCTGTTGTGAATATTGTTGCGAATAATCAAACTACTTGTTATTCTAGAATGATGAAAAATCGTCAAGACTTGTTATAACTCATATTGCTAATAATCGAACGGTTTGTCATATGTAAGAAATGACTATGTGTTGAATATAACCGTGTAGGACATTGTGAAATGTCAAGAAAGAATACACATATAGATGACAACGAATTATGTTGGTTTATGTAACTAACTTGAACTGTGTGATTGTCATCCAATGTGAGCTATTATCCATTCGCTAAGTTGGACATATTTTGATTGTGTAAAATGATTACACATTGATTTTATGTGATTATAATCACATAATAAATTGTGATAATCATATAATGATAAGAGATTAAATGTGATTATATATAATCACAAGTGAATTGGAATGACATGTTATAAGTGTAGGACTTACACATATAACTTATGGGATCCTCCTAAAACATGTGTGGTTTAAGGTGGTGATTTGTCTAAAAGAAGAATGTTAGGAGATGAAGCTATGAGTAATCAGAATGATGCATCTTCTGTCATACGCTTGATTCCTTGGTCTATAGCATGATAGATTTGGAATCTGTTAATTATGATACGGAAAATAATTAACATAAGACATTCAAAAAGTTTGCATACAATAGTATGAAACCTGTGAAGTGACAAATTACTAAGGATCTTGATGTGATATCCATGTGAGGAAAAATCTTATAAACAAGAATAATACATCGAAAGAGATAATCTCTCTACAAAATTCTTTAGATAAATTCCATGTGGGGAATTCGGGCCTAGCTAGAGTTCAAAAGGACACCAACAAAGGTGAAGTTCTTGCCCAGTTGGAATAATCAAGAATTTCTTGTAGCATGATATATTTAAAGAGTTGAACATGACTTGAATTTGCACAGACATATTATGTCGATACGACAACTACTCTCAGCATGAGTTATCCTTATTGACAATGTGAAGTCATAGAATAACACTGTGGATCCGCTTGTGAAATGCTAAAATGTGAGAGTTAGTTAGCAAGTCGTGAAGAGGAATGAGACTAAAGCCCTTGAAAAGTTTATATGAAGGAAAACCTAACCCATGGAGATCCCAAGATCCGGGGTTCAATAGGACAACCTACTTGTATAAACTGAGGTCACTGTGGGGGAGTAATAAACTCCACATTTATTTAAGGGAATTAGTAAACTTCCTAGTCCATTCCTATAACAGTGACAATATGAGGCTAAGCATATGGCTTTTAATGATTAATCGAGAATCACCTATGTGAGAGAGAAGTGGGGTCGCTTCTGTAAAACCTGGAAAATCTAAAATCTGATTAAAGACTAAAATACCCTTGGAATCGAAATTTATAAAATACGTAAAATATATTTATAACATTTAACGAAATTTAAAACTTAACTTGTGAATAATTAAAACCTAACTAAAATGTATTACGTGATCGATGTTGGTACGACGAAGATTGGACGTTTCGTAAATAACTTGGGTCATGTTTGTTTTGTTCGATGGACCATAAGCCAAAGCCCAATGGTGTGCGTTTGGGTTGTGTTCGGTTGGGCCAAGCCGAAAACCCAAAGACCCTCCTCAAGCCTAAATCAAAAATACTACTACTATATATACAACACATAAACACAAAAGTGAAACCCTAGTTTTGTTGTTGCCTCTCTTTTTCTTTTCTCCCTATTCGGCCGAATACATACACCCTTGGTGTCGAGATTTTTGCTTCAACCAAGTCAAGGTATAACATATTCTCGTCTTCGTTTGATGCACCTTGAGTTATTGTATTGTAACTTGATTAGTTTTGTCGACTTGTGTTTCTTTTTCTTTATGTCGAAAGAATAGAACCAAAACAAGGCAAACCATACGATTTAAACCTTAAAAGTATTAAAGAGCTATGTACGTAATATGTAATATTGAATCGGGTCATGGCTATGTCGAGTTGCATAAGGACCGAACCTTATGTGTTATAACCGAACCATGCATATAATTCGACTAAAGTGTAAAACATGATAACTTGAATGAGTTAAGTACGTAGATGAGTTAAGACTTGCGTAATAACCTATTAATTGAAACCCTAAGTTGAACCGAACCACATATGAGTTTTAAAAGTATATTAAGTAAGTAAAGGTCATGTAAACGTAAACCCTAGTTGATATGTTAATCGAATAAGGTATGCCAAACCCTAATGGTTTGTGAATCGTGTCTCATATGCGTGCGTGATTATAAGTCAAGTGAACTTGTAAAAGTGTAAACGTAATTAATCGAGTAATAAGTAATTTGTATGTCACATAAAATCATAAAACGTGCATGGTGAAACATAAAAGGAAAGATTGTTTTATGACGTGTTAGGTTAAGTAACGAGTCATTAAAAGACGTAACATGTAAGTAAAAGCATATTAATGAGATATTAAAGAATGAGAAAACCCTAGAATATAAATGAGAGTCGATTAGGGTTTGAAGCTAAATACATTAATTCGTTATTTCATGTGTGAGTTATGACGTTTAAACTATTTTCACATTTAACCCTAAACTTTAATAAATGACATAATGAACCTTAATCTACGATATTGTGTATAAAACATTTAAGTCTCATTTAATTATAAAACCCTAAAGTATTAAGATCATTAAATATACTAAGTATGAAAGCCAAATATTAAAAGATCATTTCGACGATTATGGAATCATAAATAATATATACGACCGTTAATGTGTATAGGTTCTGTGAAGAAGGAGTAATCCTTTGCTTTCCTTGTTTCTACTTTTCGATCATTTGCTTTGGAATAAGGTACAGATATTCTGACCTTTTCAAGAAGGTTTCTTATAATGTTTTCTTTTCGTTAGCTTTTGTATTAGGATTTCGTAAGCCTTTGCTATGAACCCTAATGTGTCTATTTTGAGCTGTTGCTTATCTGAACTTTGATTTTGAACTATATGATATGAGACTTTTGATTTTGAAAACATGATTAAACATTTGATAAAATATGATCTATGTCAGTTATGACATTCTGATTTGACCTAAGATAGTTTGACACCCGAGCCAATTATTAACTAGTCATGGGGTTTCCATGTCCGTGTCATGATGCACTTCGACATGACTCTAGGGCGAGAGTGAAGTTTTGCCACGTCCCTTATCTGATATTTGTTATGAGCTCAATTTATATTATATTATCAATGTATGTTTGTGGGGCATATGGGTGCATCCTAGATCTGTTATATGTTATATGTTATATGTTATATGTTATATGTTATATGTTATATGCTATATGTCATCTGATGATTGATGCTGCGTGCATGCACGTCCTTCATAACTCTGGTAGGTCTCCCCTACAAATGTTGCCTTATGTGATTATGAATATGTTTATGATATGGCATATGTGTTTGGGCTCGAGGTAGTTAGCTATAAAACTTATTCTATTATCCTGATTTATCTTTTGAAATGATTATGATTTCACTATCTTTCTTTCACTTTATTTAGTATTCGTTCTCGTTTCGTATTCGTTTTGCTTGTATATCTGTTCACTGGGCTTTTGAAGCTCTGCCGCATTTCTTTTCTCTTCCGCATGGCGTGTATCTAAGCATTGAGCGGGTATTGCTTTGGGATGAGTCTTTGTGTGGACTTACCTTAGAGATTTTAGCTTTGATCTTATGATGCCATTTAAGACTTTATATTTTAGACATTTCATTTGGAGTTTATTTTTTTTCCGCTGGGACCTATGTATTGAAGTCTTTTGACTTGGATTATTTCAATATTTATGTTGAGATTTCTTTTGGATATTTATGTTTGCTTTGATATGACACCATTACTTGTGATTCCTTTACCCTTGTCGGGTCGGGCGTTACAATTTATGGTATCGAGCCAGTGTTTACTGACTTGTAGTCGGGACTGTGACATATGGAGCCTAGGTTTTGAGACCTTAGAGCTTAGGATTTGACCTGTGAGGATTTGGGTAGACTTTAGGATTCCTTCTACGTACTTCCATTTCGTATCTCACCTTTGTTCATTTTGCTAATCGTTCGATGGTTCGAACTTCGTACTACCGGTAGCGTGGATGGAGACGATGATGCTACTAACATGGATACTGCGATTGCTAATGCTCTCAACTCTCTTTTCCATGGTCTTACTACACCGAGTTGATGGAACAGTGATCAGTAACATTCGTAATCGGAATGGTGCTTCGGGTAGTGGTGGAGGAAATCAACCCGCCGGTATTCACACTTGGCTCGAAGCGCTTTGGTAAGCTCAAGCCTCTTTCGTTTAGCACCGCTGCTCCTCTGATTTGAGGACTGGATCACTCATATTGAGAAGTCGTTTGAAGTCTTGGGTTGTGGAGACAAGTTTAAGACTCGTTTGGCTGCATTCAAATTGGAAGGTGATGCTTTAAATTGGTGGAAGGCACTCAAACAAGCAAGAGGAGGAGATGCTTTTGCTGTGACTTGTACCGACAGGTGAGTTTCGACTATCTTCTATAAACCTTACTTCCCCGATCTGGTAAGCAAAGGTATGAGAGGGATTACCGTGCAATCTACCGTTTGATTATGAGAATTCCAATGAGTACATGAGTAGGTTTATGAGGTGTGAGTTTTGTGGGCGATTGCTGGAGATGGTAGGCGTCAAGCTAAGTACTTCAAGTGGGGACTGAAGAAGTGGGTGTTGGACCGACTGCTTAATATGGAGTATGAGAATGTGTCTGTGTGCCTGCAATGACGCAGCTTGTAACATTGAGATCTTTCATGAGGTTTCGGGTTCCAACAAGCGTAATCGCGATGGTGATCGGATTCAAGGTAGGACTCAAGGCAATGACTATAAGGAAACTCGGTAGGAGTTATGATTCGAGGGGTCAAGTGGATAGGAGTTACGATCACGGCCGGGTCGGGAAGGAATGTTGACCTAGGTGCCCCCGAGACGAGGGTCAAGATAATAGAAATGCTGGTTAGAATGGAAGTGATCGTCGAACTAAGGTAACAATAACCGGCGTTACAACAAGGATCATTCACTCGAGGAGCAAATCGGGTCGTACTTCAGATCTTCTTCGGTCAACAGAGGACAGTTGAGGTTTTGCCTCCCCACCTATCTGTACTACTTGTGGAAGGCTCATCCGGGCGTGTTTCAAGGCCCGGTGGTTGTTTTGCTTGTGGCTCCACTGCCACAAAATTAAAGATTGCCCTAAGAAGAACCCGCGATTCACGAAACTACATCAAGCCGACTACTACCGGACGTGTCTATGCTACTACTCGTAACTAGGCGGGCGCGCCACTCCCGTGTACCATTACGGGCACTCTTTTCATTGATGATTATGCTGTCTTCGTTTTATTTGATACCGGTGCCACACACTCCATTATATCTATCACATTTGCTAAGAAACTTAATATGAAGCCAAACCGTTAACAAATCATTTAGCGATTTCTACGCCTATGAAAAACCACGTGATCATTGATCATAAATACGTTAAGTGTCCTCTTCATTTTGATGATCGTATTCACTTTGCAAATCTGTATCCTCTCGATATGGTCGACTTTGATATCATTCTAGGCATGGATTGGTTGGCTTATCATAGAGCTTCAATTGACTGCTATGCTAGAACGGTGATCTTTGGAGACGTAAAACATCCTGAATTCGTTTATCATGGTTCTCAACCTCTCAAATCTGTTAAACTCATTTCCGCTATGAAGGCACGGACCATGATTGCTCATGGGTGCCAAGGTTTTCTAACATCTGTTAAGGACACATCTTTGGAGAGTCCTAACATTGAAAATCTTTCGGTTGTTTGCGAATTTACCGACGTTTTTCCCGACGAACTCCCTGGTCTTCCCCGACTAGAGAAGTTGAGTTTAGCATTGAGTTAATTCCTGGTGCTGAACGATTTCGAAGGCTCCAAATCGCATGGCAAGCATTTGTAGAATGAAGGAGTTGAAGGAACAACTGCAAGAGATGATAGAAAATGGATTTATTCGCCCCAGTGTTTCTCCATGGGGTGCACCTGTCTTGTTTGTGAAGAAGAAGGATGGAAGCATGCGCCTATGTATCGACTACCGTTAACTTAATCGTATTACTATTCGTAACCGTTATCCTCTGCCGCGTATTGATGATTTGTTTGATCAACTGCAAGGAGCTAAGTTCTTTTCGAAGATTGACCTGAGGTCTGGTTATCATCAGTTACGTGTGAAGGAGCAAGATGTTCCTAAGACCGCGTTTCGTACCAGATATGGTCATTATGAATTCCTCGTTATGCCTTTTGGTTTGACTAATGCGCCTGCTGTGTTTATGGACCTGATGAATCGTGTTTTCCATGAGTTCCTCGACAAGTTCGTTATTGTTTTCATCGACGATATTTTAGTTTACTCCAAGTCTGAAGAAGAGCATGAAGAACATCTCCGTATAGTTTTGGAGATTTTGAGGAAGAAGAAGTTGTACGCCAAATTTTCGAAGTGCGAATTTTGGTTAAGACAAGTCGCTTTCCTTGGTCATATTGTATCAGCTGATGGTATCACCATGGATCCGTCTAAAGTTGAGGCTATCACCAAAGGCCAAGACCTACGACGTGACCGAGGTCGGAGTTTTCTTGGACTTGCTGGTTACTACCGACGTTTTGTTGAAGGTTTTTCTCGCTTAGCTCTACCCCTAACCCAACTGATGAGAAAAGGTGAAAAGTTTGTATGGACGGATGAACGAGAGAAGAGTTTTGAAGAGTTGAAACGGAGATTGGTGTCAGCTCCTATTTTGACTCTTCCAACTGGTTCTGGAGGATTTCAAATTTACAGTGATGCATCTAAGAAAGGATTAGGCGGTGTTTTGATGCAACACGGAAAGGTAATAGCTTATGCTTCGAGGCAGCTAAAACCTTATGAGGAGAATTACCCAACTCATGACCTTGAATTAGCTGCAGTGGTGTTCGCGTTGAAGATCTGGAGACATTACTTGTATGGAGAGGCGTGTGATATATTCACCGATCATAAGAGTCTCAAGTATATTTTCACTCAGAAGGAACTTAACATGAGACAAAGAAAATGGTTAGAACTTCTTAAAGATTATGACACCAACATTCAGTACCATCCAGGTAAGGCTAACGTAGTTGCTGACGCACTTAGCCGGAAATCGGGCATTCTTGCGAGTATCAAGATTGAGCCTAGGATTTTGCGTGACTTAGAGAGTTTGGATGTTGAGTTGTGTGTACGAGGTTTTGATGGATACTGGGCTAGTATGAAGTTGGAGTCGAACCTTATCTCGCAAATTAAAGAGGCTCAGAAAGATGACGGCGAGCTGTGGGCCGTGGCGCAAAATGTTGAAAAAGGTAAGCGACGGAGTTTAAGGTTGATAATGACGGTATTGTATGGTATGGAGATAGGCTGTGTGTTCCCAATGATCGGTACTTGAGAAAGTTATGACTGAAGCTCATAGTTCTCCTTTCACTATCCATCCTGGTTCTACCAAGATGTATAGGGATTTGAAGCAGTACTTTTGGTGGAATGGCATGAAGCAAGATGTGGCGATGTTTGTGTCGAAGTGTATAATTTGTCAGCAGGTTAAGATTGAACATCAAAGAGCTAGTGGATTGTTACAGCCATTGGATATTCCAACATGGAAGTGGGATAAGATATCTATGGATTTTGTGACTGGACTACCTCTTACTCGGAAGAAGCATGATGCGATTTGGGTGGTTGTTGATCGACTAACCAAATCTGCTCATTTCTTGCCAATCAGAAAGGATTATGGTATTGGTAGATTGGCGGAGATTTTTCAGCAAGAGATCGTTAGACTTCATGGTACTCCGGCATCTATTGTGTCCGACAGAGATCCGCGTTTTACTTCTCATTTTTGGAAAGGTTTGCAAAAAGCTTGGGGTACTCGACTTAATTTCAGTATAGCATTTCATCCTCAAGCAGGATGGTCAGTCGAGAGAGGACTATACTGGACCTTAGAGGATATGCTAAGGGCTTGTGCTTTAGAATGGTGGCGCAGTTGGGATGAATATTTATGTTTAGTAGAGTTTGCATACAACAACATGATTGGCATGCTAGCGTTAAGGCGGCACCGTTTGAACTTCTTTATGGAAGGAAATGTAGAGCACCTATTTGTTGGGATGAAGTAGGTGAGCGTTTGATTGAAGGTCCGGAAATGATCGAGATCACTAATGAGAAAGTAGCTGTTGCTAGAGAAAAGTTGAAGGAAGCTAGGTCTCGTCAGAAAAGTTATGCTGACAAGCATCGTCGTGATTTAGAATTTCGGGTTGGAGATCGTGTATTTTTGAAAGTTTCGCCATTTAGAGGTGTGAAACGTTTTGGAATCAAGGGCAAGCTCAGTCCTCGATTTATCGGACCTTTTGAAATTCTAGAACGTATAGGAGAAGTTTCGTATCGTTTAGCACTTCCGCCTCAGTTATCGCATGTTCATGACGTTTTCCATGTATCACTCCTAAGGGGATACAACTATCATCCGTTACACGTTGCTTCTTATCCGTTTGATCAAATTCAATCCGATATGTCTTTATCTGAAGAACCAGAAGCTATTTTAGAAAGACAAGAAAGAGTTATGAGGAATAAAGTCATTCCGTTCGTTAAGATTCTTTGGAAAAATCATCCGGAACGTGAGGCTACTTGGGAAACCGAGGAGTCGATGCGAGCTAGTTATACTCATTTCTTTGAATAGTTTGGTATGTTCTCATTTCGTTTTCGTTTTCGTTTTCGTTTTCGTTTCGTTTCATTTCAATTTTCGAGGACGAAAATTTTTCTTTAGAGGGGAAGAATTGTAAAACCTAGAAAATCTAAAATCTGATTAAAGACTAAAATACCCTTGGAATCGAAATTTATAAAATACGTAAAATATATTTATAACATTTAACGAAATTTAAAACTTAACTTGTGAATAATTAAAACCTAACTAAAATGTATTACGTGATCGATGTTGGTACGACGAAGATTGGACGTTTCGTAAATAACTTGGGTCATGTTTGTTTTGTTCGATTGACCATAAGCCGAAGCCCAATGGTGTGCGTTTGGGTTGTGTTCGGTTGGGCCAAGCCGAAAACCCAAAGACCCTCCTCAAGCCTAAATCAAAAATACTACTACTATATATACAACACATAAACACAAAAGTGAAACCCTAGTTTTGTTGTTGCCTCTCTTTTTCTTTTCTCCCTATTCGGCCGAATACATACACCCTTGGTGTCGAGATTTTTGCTTCAACCAAGTCAAGGTATAACATATTCTCGTCTTCGTTTGATGCACCTTGAGTTATTGTATTGTAACTTGATTAGTTTTGTCGACTTGTGTTTCTTTTTCTTTATGTCGAGCCGAATAGAACCAAAACAAGGCAAACCATACGATTTAAACCTTAAAAGTATTAAAGAGCTATGTACGTAATATGTAATATTGAATCGGGTCATGGCTATGTCGAGTTGCATAAGGACCGAACCTTATGTGTTATAACCGAACCATGCATATAATTCGACTAAAGTGTAAAACATGATAACTTGAATGAGTTAAGTACGTAGATGAGTTAAGACTTGCGTAATAACCTATTAATTGAAACCCTAAGTTGAACCGAACCACATATGAGTTTTAAAAGTATATTAAGTAAGTAAAGGTCATGTAAACGTAAACCCTAGTTGATATGTTAATCGAATAAGGTATGCCAAACCCTAATGGTTTGTGAATCGTGTCTCATATGCGTGCGTGATTATAAGTCAAGTGAACTTGTAAAAGTGTAAACGTGTAATTAATACGAGTAATAAGTAATTTGTATGTCACATAAAATCATAAAACGTGCATGGTGAAACATAAAAGGAAAGATTGTTTTATGACGTGTTAGGTTAAGTAACGAGTCATTAAAAGACGTAACATGTAAGTAAAAGCATATTAATGAGATATTAAAGAATGAGAAAACCCTAGAATATAAATGAGAGTCGATTAGGGTTTGAAGCTAAATACATTAATTCGTTATTTCATGTGTGAGTTATGACGTTTAAACTATTTTCACATTTAACCCTAAACTTTAATAAATGACATAATGAACCTTAATCTACGATATTGTGTATAAAACATTTAAGTCTCATTTAATTATAAAACCCTAAAGTATTAAGATCATTAAATATACTAAGTATGAAAGCCAAATATTAAAAGATCATTTCGACGATTATGGAATCATAAATAATATATACGACCGTTAATGTGTATAGGTTCTGTGAAGAAGGAGTAATCCTTTGCTTTCCCTGTTTCTACTTTTCGATCATTTTCTTTGGAATAAGGTACAGATATTCTGACCTTTTCAGTAAAGGTTTCTTATAATGTTTTCTTTTCGTTAGCTTTTGTATTAGGATTTCCTAAGCCTTTGCTATGAACCCTAATGTGTCTATTTTGAGCAGTTGCTTATCTGAACTTTGATTTTGAACTATATGATATGAGACTTTTGATTTTGAAAACATGATTAAACATTTGATAAAATATGATCTATGTCAGTTATGACATTCTGATTTGACCTAAGATAGTTTGACACCCGAGCCAATTATTAACTAATCATGGGGGTTCCATGTCCGTGTCAGTGATGCACTTCTGACATGACTCTAGGGCAGTAGAGTGATGTTCTGCCACATCCCTTATCTGATATTTGTTATGAGCTCAATTTATATTATATTATCAATGTATGTTTGTGGGGCGTATGGGTGCATCCTAGATCTGTTTATATGCTATATGTCATCTGATGATTGATGCTGCGTGCATGCACGTCCTTCATAACTCTGGTAGGTCTCCCCTACAAATGTTGCCTTATGTGATTATGAATATGTTTATGATATGGCATATGTGTTTGGGCTCGAGGTACTTAGCTATAAAACTTATTCTATTATCCTGATTTATCTTTTGAAATGATTATGATTTCACTATCTTTCTTTCACTTTATTTCGTATTCGTTCTCGTTTCGTATTCGTTTTGCTTGTATATCTGTTCACTGGGCTTTTGAAGCTCAGCCTCACTTTTCTTTTCTTCCCGGCGTATCTAAGCATTGGAGCTGGGTATTGCTTTGGGATGAGTGTTGTGTGGACTTACCTTAGAGATTTTAGCTTTGATCTTATGATGCCATTTAAGACTTTATATTTTAGACATTTCATTTGGAGTTTATTTTTTTTCCGCTGGGACCTATGTATTGAAGTCTTTTGACTTGGATTATTTCAATATTTATGTTGAGATTTCTTTTGGATATTTATGTTTGCTTTGATATGACACCATTACTTGTGATTCCTTTACCTTTGTCGGGTCGGGGCGAATTCACTTCTAAGGGAATTATGGGGCACAATTCTTAACACTCTGGAGAACCAGGCTAATGTTCATGACCATAACGAACATAACTATGAGAACCAAAATGTGTCAAGGAGATATTTGTGTGAATATATATTGTCGTCTCCACAAACAGCGGACAGTTCAAAGACATCATGTTCTACTGGCTGCTAGGAGGCTAAGTATATTTCACGAGGGAAGGTTCAAAGGGTAACACCTACCTATCCTATTCAAATATCAACTGAAAAACTCTATTACAACATCGAGTCGTTGAAATTTGTTTCCTTTATCAATTTCATTCATGTGGGGGATTGTTGGAAAAACATGGTCAATTATTAGGTTTGAATGACAATTGATGGTCATCAAATATACTAATGGGGTTTTAGAGCAAGATTAATGTATGGTCATATGTAATGATCAATTTAATTCTATGTTCATGAGCCATTAATAGGATTTATTGTGATAATTATTTGACCGTTTTCTTTCATTTCTTTTCCGTATATATGAGAGCTTTTCTCATTTGTCAATAACCACCCGAAACACAAGTCAATTACTCCTCTCCTTTTGTTGTCACTCATATTGAATTCTTGTGTATCCGTCGTAATAGAGGAGAAGGCACGGTTTTGGTTCGCCTTGATAACCCGTTTGTGCTAACGGAGTTATATGTTGTTGTTGTATCCACGGGAGATAGGCGTTCCGCGATTCTCAAGCACCGTGGAGAGGACGAATCTGTCTTAAGGAAACTGTGAGCATCACAGGCCTCAACATTTTCCTTACTTGTGTTTTTGGGTCTCAACAATTGAAAGATTTACGGTATCGTTTCTATACACTTTTATGTTTTATGTTATGGTTTGCTTGTCTCTAATAGCAATACACGTGATATATACAACAATAACTGCACTAAGAGACCTAGAACTGAGGAAGAATTAGTGGCTAAGAGAATTGCAGAGGAAAAAGAGATGAGTATGAGGAAGGAGAGGGTTGATGAGGAATTCATAAGGGTGCAGAATAGGAAAAAAGATATGTCTCAGCAAATGAAGAACTCGCAGAACAAGATAAATAACAATGTAAACATGAGACAAGAATACAGGAAGAAAAGTATGGAGGATGAGGGAAGGAAGAAAGGAAGAAAAGTATGGAGGATGAGGGAAGGAAGAAGCTACTGAGATGCAAAGTAAAGGAACTGGTGGAATAACAAAAGACAGGGCCGTCTCGTGGATTTCAGTGGCTCTGTGCCATTACTATAAAGAGGCACTCAAACACATATATAATATACATATGTATAAGTAGTGCATGAATTAATTAAGCTCGAGTCTTATATTGTGTTCATATATATAATAGAAGTGCATGAAATTTGGCAGCCCTGTGCAATCGCACCTCATGCACTCCCCTAAAGCCGACCCTGACAAAATATAATGTTGGTAGCAATGGTAATAACATAAAGAAGGATAGTGATATGGGCTGCAAAAGTGCTAATCCATCTGTAAGCAATGCTAGTCCCTTTGTAGTCTTGAATAGCCAAAAGCCAAACGTTTTGGAAGTAAGTGCAAACAAATTTAATGTACTTCAAGATCACTATAACGATGAATTTCCTGGCATTCTTACTTCACAAAACCAAAAAGCAAGAGTGGTAAAAGGAGTTGCTAATGGTGCAACAGTGGAAGATGTATGTAGTAATAAGAATGGAATGTCCCCAAGAATGGTAGAGAACATTGGCAGAGGAGAGGAGGTTTTTGATATCATTATAGAATGGGAGAAGGAGAAGGAAACTGTTGTTAAGATTGTGAATGATAAGAGGATTCCTACTATTGAAGAATTTAAGCTATGGCCTCGAAGAATGCTTGAGCACTATAAGGATCAATGGGAAACCAAATGGAACAATGAATGCCCTAAAGATGTATATGATCTAATTTCTGAATTTCAAAAGGAATGTCTAAAATTGAGTTGTGAAGTTTAGGAAGTCAATTTAATTTCTTTTGGGTATTTTGGGAATGTCCTGTTTCCTCTTTGAATGTTTTGTGTTAGTCTTTGTCTGAATGTCTGCTTAGTGCTGAGTTTTTTTGGGTAAAGGGAGTTACCCCGGTAAATATATTAACCAAAAAACCAAAGTTAAGAACAAAAGGAATGCTGAGTTTTTTTTAGTGCTGAGTTTATGTGGGCATATCCATATAAATTGGTTTGAATAGGTTTTGTATTTTGCTGTTTTCTTCTATTAATATATTTCACCTTTTCAGGAACTTGATAACTGATAGAAAATGAGAATGTGACGAACATACAAAATTTCATTTAAATTGTCGTTTTTCTTTATTGCGATTGGTTTTTGGTATCGTATGAGTGAACATATGGAGGACGGAGACTCTAGCCTTGCAAGATCCATAACCTCTCATCTATGTATTGATATATCAGTTGTTTTAGTATCAATTGCAGTATGTTACGCTGCAACCCTGCAAGTAGTGATTTGTTAAACATACTTTCCTCAGGCAATCTTTTGTGACTCGTCAAGTTACCCTTCGCGAAACATCAATGGTTTGGATTATGTCAAGCGGACTCAAACTCTGTTGCTTGGTGAGTTTTTTGGTTGGACTCGTAAAGGCGACATATCTATCCATTTGGATAATTCTGGTGACTCACTTGCGTTGGCACGTTGTGATGATTAATGTGTATTTAACAAAAACTTTCACAAACAGACAAGATTTATATAAATGGGCTTAGCCCATATAATAATAACAACATACCCATAACTTTCAATCATACTTGTGAGTGATTGAGTTTTAGATTGACAGGAGTATAGAATGAAGCTGTCTCTTGATATCTTCTCTAAAAATATAGGCAACCAAGAAAGTCGTCTCGAATCTCGAATCACCCTAGTCGACGCATTTGTTAGTGGTTAACATATGTGAATGACCTGTGCAATTTAGAAGCCTAAAGTACTAAGTCATATGTGTTCAATAGAGCCCTTACATGGAGGCACAACTTAGTTTGTTGTAAAGGCTGTATATGAGATGGTTTAGCTTCTTTTGTCTTTTTCACATGATGACTGTACTGTTGGGTTAGCTAACAAAAGATTCTATTGAACATCTATCACATATTCTAAAAAATCTCTAGCTGACAATTAAATTGAGAATGATGGTATAGTAACAATTTTGTTTTATTATAAAAATAGATAAAAGATTACTAAATACTTAGTTATACAAATATATGGACAATTTTTGTAAATAAGAAGTTTCGATTACTCATATTTAGTGACAAAAGATAAAAAATCAAGAATTTAATGTACATTTTGGTATGAACAATTTTTGTAAATAAGAAGTTTCGATTACTCATATTTAGTGACAAAAGATAAAAAATCAAGAATTTAATGTACATTTTGGGGCCCATGAGTTGTTGAAATTTTTAGTTTTATAATCAACTTCATAAACACATGTATCCCAAAACATGGTAATATTCTAGACATGTACATTTCTCATTCACTATAGCATATAAACAAGAAAGATTTCACCTCTTTAATGTTGGTTTTATGGACAATAAATTAATAGACGTGTGTTAGGATCGAACTCGAGACTATGGGATTGCACACTTTACGTATGAGAATTTAAAGTTAATAATTAAATATAAACGTTATATTTATTTATTTATTAAACGAAATAACTAACGGACGTTAAGTAATTAATGTAATGGATTAACGGTCGTTAAATGTTTATGGAAAAGGACTAAATTGCAATAGTTGGGAAGGTTCCGGAATCCCTATGGGATATCTAAACCGATCGGCCAAGGATCAAAACAAGGAAAGAAAACCAACTTGTTCACCAAGTTTAGTTGGGTATATAAACAAGGCTAGGGTTTTATTTTTCCATCTCTTGTGCTCATTAGCTAAACCCTAAAATTGTTTTGTGTGTGTTTTGTTCTTAAACCGATCGTACATCCCTTTAGGGTGTCGATCTTCAAACCTTTTCCACATCAAAGTTATTTGTTTTATAAAAACTAGCATTACTTTAATTCGGTTTAGTACGTGTGTACAAGAACATAGTAATAACATACTTTTGTTATTATCTTGGATTGAATTACAAAACGGTAAGGGGTAATTCTTATAATCCTATAAACCCTAATTAGGGTTCATCCTAATTGCTAGTTTGTGGATTTGATTCTTGTTCGGCTAGAATCAAGAAAGGTACGCATACTTTATTCTTTAGTTAATTAATTATTCATTATATGTTCCTATACGCTTTCGCACTTACTTTGATGTTTATTGTTTATATTTATGATTAGTCATGTTATATAATTCCAACAGTGGCATCACGAGTCATTGGTTTTAATGAGTAATTAATTACTAAACACGTAAAAAACGGATATTGTATTGTGTTTGATATGATTTATTCTAGGGTTTTGGTTATGATTATATAAACCCTAATTTTAGGGTTAAGGATTTTGCCCTAATTTGGTTTTAAAAATCTATTATGGATCGAAAATTTTTTATGGGTGGAAACCCTAAAATTTTTTTTAATCGATTTCCTTAAATTTTTTTTTAGGGTTTATATTAATTGTTATGTTATCTATATCGAAACCTAGATTTAATATATTTGTTACGTGATAAATTCATGAATAAATTGTTATGTGACATGGAATTGTATGCGATCTTGTGACTTAATTAAATAATTGTTATGTTATATCCATGATTATACATGCATGTTAGTCATGGATAAGTTGCTTTGTATTATTATTTAATTGTTAAGATTGGATTAATTGTTAAGTTTTATACACATGTATATTTATGATAAATCTTGAATTGGGGAAAACTCAATTATATACATTAATGAATCAATTATGTGCAATTTGGTATATCATTAATTATGGGTTTACGCAATCGATTCGTCGATGTATGTGGCTCACTTTCAATTGAGAGAGTGAAAGCCCTAATTAATATATACGTTAATTTAACCTAGACATTGATTATTAATAGGGTTTTATCGAATAAGTTGCATGTGGCTACTTGTTTACACGTATAAATTGTTGTTTTTTAGTAGTTTATTTTTTTATTTATTACTTGTTTGTTTATTATGTGCGACAGTTTTAAGCAAAGGGTAATTTTTGAATAGAAAAATAATACGGACTAAACAATGGTGAAATTTGATTTGTTTTGGAAGAGTTAAGTTTTCAATAGTTTAATTGATTGGTGACTTTGGTACAATGGTTGAACGGCTCACCCATTTGAATGAACTATAAAGGGGTTATTTAAGAAGTGCGCACAGTCACACTGAAAGGATGTCTAAGGTTATGCTTTGTGCTTACCTGGTCCTCTGCCTTCTGTAAATTCGAATGGAGCTACTTAGTAAGCCATAAAATGTACAAACTCATCTTAAGGGCGAATTAGTTTTAATTCCATGCGCCACTTCGGTGGTAATTACCCGAAACACTAAGTGTTTACACTTATGCAAAAGTACGGTATAATGGATGATAATTAACACTAAATTCCTTGATTGGTGAACCCAATACCTCAATCAAAACTTTGATAATTTGATCTTTATGAATTGGTAATAAAAAGTTTTTTATTAAAATTATGCTACAAGATGAATGCATGACATCTTTGTACATATTTGATTTGACCACATAAAATCAAAACTAGTACCCTTTTAAATTAAGGTATATGCCATCTAATTAAAAGGAACACTTGAAGTTGCAATTTAAGTCATGAGAGTACTTGGCTAGATTGTGATGGAGAGGTAAATCTCTATGTTAAGTGAGACCTTACATGGACATATTTGCAGTTCTTTAAGTTAGACACTTAAGTTGAGTAGGAAGTGAGATCTTGGACTCAATGGCATAAGATGGGATAAAACATGTTTATATTTGCAATAGCGTTGGAAAATATAAATCCCATAATGATCTAGGAATTGGAAATTGTTTGCCAATTATTGTTCGACAGATTACCCTATTATGTGCTTTCGTTACTAGCAGATCAACTGATGTAATGGAACTTCGATAATTTGGATCCTAGTTTTCGAGAAAATTCTATGGTTATATGAATATTACCTTGGGTATTTTATTTTCTTGAAAAGTTTAATTATCGAAAATACTAAAATTGAATTTTGCTAATTCTTTAAATGTATTAATGCAACATTAAACCGTAAACGAAGGTTATTCCTGTATTGGTAAATTGATCTACACCTGTAAGGGTTTTGGTAGAGTCAACTTTGCTAAAAGGATAAACCTAGTCCTCTTTATATAAGAAAGAGTGAGATTCAATCCTATTCCTTTTCATGAATGAAGAAAGGTATGATAGGACAATTAGAATTGTCTAAATTCTAAATACATAACTCGTAAGCAAATTTTAATAGTTAAGAAAATTGCATATTTTTGAGTTATTAAATTAGAAGCTAGACTAATTACTGCATAATTGGTAAAAGACAAACTAGCATATTTTATGTAGTTGTTTTGTTTTAACCATTTAAAAGTACTACTTACAATTGTTGGAATAGTAGAACTATTAAGAAAGAAATTGCATGCCCAATTTTTTGAGTTAATAGCATTGATGGATAAATTCATCATCTACATAGTAGAATACATTCTTTTAAGTACATTTGTAATTGTTATGTATGGACTTTCTCAAAGGTGTAGGGAAGTAAATAGAACACTATTTTCTTTCATTGGTTAATGAAACACTTACAATGTTGTCAAATCCAGTGGGAGTATTGTTCTTATTACTGAATAAGGAATTAATGTAACGATCTCTTATTCAGTGGGAGTTACAAGCTTTGTCATCTTGGTAGTAACCCATATTATCTCTAGAATGTCTTAAGATAATTACTTTCCACTTGTAGACACTTATGTTTTCAAGGATAGTCATGTACGTTTCCTTATTAGACAATGAAGTGGTTCTACATCTACTAGTTATGCTAATATCAATGACACAATCATATTAGTCACATAAACAAACATATGTCGTGTTGTTTATCTGCTACATGATGTTGTTCCATGCACAAGTGGGAGAAATCTATATTGTGTGCAAGGTACAACATATAAGTATATGATTTAACGGATTCTCTTGACTGCAAGGTAAGAGACTAACGTTCTAATATAACTTGAACATATCTAATTCAAGAAACACTTGGTGTTGCAATTTACGTCATGTGAGAACTTGGCGAGATTGCAATAACAAAGTAAATCTCTATGTGAAGTCAGACCTTGCATGGACATATTTGCAGTTTCTAAATTAGACAAGTATTTAGAACATGTGTCAAAATGATATATAAGACTACTTCAAATTAAATATTTATGTATTATTAGAATGACATAAAATTAAATGAAGTAATCTAATTCTACTTCAATTTGTTTATTTATGTATTTTGTAATGACATAAATGAAAAATAATGTAGTCCTACATTATTGTGAAGTAAAATAAATTAACTTGAAATTACTATTGAAACCAAGAGTTGTGTTCATAATTACTTTAGTTAAACATGTTTATGATTCATTGTAAAGACATAAACATAAAGTCTTTTAAGACTTATAATAAAGTAAGACGTTAACTTGTTATGTTTTTTATTAAGACATATACAAGAAGTCATTGAGTTGATCAATGATTTATAACGTATAATGGGATTATAACAGTTTATGTTTCTTGTTGAGACATGGATATGAAGTGACTTGGTTAAAAGGTACTTGTGTTATAAAGCATGCAATTGGCTTGGAAACTCTATTATATCATTAAGTTGACTTAGTTGGTAAATAGGTAAGCCAAAAAGAATATGTTTATCTTATATATTGTTAGATCGTCTTACAATATTAAATTCTAATGAATACCACAAGTTGATGGTATGTTAAGTTAGGAGAATCAAACTCTATTTGATTTGTTTGATTCAAGATAACCATAACTTCTTTCTTAAATAGTAACAAGGTTAGAAATTGAGTATGGATTGAATATACTCAATATGACTCCAACCTAGAAGATTAATAAAACACCATTTTATTATGGAATGTGATGAATCACATTAAGTTTTAAAATTGAAGATTCTGAATTTGTTAAACTACTTATGAATAGGTTGTTAACAAACTTAAGTAAGGAATTATCAATGTGTATTTGTAATGTCCCAAAAAGAGAACAATGTGGTTTTGCTCTAATTGCTAAGTATATATAGATAGTCTATATATTACAAAAGGCAAGTGGGAGTTTTTTTTTATCTTGAAAGATAAAATTACAAGATACATAATCTTCTAAAACACACTAGTATATATCATGATGAGGTTAGACATGAAAATGATAGACCTCAAGATGATGGAATTTTCATTCATAGATCTGCAAGGATATCTCAAGTATTTGACTTATATGCTGAGAAATATGAGTTACAGGATTATAGTAAACCTGATAATCATTATGATGGATTACCAAATATTGAATTGGGTAAATTACTCATACTATGAATGTTAAAGATGCTGTCCATAAAGATAATCAATTTTGGAAATTTGGTTTATCTTAATAGTTAGACTGGAGAATGGAAATGAGTTTCTTCAAAGAGATGAAAAACCCTAGTGGTTTGAATTTCTATGTAGAAATCATATGGACAAAAGTGTACACATATTTAATGCATGTTTTATGAGAAGATTATTAATCATACTTAGGAAATTAATTATGATTGAATATTATTTTCTAGACACATTAAATATATAAAGATGATAATTGTCATAGTTATTTTTATTAATATGAAATATGACAATGGAATATCAAAATTCTTTCTTGAGAAATTACTTGAGCGAGGACGGTAAGTAATTGAAAGGTTTTTTGAATTCATATAATCTTTGAAAGTGTACGAAGTGCAAATAATTCATGAATGGATAAATGCATGCATCTATGAAATTATTCTTATGTTTAATTATTAAATCTTAGTTTCGATTTATAATTGAAATAAGATAAATTTTAAGTATTCCTGAAAGCTAGTGGGAGTATTATGTTAAGATTTTAAATCTTATATGTTGTATAACATATAGGAAGTAACATTCCTTGTAAGCTTAAATGTTAAGTCTTAGATTGGAATGAAACTTCATTTGTAAGATTTAAAAATTAAAACATACAACCTTGGAATATATGTTTATTATTAATAAACATGTGCAGTAAAATAAATGATTCTAATTAAACATGATATATCATTTGGGAAATGGATAAATATTTTTTTACAAGATAGAACGTGAATGAAGTCTAAGTTTGACCTGTAGATTCATCATGTACATCATGTTGTGTATTAAAATTGTTGTATCATTCTTGAATAAGAAGTGATTTGACAACATTGATATCTAACTAAAAGTTATTAGATAACTTGTGTAATGAATATTCTAAAAGAATTACATCCTCAAAACCTGGAATTGCTCCTAGATTCTATGGATGAACAATATGTCAAATGTTGTGAAAATTGTCATCAGCTTTAAACTTGAAAGTTAGGAAAGCATCAAACATTACACAATGAGATATTAAAGTTTACGGAGTTTTAATGAGCATATTGTTGTTTGTATACAATGATACTGGTTTAATTGAGATGACACTCAATTCTAGTCATGGTAGGATTTCATCCTTGTTAATGAACATTTGAACTAGTTGTGCTACTTAGAGCGAGTTGCATTATACATTAAAAGAATAAGAATACTTTAAACTTTAAAATGTTTGAAAGTTTAAATTGTCATAAATTGGTGATAGAGGATGTCACACACTTTATGAATTACTATGTGGATTGGTGAATGCACACATACAAGGACTTCATTAATTGAATTCTTGAAATAAGTATTCTCAAAATTACGATAGATCAAGTTGGTTGATTTATGCCTTGTCAACAAGTATGATTGTCATTACTTGAGGCATAATTCATCAACTGGAATTTTCATGCATTGATCTATTTGGTATTTGGATAAGGGATGTTAAACAATTGTTATAATAAATCAAATACTTGGTATGTTTGATTTTATAATATATTGTATCCTATATTTGCATGTTTAATCCGTGAATAAATTTATTTATTCTAAATCGTCCGTTGTCAATTAATGATATGGGAGTATCATTAAACTAAGACAAATCTGAGAGATATGGTAGAATATACTTGAAAGTATATTGATGAGAATGCATACCAATTTCAGATGATATTCAATGAATTGAATATAGGACTTATCCCAACTACATAATTTACTTTGTGGATATTGTTATAAGTAAATTGTGAATAGTTATCCTCAGACTTGAGATACCAGATAAGTGTCATGAATGTAGTGCACTTCTGTGGAACAACTTAACGCTATACGTAGCTGGTAGTCATAAGGGTTGTTTTCAGAAATGTTACAAAGTTTGTGGGTTATTCTCGTAGTCAAGATAGAATTTGTTCCTTCAAATTTATTTGGAGTTTAATACTGCTGGGCCCCTCGTAGGGTTGACAAGATGTTTGCGTGCCCTGAATATGTTCAGAAGATTTGGTAATCTTGCTCAATCACTTACAACGAGAAACAGAATGGTTGAATAAAGAATGACTTAATTCCATATCTTTATTTAACATGGTATTAGAAACAAAAGGATAATAATAATGAGAAATCATTAAAAGGTTTTCCAAGAGCCTTGCTCGAGTTGTACTAGAGGCATCGAAGTGTTGCTAGACGCTAACCGAATGTGATCACTCTATTAAGATATGTCCAAGTGGGAGCTGTTGGTTTTATGGACAATAAATTAATAGACGTGTGTTAGGATCGAACTCGAGACTATGGGATTGCACACTTTACGTATGAGAATTTAAAGTTAATAATTAAATATAAACGTTATATTTATTTATTTATTAAACGAAATAACTAACGGACGTTAAGTAATTAATGTAATGGATTAACGGTCGTTAAATGTTTATGGAAAAGGACTAAATTGCAAAAGTTGGGAAGGTTCCGGAATCCCTATGGGATATCTAAACCGATCGGCCAAGGATCAAAACAAGGAAAGAAAACCAACTTGTTCACCAAGTTTAGTTGGGTATATAAACAAGGCTAGGGGTTTTATTTTTCCATCTCTTGTGCTCATTAGCTAAACCCTAAAATTGTTTTGTGTGTGTTTTGTTCTTAAACCGATCGTACATCCCTTTAGGGTGTCGATCTTCAAACCTTTTCCACATCAAAGTTATTTGTTTTATAAAAACTAGCATTACTTTAATTCGGTTTAGTACGTGTGTACAAGAACATAGTAATAACATACTTTTGTTATTATCTTGGATTGAATTACAAAACGGTAAGGGGTAATTCTTATAATCCTATAAACCCTAATTAGGGTTCATCCTAATTGCTAGTTTGTGGATTTGATTCTTGTTCGGCTAGAATCAAGAAAGGTACGCATACTTTATTCTTTAGTTAATTAATTATTCATTATATGTTCCTATACGCTTCCGCACTTACTTTGATGTTTATTGTTTATATTTATGATTAGTCATGTTATATAATTCCAACATTTAACCTATGTGGGATGTAATAATTTGACCTTCTTGGGCCAAACTTTAAGTATAGTAATACTTATTAATGGACGACGCGCAATTATAGTGATTTAATAAGGGTTTACACTAATATCTTCATTCTTTTTTGTTTGGTTGTGGTCGAGTTAAAAATTTGCGTTATGGTAACTCGTTTTGTGTTTCTTGAACATGTCATGAACTTGTTGGTAATGTAAAGTATTTTTTTGTGTGTAAATTGGTCTAGAAACTCACTCGGTCTTTATGTCAGTTTTAGTTAATTTTTTTAGGGCAAATGACAAAAAAATGCATCGAACTTGACACTTTTTATGATTGTGTGTAGCCAACTATTTTTTTTCTAATTGTGTGTAGTGAACTTTCAAAATTCGATTATTGTGTGTATTTTGTGACCATTTTACCCTTAATTTTTTCAAATTTCGAAGGGTAAAATGGTCATTTTACATGGCATAGTAGTCACAAAATACACATAATGATTGAAATTTGAAAGTTCAGTACATACAATAAGAAAAAAAATAGTTGGCTACACACAATCACATAAAGTGTCAAGTTCGATGCATTTTTTTCGTCATTTGCCCTTTTTTTTATAGTCGATGAAAATTGTGTGTCCTATGTATCATAAGTTAAGTACTACTCTATAGTAATATTTCACAAATTTCAGATTTAATCAACTCCAAAATGTTCATGCTAAATGAGTTCATATTGCGACCTTATAGAAATCTAGAATCGAGATCGTGACTCTATATATATTGTTGTATTGTGCGAGTGAATACACTTATACTCCTACAAAGTCTTGAAAGATACCCGCATAACCTTCATATTTGTGATGATATATCAATGTACTATCTTTGTTTTTGTGACCAGTTAATTTTTTTGCTCTGCACGTTAGGAACTAAGATAAGTTATGGGAATAAAATCTATACGCAATCGTCATGTGACTGATTAAGTTAATTACCCTTTGCGAAACATTAATAGTTTTGGTTAGGTGAACCGGATTCAAACTCCGGGTTTCAAGAGTTTTGTTAGTTGGACTTGTGATGGTGACCCATCTATCTAGTTGGATAGTTCTGGTGACACACATTGGTTAATACCTTGTGATTGATTGAGCTGTATATTAGTAGGACAAAGTTGTCACTCTATTACTAAATATTTAATTGCTAAAACATAACAATCTTTGTAAATAAAAAGTTCGGAGCACACTTTTTTAAATGACAACAAATATAAAAAACAAATATCTACTAATAAGTGACTACAAATTTTAAAAGAAAAGTCAAGATTTTTATATCAGTTTTCAATTTCATGAAGTATCTGAAATCTTTATTTTAGTTATTTATTATTTTTTATTTTTTGTTTTCGCTAACCTAATAAACTCCAATTGCATCATGTAACCGAAAACATGATAGCATTCTCAACACAAATTGTTCTATTACAATGTAGTATATAAACAAAAAAGATTTCACTTCTTTCACTTATGTGGGATATATAATGTTAAACTATCTTTAGAAATGTAGGCAAAGTTTGAGCATTGTTAAGTGACGATGCAATTGGATTCGGAGGTCCTTTATGAGGTACAATTTTTATCACAGATTTCAAGTGAGTTTACTTTCATATTTTTCGTTCTTTTTTGTTTGAAAAGTTGGCGATAATGCAACTCCTTTTGTGATTCATGAATTTCATGCCATGAAGTTTATTGAGTATTCAACACTACAAGTAGTTTAGTTTAAGCATTTAGTATGTTAAATATACTTTCCATCTCATATAAGTTGGAAGTCTATGTGTGAGTGATTAAGTTCGCTTTGCGAAACATCACTAGTTTGGATAAGTGAACTGGATTCGACATGTGTGAGATTCGGTGAGTTTTTTAGTAGGACTCGTGAGGGTGATCCATTTATCCATTTTAGATAATTCTTGTGGCACGCATTCGTTGGCACTTTGTGATATAAAAATGAACATCGGTAGGACAAAGTTGTCACTCTGTCTTTGCTTGAAATGAAGACTACCAAGAGGGACTTGAGTTGCCTCAAAGCCCTCAATTTATACTCACATGGATGTTGCTGAACATCTAGCTCGACGAAGTTAAAATGTTTAAAGTTATTTAAGAACAATTAATTCTATAACAATTTTGAGGAAGAATATGTTTACTTGACTTTATGATGACATCAAGAGTTTTTTCTTTTATTTATTTATTTTGAAATATATTCAAAATAGAAATGCAATGAGTTGTTAGCAACACAAAAAAAAAATGAAAATAAAAACGATAAAGCCCGTTATTTCGGGAATCGAACCGCTGACCACTAGGTTATTGCACGGTATATTTACCAAAAGAACCAGACTCTATCATGCTTTACTTATCATCCTACCTATATTTAATACAAAATGTTTACAGCAAGACAAACACTTTAGAAATGGATCTCAATTCATACTCTATTTCTCATTTAGACTTCTAACTTCGGTATACAAAATGTATACATAAAAGTTAGAGATGAAAATAAACTTTTGATATACTAGTATATACATTTCCATATATATTTTAAATTGAGTAAAAATCATTTCAATCGTATTTTGATAATCTTTCTTACGGTAAAATTTTTATAAGATAAATATTTAAAGGTTTTCCTGGTATACTACCCTATCTAATTTTATTTGATTTACTTCATAATGCTCGTTTATTTTTTAAAAGAACCAGCATAACATATATTCAAGTCTAAACATATGTGTAAAATTATGCTATTTAGTGATGATGCAAAAAGTATGAAAAGTTTTATACGCTCAATAGTTTGCTTCATGTTTAATTTAGTCTAGCAGCATGCATGTAGAGATATGTGTGTATTATTTTGTTAGCACATTTAAATATTTTATTTGGATATATTAAAGTCTTTAAATAAATAAATATAGGGTCATTTTGTTATAAAAATGAATGTTCAATAAGATAAATGTTGGGGTTCATGACCCGTTTCATTAGTTGGATCTCAGTTCATACTCTATTTCTCATTTAGACTTCTAATTTCGGTATTCAAAAGGTATATATATGAAAGTTAAAGATGAAAATGATTTATTTTGCAAAAATCTTCTAACTATCAAACTTTTTTATAGACTAAAATATACCGTTCGTCCCTAATCTTGTACACACGCATCACGTTAAGCCAAAGCCGTAAGCATACTTAGCAAGTATTACAATGCTGGTTATAAAGCCGTAAGAAAGCATGCTCCCAAAGCCTTTGTTATTCTAGCAACTCGAATTGATGAAGATGCAAAAGAGTTATTTCCTATTGCAAAGGGAATGCAGAAGGTCGTCATTGATGTTCATTACTACACTCTTTATGAGGATAGTTTCAATGATATGACCGATGATCAAAACATTAATTTCATCCAAACAAACTGCTCTAATGAACTACAAGATATAACAAACTCAGATGGACCTCTAACCTTTGTTGGTACGTATCTATACTCACATGACACATTCTAATTTTGATGAAACAATGTGCTAATAATCACGCTTTCAAAGGGTTGCCAAACACCCCCTATATATGTTTTCCGATACAAGTTACAATTTGAGTTTCTTTTATTTATTTATTATTATTATTATTTTTTGGAAAATATTATAAACTCCAATTGCACCATGTAACCGAAAACATTATACCATTCTCAACACGTATTGTTATCTTACAATGTAGTATATAACCAAAGAAGATTTCACTTCTTTCACCTATGTGGGATATATGAGGTTGAACTAATCCTTAGAAATGTAGGCAAAGTTAGAATATAGTTTTGATGACGCAATTGGATTTGGGAGGTCCTCTATGAGCTGGTAAAATCCCACTTTGTTGAGGCTGGGCATTTATTTGACACATAAGATAGAAAATTATTTCTATTGGTGTATAACACTACAGATTCATATTGAGCTTTTAGAAAGGTGTTTTAGATGGGAGTTTGTGGTTGTGATTTCCCACTTTGTATTTTGGGTTGCAAAAACTTATCGTGGCTAATGTTTGACCAAGATTACAATGGCAGGACTCTAAATGTGAAAGTTCAAATGAAGTTTTATTAAGAATTTGCCAAAAATATAAAAGGTGGCATGATAACAGAAGGAAAGATATTAGTTTTGTACATGTAGTAAGAATCGACCGTTGTTTCTCTTTTTAGATATTTTTTGTTTGAATGTAATACTTTGTTTTCGAAGAAAGATTTAAAAAAGTAAAAAATGTTAAACATATTTAAAAATAATATGCAAAAGTGAAGTGAAATAAAAAAAATCATTTTTGTTTGTTATGTTTGAAAATAAACAAACACACTTATTTTATTTCTCTCCCACCTGTAGTCTAAACTTTAGACTGTAAAGTGACAAAAAATACTTTAGAAAAAAGAGGGAGGGAGAGATAGGCTGAGAAAGTGAGAATGGAACTATTAGACCTTCAAAGTAAGGCATATGCACCTTACTAGGCTAAAGAAGTGGGTGAGATTTTATAGTTTTGTACATTTATTAGTTAAAAATAACTCATATGAAGTTTTCCAGAAATGAAAACAAAAAGATAGAAAAAGGCACGGGCTAGAGTGCAAGGAACTGAACCATAAACGTTTCGAGCAAGTTAAACACGTAAACGTCGTTCACTAGCACGCTACCTCGTAACACATGACTCATATCTTCCTACATCTATTTAACTTATACTTGCCATAAAACAAAAACAAACAAACAGTCATCTATAAATCCGCAAGGTGAACATAAAAAGTCAAGAACTTATACTTATTTCCGGATTCATGTTAACCACCGAGTTTTAGTTATTTACGTTTTACAATCAACTCTGTCAGCAACCATGAACCTGAAAACCTAGTATTCTTATTGACACGTGTGTTGCTCATTCACTATAGGATATAAAACAAGAAAGATTTCCCCTCTTTAATCTATATGGGATGCAAAGTTCGGTGATCTTTATTAAAAAATGTACACACCTAATGTTGACTCTTGCATTTTTGTACACCATTTATTTGTTTACTAGCATGGTAGCCGCGCGTTGCGGCGGCGGGTTTGAAATAAATTTTTTCGGTGAATCATGTATTTTAGTTTATTATGTTCTTTTTGACAATTTAAGGATATCAAGAATTTCATTTAGCCCGTGCCAGTTCGGGCTCGAGCCCGTTTGGGCCCGTGCTGTTCGGGCTCAAGCCCATTTTGCCCGTTTTCCGTTCGGGCTTTAATATTTGTATAACGTGCTTTATTATTTGTATTAGTGACGGCAGCTACCCTGAAATAAAATTTTCAAGTGAATCATGTATTTTAGTTTATTATGTTCTTTTTGACAATAAATTTACGGATTTCAAGAATTTCGTTTAGCCCGTGTCCGTTCGGGCTCAAGCCCATTTGGCCTGTTGCCCGTTCGGACTTGAATATTATTTGTATAAGTGACATTTAATATATGAATTGTGTTTAATTTCGTTGTACAATATGCTTGATAATTTGTATTTATTATGTTAGGGGTGTGTTTTAATAACTGTATTAATTGTATTTATTGATCAGTTAATTAATTGACTAAATTAAATAGCATTAATGTGGTGTTTTGTTTTTTTTATATGTGCATTAAAGTGGTGTACGTTATGCTTCTTGTCTTGTACGTCTGAAAATTATGTACATTAAAGTGTTGTACATTATGTTTCTTTTCTTAATTATATGAATTACTAATTATAGTAACATGTGTAGGCTTATATTTTTAAGACTTCCTTTGATAGGAAATCCTAAATAAATTATAATGTAGTATAGATATAGATTATAGTGTTTAAAAACAGTTATAGAGTACACAACAATTCTTTTGTGGTGTCAATGAAATTTTGAATAAAAATGGCGAACCTATCTAATTGCTATAATGTGCAATGAATATATGGTGGGATTGTACACTCACAATAACGAATGGCCGAATAATAAGGGAAACGAAAAACAACGCTAACACATAAATATTCACCAATTTGTATATTTAATAAAAACAAATCAAATGATATCTAATGGAAATGAAAAGATAAAATACATGATTTCTTAAATGAAAAAACATAGAGATTGATCCATGTGAGAATTGAACCTAGGCCTACAAATTAGAATACACTCCATTTACCAAATGGACCACCCTCCATACATGATTTTTCTCTTTCTTCATATATTTATCATAGAACAATTGCAAGACAAATACTTTGTATCTATTAACAGATATATTCACAGGCCTTCACTGGCCCACTCATTAGTTTGGTTATTGTGTTTAGCAGGCCCATTAATGTATTTATATACTATAGTACTATACGATTGTAACTCATTAGCATCAATCAATACATACGGTGTACATGGTATGAGTCGTATCGTATGAGTGAATATTGTTAGCAGTTCACATTTATGGGCTTGGACAAATGATTATTAGTGTGTCTTGTATTGGCCCAAGGTTACATGTATTTAGATGCATATATAGCATATCGTGTATCAGATTCTATTCAAGGAATACAAACTTTACATGGTAGTGATAGATCCATAGCCCTCATCTTAAGATAAATTAAAATATGTTTTAGTTTCTTTAGATTTGGTAGTGATAGATCACGGTTATCGGTGATTGTCAACTATTTTGGATGATGGTGCAAAAGAGTGGGAAAACTGGATATGTAAGAGAGGTGAAAAATATGATTTGCACATACTTTAAGAAAAACGTGGTAGCTTTTTATTTTATCACTAAGAAAAACCTTGTAGCTTTTCATTTGATATATGTATATTTTTTAAATTACTATATGGAGTATCATAACTAAGTTAACGTATAATTAAGTTAGTACAAATTTATAAATCTGAAAAGTTGTATGACTTTGATTATAAGTAATTTAATTACCAAATTTATAATGTAAAAGTACAAATTTACAAATTTATATTTTACAAGATAAGAAAGTGAGCTTATGAGTAATTCAATAAATTTGATTATGAATTTGAGTCGTGATTAATTTATTAAATTGAACACTCTAACAATATTAAGATCAGGGACGGAGCCTGGGGGTTCCGTGAGTGTTCGGGATACCTATGGATTTTTTCGATATAGTATTAATTTTAGAAAAACATTGGATTTTTCTCAAATGTATGTTAAATGACCCCGGTTCATCGAAATGTGTTCTTAGTATTATTTAGTTAGCATCTTAAACTCTATTATATTATGGTTAAAATAAATTTGTGCATCCGGTCATTATTGTTTCTGGCTCCGTCCCTGATTAAGATAGATCTTACAAATTCAATCGCATGATCTTAATAAACATCGAGTCATGTGTTAAGTTAATTTAATTGAAACGTATGTTAAGTTAATTAAACAAGTAGACGTACATAATAAACTATTGCAGTTAATTGTAGCTAGAAGTGCTTGAGACAATTAACCTTGGTTCTAAATGGCGGCTCATGGCGGCACAAAAGCCCCGCAAAAGAGTGAGATTTAGTCATGCCGTCACGGCATGCCTTATGTCACGTCTTTTTGTAACTCAAAATATATGAAATAGAATATATAAATATATAAATATTTTCATATTTTGTGACGCCTTATGTCACGCCTTATCAACGCAAAAGTTTCGCTTTGGCTGCTATGACGTGAAACTTGGTCATGTCGTCACGTCACGCTTCGCGCTAATGCTCTAAGTGGCTTACAATAAAACATGGTTCTATTTGTTCTTTTTTTTTATATAAATCATCATCTCACGTTTAAAAAAAGCAAAGCAACTTCACCACAATATGTGTTTTTCTTTCGTTGTCAAATAGACATTTTAAGAAAATTCAGATGAATGTTACACTTTGGTAGAAGTTATAGAATATTTATAAAACTCCTATTATTTAACAAGAAGGCACCATTGGTGGAGTGGTAGAATAGTACCTTGCCACCCTACATACCGGGTTTCGAATCTGTGCTGGTGCAATTTAGCTGTGATGATACGCCTAGGCATTGGTTGGGTCCATTGCACTACATCTTTTAAACGAGATGAAATCAAGGCAATTCTGAGCTTCATTTTTTCCCAATGATTATATTTGCAATCGCGAATTGCGTGTGACTTCAGTTCCCGCTCTCAACTTAGTTCCAGACATGAGCGGTATGGAAGTTTTACTCTCTTAGGCAAGGTCTCAAGTTCGAGTCTTGTCTAGGGCGATGGGGTTTCCTCCCGCGTGCGTAAAAGGAAGGGTGTCATTGCCTTCTGGACTGGACCAAACCTGGTTGTGTGTGCTCGCTATGCCTTCTAGGCTAAGAGCCATGTAGCCACAATTGTCGTTCAAAAAAAAAAGTATGTATATAGAAATTTGAACGTATTAGGGGTACTATATACAATGTTAATGGGTTAAACCAAAGAAATCAGGTATTTATGAAAGTGAAGTTGATTCAAAGATAAACAAGTTTAACTAGAACCGACGTATAGAAAGGTTACGAGGGTGAGGGATGTTGTGTGCATTATGTATATCTTGTGTTCGGAAATGAACGTACTAACTAGTCTTAAACAGAACAAGGGGTCGTTCGGTTAGCTTATTAAAAGACAACAACAATACTATGCCGGAGCGGTGTATGAGGGAGGTAGAATGTAGATTAAATGATACTCTTATTTTAAGAAAAACTCGAGCGAGGTATGAGATAGGTAGCTTATTAAAAGAGTTTGTGCTTATTTGGTTTTAAAAGCTAAATAAGCTCTTCCATATTGGGTCATGCACAACAACTTATTTGACATAAATGAGCTACTTAAGCATAGGCTGATTGTAAAACCAAATAACTTCTTGCATTAAACTTATTCAACGACCCTTCCTGAAGTACACAATTCACAAATTATATTCAAATTCTAGTACGAGAATACTGAAAAAAGTCAAGAATCATATACTTATTTTCTCGTACCTAGTTGGAGACAAGGTATTTTTTATTTATTTATTTATTTATTTTTAGTTTTATAATCAACTATGTCCACAACCATGTACACGAAAACATAGTATTTCTATTGACATGTTTGTTCCTTATTCGCTTTAGTGTATAAACAACAAATATTTCAATTCCTTAACCTATGTGGGATGTAAATTTGGACCGGTTGTTTTCAAATAATGTACATACCTACATGTCTTCTCTTGCGTTTCTATATACCATTTATCTTTTTACTATAGAGCGTTAACGTTATACTTTGAAGCTACTTACATAGTAGTGCCATTGTTTAAAATCGGTTATTAAAGTGAATGGCAGCAACCGGAAACACAGTTCTTTATGTAGATGTACTCTCACATCATTCCTTTTTTGTTTGGTTGCGGTTGAGAAAAATGTTACTTTTATGGACGATATTTAATACGTGTATGTGTAGAATAGAACTCGAGACCACAGAATTGCACACTTTTTGTATGAAGAATTAATAATTAAATAATTTAATATAAAAGTCATATTTAATTATTAAATACACAATAACGGCTAACGAGCATTAAAGTAATTAATGGAAATTGACTAACGATCGTTAAATGTAAAAGAAAATAACTAAAATGAAAATTAGTGGTCGGGAAAGTTCTAGAAACTCCTAAGGGTAATGAATAAACTTATTCAACGACCCTTCCTAAAGTACTACAATTCACAATGCTTATTCAACAAGACCTGAAGATACATCACTCGTTGCAATAAATCACAAGTGTATTGTTTCAAATTATCACGACACTTTTTATTGGTATATGGTTAAAAACAACAGAACCCAGGTTGTTAAAGTCGTGGTCTTGATCGTAGGATTATTCAATCTTAAAAATATCAAAGAGATATGGGTTAATGTAGGATCGTTTTATTCATAAACTAGGCCCGGCCGTTAGCCGGCTAGCTAAAAGTTTTATTATTAAACATAAAAATGTAGGACAAACATGATGTAAGAATTTAATACGCTAAATGTATAATGCTGAAAAATAAATAAACATAGATAACGTAATATGTATAATACTAAAAGATAAATAGTTAACGTAATATGTCATTTGTAAAATAGTTAACCTTAGATAAAGTTTTCCCTTTACTTTTGTTAATTATCATGGCAAAAAAAAAATACATATCGAAAATTGCGTCATGTTCAGCCGATGAGACATCTTGTTATCGGCTGGACTAATATTCATGCGAGGAATAGCAACAAACTGTCCCTAATTTACCATCGGATGTGATCTTTGCCTCAATGTTATTGACCCCCATTCTCACAATTTGTAACCTTGTACCAATACAAAGGCCACCTCTTTGGTCTATGTTACTTTTGAATGGGATTTGGCATGTCTTTTACCTACAATGGGTAAAACTACAATGTCAATTAATAAGTGAAAGATCAAATTAGCCGAAAGTTAACCAAAGTTTCTTCGTAATGCAGCCCAGAGTCTATTCTTAATGCAAATCTACACATATGTTACATACGAACTCTTCTTTTGAAAACACGAAGCCATGCAAACATCCAAGACCTGGAGATTCACAAAGGCTAATAGTCCATCCATTTAAGCAATTTCATTATGGCTCAAGTATACTTTCTCCCGACAAACATATTTTATTTAATAATTTAAGTGCAATAAAAATTTAAAGATCTTCTCATTACACTTGGTTCTTTTCACATTGGTAGCAATAGAAGTAATGAAGTAGATTACCACATGGTAGCAGTTGCGACTCCAATTTGCTTACGAGCAGTGTGATCGTAAGAGTGCCAACAACTCCTCTTATGAGGCTGATATCGAGTAACGTTCCGTTCCTACATTAACAATCGCGGTTCCTACACAAAATAAAATATTTACACGTGAGACCTTAACAATTTTTGAAAAACATAACATGTTTAAATTCAACAATTAACAATGGTTTTCATGTTTCAACAAAGTATTTTGATGATATTTTGATATAATAAAAGGCAAACATTGTCTTTTTTGGATGGATGTTCGAATAATTTTTATCCAACTATGATGGTTTCAATTACACATTTCTTGTGTTGTCGAAGAAAAAATATCTGTTCACATAAGTTTTAAACATATTATAGGGAGAAAATCATGAAATAATAACCAACTTTGAACTTTGTTCCAATTTAGTCACTCAAACTTTCTTTTGATCATAAAATAGTAATCAATTTTGAACTTTGTTCCGATTTAGTCACTCATGTATCCATAACTTGGTTGTACAATAAGTTGGTTGAGATTAGTGAAATTCAGGGGGTTGTTATTTATTATAAAAGTACAACAAAATAATACATATATGAATATCTTAAAAATAGTTTTATCGAACATTTATACAAGAATGGAACAATATTGAAAATTGAATGATTTTAGCAGTTAATTAAAAGTTTGAGTGACTTATTGAAACAGTCATCAAACTTGGTTATTATTAGACAACATTTTCCCCATATTATATTACTTATTAAACATGGGTCACAAGTATACATAACTATTAAAGCTCTATATTATACGTAGTAAATAAAAATGACAACAACAAAAGAACAGAGAGGGACCTGATTAATGGAGGGGAGTTAGGAAGTAAGTGCGGTTTTCTTCTATGTAGAGAATTGGTGATCATATAGAATCGATCAGCCCATTCGACTTTTTTGATCTTGAGCATGGAGTAGGATCTGAACATGACCTTCATATTCACCCGCTTTCAACTTGTACCTTAACTTCTCTTCTGCAAGAATATGTACATATTTAATCACCTCCTTCAAATTTTACACTAACAATTTGTCAACTCGATGATTAACCAAAAGCAAATTAATCGAACTTCTAGTTATCTACAATAGCGATAGGAACACAAATCTAAGCTACTTAGAAATGCTATACGTAGCCTAAAAAATTCCCCATTCACGGCATACAGAGTGCAGATTCTTACAGTAATCAAATGAGCTACTTATACATAGGTTGATTGTAAAACCAAATAGCTTATTGCATTAAACTTATTCAACGACCCTTCCTTAAAGTACCTAAAAATCACAATGCTTATTCAACAAGTTACATTACTCGATGCTATAAATCACAAGTGTATTGTTTCAACTTTATCATGACACTTTTTATTGGTAGATGATTAAAAACAACATAACCAATGTTGTTAAAGTCGTGGTCTTGATCGTAGGATTATTCAATCTTACAAATATCAAAGAGATATGGGTTAATGTAGGATCGTTTTATTCATAAATTGCAGGAACAATCTGTTGATCGTTTTAAACTATTTATAATAGCCTCAATATAATGATTTCTTTTTATAAGATACAACACATAATCATAATAAAAACATTCACAACAAAGAAGTTGTAGAAAAAATCCGTAATCAGTAAGCGAGGTCAATAATTTTTAAAATTTTTAGAGTAAATTGCAAAAATCGTCCTTAAACTTTGGTCAAATTGCACGTTTCGTCCCAAATCTTTGGAAAGTGCAAATATCGTCCCTGTGGGGAAACTTTGGGGCAGAAATCGTCCCTGGCCTAGATCAAATGACTAAAATACCCTTCTCTCTTTATTACTTTTCAGTTTCTTGCGCAAATGGTCCCTGTGTTTCGCCAGATTTTGCAAATTTAGTCCTTTTTTTTTTAATTAACTATTAATATTAGTATTATTTTTTTTACGTTTTCGTCCGATTTTTTACGTTTTCGTCCGTTTTTTTACGTTTTCGTCCGATTTTTTACGTTTTCGTCAGATTTTTCACGTTTTTGTCTCTTTTATTACGTTTTCGTCCGTTTTTTTACGTTTTCGTCCGATTTTTTACGTTTTCGTCCGTTTTTTTACGTTTTCGTCCGATTTTTTACGTTTTCGTCCGTTTTTTACGTTTTCGTCCGATTTTTTACGTTTTCGTCCGATTTTTTACGTTTTCGTCCGATTTTTTACGTTTTCGTCCGATTTTTTACGTTTTCGTCCGTTTTTTTACGTTTTCGTCCGTTTTTTTACGTTTTCGTCCGATTTTTTACGTTTTCGTCCGATTTTTTACGTTTTCGTCAAATTTTTTACGTTTTCGTCATATTTTTTACGTTTTTGTCTCTTTTTTTACGTTTTCGTCCGTTTTTTTACGTTTTCGTCCGATTGTTTACGTTTTCATCCGTTTTTTGCAAATTTACTCAAACTTACTCAAACTTTCCAAAGATTTGGGACGAAACGTGCAATTTGGCCAAAGTTTAGGGATGATTTTTGCAATTTACTCAAATTTTTAGATTTTCATTTTTTTGAATCGGTTCAAATTTGTTTAAAAATTTGATTATTGAGATGATTAGTGAGGAAACTATTTGAACCCGTTCAATTCTTCTTAGATCTTTATTTTTTTGAATCGGTTCAGATAAGATATTTGATTGCATAAAAGCCTTGCTGCTCGTAGGTTTATCAAAAGGGGTGCATGACCTGAATGACCTGTCACCCCTGGAACTTGATCCGGTTTATTTAAGTTGGTAAACTGCCTTATGACTTCTAATTTTCTATAAATCATTTTCCATAGATCAAATGGGTTTACTCTCATATTTTACGTGCTTTTTTCTTTGTAAAAGTGTCAGATAATGCACCTCGTTTTGTGTTTCTTGAATTTCATGCATGACATAAAGTTAATTAATTATTCAACGTTGCAAGTAGTTTAGTTTAAGCTTTCTATATGTTAAATATACTTTCCATATCATATTGGTAAAAATCTTTGTGTGAGTGATAAACACATCCGTTGGCATCTTGTACTTGTAATATAGAAATGAAAACTAGACTCATGAAAAATCTTTGGTGACAACTCGTGAGTGCGACACATCTATCCGTCTTGGATAATTCTGGTGGATCGCATACGTTGGTACCTAGTGATTGATTGAGTTATACACTCGTATGACAAAGTAGTCACTCTGTCATCACTAGAAATGAATGCAATCAAGAGGGACTCGAGTCGCCTCAAAGCCCTCAATTTATAATCACATGGATTTCGTTAAACATCTGGAATTCTGGATCAGTTTGAATTGCACCTTTTGCAAGAGTGAATTGCTTAAAAGATAGCGTGATGAAGTTAAATATACCATATGCCCATTATGCAAATATTATAGTGTGACATCAACATAATTTAATTTAAAAACAGTTATCTAGTTAGCGAAAATACAGCTAAAAAATAATGTTTCATGAAAATGAAAAAAAAAAAAAAAAAAAAAAGAGTATGAGCACGTAGGGGATTGAACCTCTCACCTTGAGGACAAGTTAAACTCACCATACAATAGTTATAACAAGACAACAGGCCCATAGCTTTCAAATCTATTCCATTTCATTTCGACTGTAAGTAAAATCATCAAATGCATTTGATTGGTTTACTTACACTAATTAAATATTTAATTTGTTTTTATTAATTGATTGGTTTATTTTTAATAGTTCCAGAATTGCAAGGTAAGAAAAATCAAGGTTGGCTGCTATTCAGGTGCATACATATTTTTTAAAGGTTTTTGTGTTTTCTAAGGTTATATCCGGCCATGACCGGTTAGACCCGGCTATAACCGGTCAAGACCCAGCAATATTCGGTTAGACCCGGTCATATCCAGCCAAGACCCATTGTCAGCTTCAAATGATTCCACATATCGGGTTTTTATCTTGTTTCGTTGTAGTGCATGGTTTGAATGTATGTATCAATTAAGGACCTGGACCTCAACTTAGTAGTTTCATAATATGGATGCAATACTCATTGCGCTTAGTAAATCAATTATCTCTTGAGCGAATCTAAAACGCATATTATTTGCACGTTATCGATATCACAAACACACATCACTTACAAAGGCATATGTTATGTAACAAAGCTTGATATGAAGGTAAAATGTAGTTTGTTTTAGAGTGCATTCTCCATATTTTGTTTTGTTTGCAGGGTCTTACATATGCATGTCTCCCTCGCTGCACTTTCTTTTGTTTAGTGGCTTCATGTCAATTTGTCTCGCATAAAAGCATTGTGTCATAATTTAAAATCACTCATAAGTTTATTTAAATGTTGGTTATATCAATCTTCTTAGAGAGTTAAGAGACTTATAATGATTAGCTGAAATTGTGTCTGTAAAGTTATGTACAAATTTGATTATCTTACCCCTGAAACTTATCGGCTTCTGCTTCTAAGACGCTGATTATATTACTCCTCAAACTTCTGTTAAAATCGGATACCTGAACACTGATAAGCTGGTTATTGCGACATTAAGCTTACAGCACATTCGTACATCCCTTAGTATGCTTTTGTAATCTGTTTACATTGTTAACAAATTCTAATATCATGATTTAAGACATCTTTTTTTAGATCGGGAGTTTGGATGTCACACAGACTTTATTTACTTCTTGGTTAATGTAAGGTTAGTATTGTAGACACATTTGTGGCCAAGAAATACACCATGTTCTAGCTTGCTATTGGCCACATCGTTGGTTAGAATAGCAAATGGTATATTGATTGTCTTTAATTTAGACCAATATTACCTAATTGTCAATTGCTGTTGGTCTAATATTACCTTAGATATGGATAATAAAGGAACTTACATTTCACATTTTTAAAATGCAATACATCTGTAGTAGTTTCAACCCCACTTACATGTAAATTTCACTTCATGTATTCAAACCAGAAAAGATACAAACGAAAGCAACCTGTGCTTGGTCTTTGTTGTTACTCCACAAGTCAAGTAAACGTCATTTTATTCAGAGCCTGATTAATTGAAGTAGGAAATTGTACTTGAGCAATTAATTACAAAGAATTTAAATTCATTTTGCATGTATTTTTTTTGGGTATTAAGTATTGTTTGTGAATTATACAACTTTATCTTGACGTTTTTATGGTAAATAGTACTGAATCAACCCAAAATGAGTGTCTTTTTCATGAGTGATGTCTGTGCTGACTTTATTAATTTACATTCTTATGTGTGTTACCGGATGGCAAATGCTGATCTATAGCAAGTGGCATCTTCAGAAGCTTGGTCATGAAGGTACATATAATAATATTTATGTCGTATTTACGTTGCTGAACGATATGTTGATGGCTTATAAGGATAAATCGGCCTATACTCTGTGCGTATTTTCTCTTGCTATTGGGCCAAATCATGAACCTACTACGTTTGTGGGAAAGACCCGAGTATGCTCTATATTTGAGTGAGTGTACTAGGTTTTGAATTATTGGCATTTCAAATATTTTTTTTACAGAATGTACCTTTTCAGGGGAAGATCGTCCTGCAAGAGGACAAAATGACTTCGGATGGGATCCAGTCTTCCAACCTGATGGCTGTGATCAAACCTAAGGCCATCTGTCTTTCTACACGATCATCACCATAATACGTAGCAATTTCGACCAACTTACTTATAAACGGGTCTTGGCTTTTTCATATCTGACACGGGTCCTATGGCTCAAAACAAGTTTAGCTAAAAGAGGAACACATCAAATGGGTCGAATGGGTCAAACAGGTTGAAAGTCACATCAAGTCTATCTTTTAAGAGTACAATCTTATAAATTGTGTATATATTGTATTATTCATTAAATAATTCACTATTTTGTTTTTGTATTAATTGTTTGATTGGTATATTTTTGAAATAGTGCGGGAATTGCAATGTGATCCGAGGATATCTCCAAAGAAAAAGCAAGGTTGGCTGCTATTCAGGTACATACATTTTTTTTTTGGGTGTGTTTTTTAAGGTTTTTTAATGTTATATCTGGCCATGACCTGTGAGACCTCGCTATACCCCGGTCATATCTAGTCAAGACCCTGATAAGTCAGGCCATGACCTGGTTAGACCCGGCTATATCTGGTCAAGATCCCGTTATATCCGGCCTTGACCTGCTTAGACCCGGTCATATATGAATAAGACCCAGCTATATCCAGCCAAGACCCATTTTCGGCTTGAAATGATTACGCATATCGGCTTGACCTGCTTAGACCCGGTCATATATGAATAAGACCCAGCTATATCCAGCCAAGACCCGGTCATATATGCATGGTTTGAATAAAAAAAAGTAAACTAAAGTAACGCCCAATGCCGTCTTTCACGGGTTATGGGTACCCAATACCGTTTCCGGTGTATGGGGGAGGTTAAGATGTAGACAGCCTTACCCCTACCTAAGGTAGAGAGGCTGCTTCCAGTTCTACCAAAGGTAGAAAGGACCTCCGGCCATTTGTAGGGAGTGAGGATTGAACCCCTGACCTCTCGGTTGAGAGGCAAGGGGTTTTCCAACTAATCCAACCCTACTTGTTTGAATGTATGTATCAATTAAAGATCCGAACTAATAATTAGTATTTTCATTATATGGATGCAATACTCAATGCACTTGGTAAATCAGTTATCTCTTGAGCGTTTTTTGTAGTGAATCGAAAACAGATATTACTTGCAGGTTATCGATTTCACAAACAGCTCATGGCCAGAAATAACATCAGAAAACCTAAAATTATAATATTTGTTGAGTATTTGTATTGCTTTGGTAGGTCTGAACAATATGTTGATGGCGTATGAGGATAAACCTGCCTATGCTATTTGTATATTTTCTTTTGCTAGTGGGCCAGATCTTGAAACCATTACGTTAGTGGGAAAGACCCTGGTATGCATTAACTTATCCACTTTGTTTTTATACATGTAACATATTTTGTATGTGCTAATCACATCTCAAATGGGAAAATTGTTCCTGCAAGCGGACTAAACGTCTTTGGATGGGACCCAATCTTCCAATTTGATGGTTATGATCAAACATAATCCTGTTCTTTCATCTATTTCTCTATGACCATCTTGTTATAGGTGGCAATTTTGACCAATTTACTAGGAATGGTTCGATTTAGGATGACAATATCTCAAACGTGTACAATGGGTCATATCAGTATTCCCTAAATGGAAACGGGTCGAATGGGTCACTCAGTTTAAGGAGGCCCAAAGTCTGTTTTTAATGCATACAACCTTTTAATAATATTAATTGAAGACTTAGACTGTTGTTTTAATTGTTAACGTATGAATTGTAAGTAAGAAAATATAGAAACTGGGCAAAAAGTGTTTTCATGTCAACCCGTTCTGACCTAACGTAGACCAAAATATGACCCGTGTCCACCTGAACCCATTTCAACCTGTTAGATAACCCGCTCATCTTGCCATATAATATCCGGTTTAGATCCTCATACTTGCATAGATCTCAAATATCTGACCCAAAAAATGTAATATCATGGTATAGATATGCTGATATGCCCAAGGAAGAAAAGAACAAGATTTCTCATCGCGGAAGAGCTCTTGCATTGGTAAAATCCCACTTTGCTGAGGTTGGATATGTATTTGACACATAAGATAGAAAGATATTGATATTGGTGTATAACACTACAGATTCATATTGAACTTTTAGAAAGGTATCCACTTTGAATTTTCAGAAACTGGTTAACATTTATCTGGTTCAAGGATACAAATGAACTTGATTACAAAAACTGAATTTTATGACTAATGTTTGACCAAGTATATGGTGACAGGACCCTGAATGTGAGTTAACATGATAAACCAACCAAAACTACTAGAAAATGACAATGTGATTAACATACATAATTGCAGATCCATTGTCAGTTTTTCTTGATTGCAGACGGTTTGTTGTATCGTACGAGTGAACATACGCAAGGTGGACTCTTGCCTTGCAAGATCCATAACCTCTCATTTATGTATTGATATATCAGTATACATTGTCCTAGTACCAATTGCAGTATTCTACACTGCAAGCCTGCAAGTAGTTATTTGTTAAACCTAGTTTCTTTAGGCAATATTTGTGACTCATTAAATTACCCTTTGTCTTAGTACATTGGCTTAGTTTGGGTCAAGCAGACTTGAACCCATTACGTTTGTGGGAAAGACCCCGGTATGCATTAACTTATCCACTTTGTTTTTACACATGTAACATATTATGTATGTGCTAATCACATCTCAAATGGTATTACAAATAATTTAACACAATGCATATGCTTTCAGGGGAAAATTGTTCCAGCAATGGGACCCAATCTTCCAACCTGATGGTTATGATCAAACATAATCATGTCCTTTCATCTATTTCTCTATGACCATCTTGTTATAGGTGGCAATTTTGACCGATTTACTAGGAATGGGTCGATTTGGGATAACAATATCTCAAACGGGTACAATGGGTCATATCAGTATTTGGAAACGGGTCAAATGGGTCACTCAGTTTAAAGGTGGCCGAAGTCTGGTTTTAATGCATACAAACTTCTAATAATATTAATTGAAGATTTAGACTATTGTTGTAATCCATTGCTAACGCATGAATCGTATGTAAGAAAATATAGAAATTGGACAAAAAGTGTTTTCATGTCAACCCATTCTGACCCGACATAGACCAAAATATGACCCGTGTCCACCTGAAGCCATGTTAACTTGTTACCTAACCCGCTTATCTTGCCATTTATAATATCCAATTTAGATCCGCATACTCGCATAAATCTCAAATATCTGACCAAAAAAGTGTTATATCATGTTATAGATATGCTTAAAAGCCCAACCAAGAAAATGGAAGATGGAAATGGCCAACTAATTGGATGACATTATTTCTTGTTCTAAATAGCATTCAACTTCCTTTATTACAGAAAAGTGATAAACATTTTGTTACTAAGGGTGGTGGCAGTCATGATCTCATGCCTTACCACCTACCAATAATATCATTCCACCTCATTCATGCCTCTCTCATGCCTCACTATACTTTTTTAGTGGCAACCATGATCCCATGCCTTACCTAATTTTATTTTTTTATTTTTTACATTCATGCCTCTCTTTTCCCATGCCTCTTCGACAATCTTTGCCGAGTACCACCAAACCGCAACCATGCCGCTTAGGAGGCAATGGTGTTGCCGCTCGGCATGGCCTCATGCCTCACCATACCGCATCCCGTTGCCACCACCCTAAGCAAGTTTGGCAAGATTGTATGGAACAATTGCCAACTGTTCCATGGTGTTCTGTGATATGCTATTCCCAATGTGTACCTAGTGATTCATTTGTTCTATGGCTTGCCATTCAAAGGAGGCTGGTCAGTCAAGACACGATGATTGTATGGAATCCTAATGCTGATGTTTAGTAGTTGATAATTTGTTCTATGGTTTTCAGGACTCGATTTGAATATTCTGGAATTCATAGCTTTCAGCACTCGGCTTGAATATTTTGGTGGGATTTCTATCAAAATAGTTGTATTCTGTTTTAGGATGTTATAAAGAATGTGTCTATACCAAAATAGCCATCAGTTTCAAACATTGGTTTACAAGACATCTGACCTTTAGAGCCGTTTATGTCATTGTTCAAGCTCAGTGCTATTTTGATAGTTTAAATATTTGTAACAAGCTATAATTCGAGCCTGGATGATTCATTTTTCAGCCAGAGGCTCAGAATAAGCTCACTGAAAAGATCACGCATAACTTGTTTAATTAAGCAGACACGTGTAAAAGCAATCAAGCAAAGTGCATAGCAAAAGTTTATTCAATTCAATGACCCGTTTACCAAAAAAGTTGTAAATTCGTGCATTTACGAGTATCCAAAAGAGCACAAAAGTATATAGCTAAAAATAATGGAGAAAACATAGCAACATCAAGCAGCCTTAGGATTGCACCACCTAAACAACTATTTTGCACCAACACAAAAGGAAAGTACCACACATATCCCAAACTTTTAGCAACTCTTTCCCACTTGTTCAGCAGATGCCCCCATTTCTTGTTAAATTTGAATTGGTTACTGTGACAAATGTGGACAATAACTGCGGTTTGGGGACGTTCATACCTCTCTCAAACTCATTTGGAACAACAGAATGTGCAAAATCTGCTTGTCTAAAACCAACTTTTATGCCCGTACTTCCCAAGAATTCAGGCATAGCATTATGAAGACCACCGGTTGCAACCTCTGTAGACTTCTGAAGTTCCTGCAAAAGCACACATTTTGTAAATATGAGAGACGAAAAAAGGTAACTGTCAGGAAGAAATTACGATACCTAATTTTGGTTCATGACGATACAAAAATTTTGGGGGAAATTACTATAGTTCAAATTCATATTTGCCCACATAATTATAACTCAAGTAAAATTACAATTTGATCTCTATCATCAATTACTGTGACATTTTCATAAATTTCAACCTTTAAATACGTCTCTAACATTTCAAGTCTAATAATTTAACTGGAATATTTCTAAGACAAGGAAGTTGACTGTTCCTTTTTATGTTGATCTCTTCTTAATCACACCTTGATTCACTAGTTTACTATGGAGTATAATCAAGTCAGTAGATGAGGTTGGTACAGAACATTCCCTAATATAGGACGCTAAAGCAGGTGCTAACTACACGTTTTCTTTGCAATTAGTCGACTTAATTCATTCCTCCCCTGTTTCGTTTATCTTGTATGTGGTACTAGGAAAAGGTTTGATTATCTTGTAGCGAAAGGACATTCCATTCCCTTTCTAAAAGCAAGAAATTATCCCTAAAAGAGTAAAGGCACACTTTTCCACCCTTACCAAATTGTGCTCCAATCAACTAAAAACATCATTTTATTAGAACATGAATCTATTAGAATTCAAAATATATGAATCACTAACACACCCACATTGCAATATCTCATTCAAACTATATAAAAACTAGAGGTGGTTATTGATCAAAAAACATTTTACTTTTTTTTCACTTTTTTCATCTTTTAGTAAAAAAAAAAATAATAATAAAAAATTTCTTGTTGACCGGAGCAAAATCCATCTAGACCCGGACTCATTTAGACCCATGTTTTTAGAAGACCTGTCTAGACCCGGACCTATATACACCCAAACCCATCCAGACCCGAGACCGAAACCCGACCCGACCCACCTATTTTGCCAAAAATTTTTTTTTTTTTGGGTAAAAGGGTTAATTCACCCCGGTAAAATTCATTACTCCAAAAAACGTTGAGGTACAATAGGGTGAGGGTGATATCCCTCACCTCAGTCCCTTAGGACACTTACAGACACAAATATAAGAATGACACACCATTCCTATAACTTACAATAAAATGAACCCTACCAATAATGACAAAAGTACATAAAAATTACAATACTACTCAAATGAAGCACTTGAGCCTTCTATATCACTATGGCGGTTCACCTTAACTTCCATGAAAAATCCTCCAACTTGCCCACTCATGGATCATCAATCTTGAGATTCAGTTCACAAATGTCACACAAAGGTTGGTGAAAGACTCTAAAACCACGGATAGAGCAGCAAGCAAACTTGCTCCAACGGTGTATGTTTAGATGCAAAACCGAACACAATACATAAACACCAAGCATGATGACCAGTAGCGTATGAACATAGGATTAACAAACCCTAACTTCCAGCATATACAATCACGAGACCCAAGATGAATAAGAGTGCAGCTGATCCGTGATCGTGTACATGGGGTTTGAAAGAGTCCCCAAAAACTTAACTTCCATCATTGACTCCGCAACCATGCACCAGGTTTGTCGACTTCAATAACACATAACCACCAGCGATTCAAGTCCATAACTGCAGCTAGTATTACAACAAATGTAATAATAACCAATATAAGAGTGCAATACGCAAGGAACCTGAACGCACAAAATAGGGCATCGAAACCCTAACATCCAGATCTGAATCACAAAAGACCTCATGAACAGGTCTATGAAATTCAGATCATTACCAATCAAATCCCAATCAGTTTCGTAGTAAATAATAACCATGAAGCACCGATGAGATTGAAACGAATACAAAAAAATTAAGGTTTACCAGAACCCTAACGCCCCAAAGATCAGTAACCCACCAGATCCTACATCCAAGTAATATGACATCTCTCTCCACACCCACTTAAATCATCAAGCCAAACGACTTTCATAACCAGAAACCAGGACTTACCAGGAGAAAGATAAATAGAACCCTAAAAGATAGGGTTTTATAATATAATGATACGCATAAGCAGATCCCAAGCAAAGCCAGATGATATAGCAATAACGCACATCATAAACCAACCTGTAAATATAATTTTAACGGAACCCTAATAGGGTAACCATCAAACCAAAACGCACCGTCACAATTGGATTATGTTAAGAAAAAACCCTAGGCGACATGTCCCTAAAAAACTGATTACCAAATCAGGTTAGAGGTAAATCACGATTTCAGAAAGATAGAAAAATCAAGGAGTAAGGCGCCACCCTTAGAAACACACAACCAAACTGAATCGATTGCATACAAGAAGTAGAGAGGCGATTCAGAATGATTGTTTAGCCGGAAAATAGAAGGGAGGCGCCGGAAATCTCCCTAGGGAGAGAGAGAATTAATGTGTATTTTGCCACCTTTAATAGAAACATTCAGGTAACACCAATTAATCTAATACATCCACATTGCAATATCCCAATCAAACTATATAAAAACTAGAGGTGGTAATTTGAGACCCATTGATTAAAGATGGGTCTATTTGGGTATTATATAATAATTACCAAATGAATCTAGCGGGTCAAAAAACATTTTACCTTTTTTTTTTTCACTTTTTTCATCTTTTACTAAAAAAAACATAAAAAATTTCTTGTTGACCGGAGCAAAATCCATCTAGACCCGGACTCATTTAGACTCATGTTTTTAGAAGACCCGTCTAGACCCGGACCTATATACACCCAAACCCATCCAGACCCGAGACCGAAACCCGACCCGACCCACCTATTTTGCCACCTTTAATAGAAACATTCAAGTAACACCAATTAATCTAATACTCCCTCCGTCCCATTTTTATTGTCCCGTTTGACTTTGACTAGTCTTTCTTGTTTAACTTTGACCATTAATATATTTATTTGTGTTATATAATAATTGATGAAAATTATACTAATGAAAAATACATTTAAAGCCAATACATTCATATATTTTTCATCAAGTATTATATAACACAAACAAAAATAATTATTGTCAAAGTTGAAGAAGAAAGACTAAAAAAGTCAATAGTGGACAATAATTTTGGGACGGAGGGAGTTCATCCACATTGCAATATCCCAATCAAACTATATAAAAACTAGAGGTGGTAATTTGAGACCCATTAATTAAAGATTGGTCTATTTGGGTATTATATACGTAATAATTACCCAACGAATCTAGCGGGTCAAAAAACATTTTACCTTTTTTTTTTCACTTTTTTCATCTTTTACTAAAAAAAACATAAAAAATTTCTTGTTGACCGGAGCTATATACACCCAAACCCATCCAGACCCGAGACCGAAACCCGACCCGACCCACCTTTAATAAAAACATTCAGGTAACATAAATTAACAACTTCAAATTCAAATTTTTATAATTACCTTTAATCCTATATATAAATTGAATTCATTACGTAAATACAAACATAAATCGAACAACTTGCCTGAAAACAGATTTGGTGTATGAGTGATTTGAGAGAACATCATCTGTAACTGGCGGTTGCCCTGAGATCCTGATTCTGCCGGCGTTTCAATAATGAAGGAGTTGTGAAGCATAAGAACAATAACTTTTACAGATTCCGTCCCTCTTTCTTATGGTAAGACACATTTTCACCTTTTACCTTTTGGTAAAGTTTTTTATAACAGAGTTCAGCCTCTTGTGTATATTATACTTCCTACCATTATAATAGCTACTAATTGCATATAGCTTTGGAGCAGACAAATCTCCCTTGGTGAAAACCCTCATTTTTGGACACCAATCAATTCCAAAGGTATCCAATGATGGAAATTCAAAAGCTTCCTTTCCTAAGCAAAATCCCTCGAGACGCGAAAGATATTTAAATTTCAAGGACTTTAGACAAGGGAACACCAGAGTAGCATTCACTATGGCATCACATTCTTCTTCTTCTCCCTTCACAATTACCTTCATACTGTCGCACCCACTTATATGTAGTTCCTGGAGTTGCAATAGACTACCAACCATGGAACATGTAAATACATATTCTAAACTATGACAGTTATCAATAGACAGTCTTGTTAGGTTTGGAAACTTTAATACTGTCCCCTGCTTGCTCTTCCATATATACTTGAGACTAGATAACCCCTTCAAGTCCACTTGTCTCAAGTTTGGAATTTCAGCAACAGTTTGTGAATCAAATATATGCTCAATGTCCCGACAATCACTACATTGGACAGTTTCAAGCTTTTGTAGTTGTGACACTTCATCAGATGAAAAAAGAGTCTTTCCACCACAGGGGTTATTATTCATATTCGCTTCGATCAAATTATGATAAGACCAAGGCAACCGTTCCATAGTAGTAGGGCGGTATGAGCTTTTACTTTCATAACTAGGTAATCGGGCCTACAAGGTAAAAAAAACACAAGCTTATGGTAGAGATAATTGTACATATAAGCTGGTTCAATGATTAAAAAAAAACTTTCAGATATTAAGTTATAGACACAAGGCCTGAGTTTAGAAAAGAACCTGATGCAAGGTGGTCGTCACATGAAAGTTAAGGCCGCATTCAACACTATGTTTGCCTAAGCTTGTATTTATGAACTTGAGCTTCGGAGCTATAGATTGACCATAAGTGAACACTGTTATTTGTGGGCATTCACCGATCACAACCTTTTCCAATGCTGGCCATATGAATTCATTCTTCCCCAAGAAGAAACCCACAAAGTTTGGTAGATTGACTAGTTTAAGGGACTTCAAATGAGGAAAGACCACCACATGAGATGCCGTTGTTTGCTCTCCTTTTTCTTCCGTAACAAAGACTTCCAATTCCTTGCAATCCTTTACCTCTAACTCTTTGAGTTCCGCGAGGCTTTCAAGAGTGGAAAATGTTAATAGATGTTTCAAAAGGTTACACCCTTGAATTTTCAAGATCTTTAGTTTTGGAAGTTCAAGCATCGTAATATATTCTAGCCTTGGAAGTGACTTTCCAGTATCAGTACCACTCTTGTTGTTGATCTCTTGAGTTTCAAACACCTCTGTCATCGATTTGCATTTACTTATTTTCAGCACCTAAAGTTTTTGCATTTGTCCTACAGCATACCATGGAACCACACTTGACAATGCATCACACCATCTTATGTTTATCTTTCTAGCATATTGGCATAAGGACCAAGAAGATAACTGAAAAAAACGAGAATTTAATTATAAAATTAACAGAGCTAATAGTATTAACAAAGTTAACCCAACCTTTATTTTAATCACTAAATATATAGAAAACATACCTTAAGCTGGTCATGAATATCAGTAGATATACCATTTGCACTACCACCAATACACTTGAGCTTTTCGAGGCTAGACAGGTCAAGTATTTCTAAATGAGGGAAGAGACTGGTGTTTTTGAGGCTATCAGTAGACTGGTCTGTGTTTAAAACAACCTCTTCAATACCATCACAACGCCATATATCAATTTTCTTTAGGTTGGAAAGAAGTTTCGCCATGAGAGGTGAAAACAAGTACTTGATGCTGTTGCACTTGTACATTGTTATGGTTGTGAGGTTATAGAATGAGGACTGTGACTGTGGTTTTTGAAGAATTAAGAATTCATTCCAATCGCACTTCCACACATGACTCATCCTATCCAATTCACTTAACTGTAATATTTTAAGATTGGGGAGTATACGTGGTTGTTGAGTATTGTGAGGTGATTCTCTACTACTTGGAGTCGTCATCTCAAAGACCACCTCCACACCTTTGTAGTCCTTCAATGCAAGTTTATGAAGGTGATGAAAAGTGGGTAATAGAGAGGATCGGAGTGCAACTTTAGAAATACCATCATTCACTTCCTCCCTCAATGTGGGTATAACATTAATCTGCATATTACAACCACAAATGTTATAACTTTTAGAAAAAATAAAAAATAAAAAAGCAATCTAAGGAATATTTGAATGTGCGATAAAAGATTGTAGGTTTATTGTTAGGTGTTCTCTTTTCTTTTTTATTATAGGGTCAATTTATAATGTATGGTGTAGTGAGATTGTAGGTTTATTGATAGGTGGGATTTTTTCGGGCGAGCCTCTTTGTATTCATGTTTGTATCTTGTAATGTTTTGTTAGTTTTTTTTTATTTTTTATTTTTTTTAATTTATATTATGTTGTTTAGAAAAAGGAAAATCATGATAAGTGAAAAAAAAATTACAAAAACGGGCCTTATATTATGAACCAATAAGAAAATCACAATTGTTAACAAAAATACACACAATTTTAATCTTAATTCACACGTAGCTACAAAACATGTAGTAATTCATAAAAACTCATTTTCAATAAACTATAACTAGAATTGTACTAAATTACTTATGAGTAGTTGCTTTAATAGAAAAGTTTACATTTTTACACGCAATTACAAGGTATGCAGTTATGCAAGTACACATGTGACGAAAAGCTGAAAAAGGGTCAGATGAAAGTTTAAAAAATTAAAAATATCTAAAATCACTATTTTATCTTTACGTGGACAACAGATGCACCATGTTAGTGGTGTATTTTAACGCATGCTAGAGCTGAGGAACAAAAGTGTAACTAGTTTCAAAATCAAGAACTATAGTTTCATGTAAAATTTATGAAATTCCATAAAATTTATGATAGTAATATGCTATTTTTCTTTTCTTTGCATAAGGTGATAAAAATCAAGTAAAAAGCCACAGCCTAAATAATTGTTTATTCAAAATGTATGGAAACCTTTACTTCTAATATTATATTATTTTTTTCTATGAAAAAATAATAAATAACACTCCAGTCATTTATGTTAGTTTTAAGCATTCAATTTCAAGATAGTACCTGTTCATCTTCGTTACTCTCAGCCGATTCATTGTTTCTCCCGCTTTCTCTGCCGCATCTTTCAATTTCAACTTCTTTAAGTGCTCTCATATCAAAAGTGGTTGTGGCAGGTGTGATTAAATTTTCAAAACTCTCACAGTAAAAAATACGTATGCTTTCTACAGCTTCAAATCCATGAATCCTCCACACCTCTCTAAGCTTCCCTAAATCCTCCAAATGAATGCTTCTCAACCTGCTGCTGCTAACTTCATCCATTTCACCAACACATCCCATGTCCATGTCGAATATCACTTCAACAGAAGCACACCATGTAACTTGAAGCTCTTCTAGATTATTGAATAATGGCATTGGATTGCATGGGAGAAGATTCACAAGACTATTACAATGCGACACTTTAATGCTTCTCAAACTGCTACTACAAACCTGTTCTTGACTTTTACCAGCACGTCCCAAGTGAGTGTTAAATAACACTTCAATGGAACCACAACTTTCGACGTTAAGCTCTTGTAGATTATTCAGGAATGGAAATGGATTGCATGAAAAAAGCTTCACAAGACTATCACATCCTGACACTTTAATGCTTCTCAAACTGCTGCTACAAACCTGTTCCTCACTTTTACCAGCACGTCCCAAGTCAGTGTTAAATAACACTTCAATGGAACCACAACTTTCGACTTTAAGCTTTTGTAGATTATTTAGGAATGGAAATGGATTGCATGAAAAAAGCTTCTCAAGACCATCACATCTCTTCACTTTAATGCTTCTCAAACTGCTGCTAAGTTGCTCGATTTCACCAAAATCCATGTTGAACAAGACTTCAATGGAACCACAACCCTCGACCGTACGTAAGCTCTCTCAATGGGCAAATATTTCTAATACTAAACTGAGGAGGCCATATCTCCTTCAAATTCTCCATATCAGAAACAACCAGTTTCTCCAGCTTAGGAGTCGCATCCTGCAAAGGAAAAAAATATGTAGTCATTCATTAGATACTCACCACTTTTTGAACCACTGTTAGCATAAAAGATTGTTAAAATAAAACACAGACTTACCTCTTCATGAAAGAAAGATTGCACAAGGGAAATATTACTCGACACAGAAGATGATGCACTACTGGGATAAATGCTTGTAAAACTCTGAAGGCCTCGAAGTTGCAACTCCACGAGACATGGTAGCTCAATTACATAATCATTATTGCAGAAACACAACAAATTTGGTAGCCTATCCAACCTGAGATACTTTAAGTTTGAAAACTTGATTATATTGGATTCATTATCCCCAATATCTATGACTGCTTCCATCATAGGACATCCAGAAATATCCAGATACTCAAGATTTGACAAATTTTTTGCAACACTCGGTGTGAAAAGGTATTTCAACTCTGCGCATTGTGAAACTACAAGGAGTCTTAAATAGTAAACCGAAGAGTTTCGAGGCGGACGCCGGGGATGCGGGAATTCCACGTCAACATCATTGACTTGTAGATAAAGTGCATCTGTGATCGTAAACAGCTCATTGATTTTAGATTTCCGTAGCTCTTCTCTGTTGGTGACCAGCTTCAAGCTGTTTTCATATGAGTGCATGTCAACTTGATCTGTCAGCATGTGTTCTCTAACTTCTGTAAAAGAACATCTCACTGAGAGCTTGAATCTTTTAAGCTTCTCATAAGACATGTTCTTCATATGAGCATTGTCACCAACAAATTCAAATTCTAAGGCACGAAGGTTCTTTGAACGTTCTGCAAGCTCGCTACTGTTGTTGTCTGTGAAGCATAGTGCACGTCCTTTAAAACATCTCATATAAAGCTCTTCAAGCTTCCCTAAGCTTTTCAAGACACCATCATCTATAACAAGATTGTAACAACCTGTTACATCGAGTTGTCTTAGCTTCTTCAAATTTCCGAACGAGGAAGGTAGGATTGTAACGCCAGAGTTAGCAAAGCTAAGCACTTCCAGATTCGAAAGATTTCCAATACAAGCTAAATCAAACTTTAAGGAGCATTCATGGAGACAAAGAGTTCGAAGGTTGGTGGAGCACTGAAATGATGAGGGAAGTAATGGATACTCCAACTTCTCAAATGCTATTACTTCAAGCTTTTTCATTCCTACATAAAAGTCTTGAGGAGCCCTTAGCAACTCATCTCCGTGCATAAGTTTCAAAAGTGAAAGGTTTGGAAACCTAAATTCACTAGGAAACTCAGACATGCCCTTGCATGTTAACGAAAGTTGCTTGCAAGACTGGCTCATATTATCAGCTTCACTCCACTCTGAGAAATCATCTTCATGGTGAATGATCCAATATCCCTCCTCACCACCTTTAGAAACAGTATTTACCACAAATGCAAGCACAAGATCATGCAATCTCACACAATCACTGTGATGACTATCTCCATCCATCAACAAGTAGGCATTTTTAAGGTTGTTGACACTAATTTCTATGCTTCCTCTAGCCCCTTCCATAGTAGGCCTGTTTAAGAGTTTTAATCCCCATGCATATCTTGTGAGATCTTCTATCGGGATGTTAGAGTCCTCGGGGAACAAGCCACAAAGCAGAAAAATCGTTTTATCCTCTTCTCGTTTTAACATCTTGTAGCTTAAATCAACAATTTTTAGCACGTCATTATTTTTCTCCAAACAATTCAGTGTGTCCTTCCATGCACTCCTTTTCTTCTTTTGACATTTAACAGCTGCAGCAATGATTTTGATGGCAAGGGGCAAACAACCACATTTTTTGACAATTTTACATCCTATTTCATAGAGATCACGATCATGTTCGGCTGAAATCTCTGCGATTTGACAAAAGAAATCCCGTGCTTCCTCTTCCTCCAAGGCATTAACGCTAACAAGTTTAAGAGCAGATTTAGCATCAACTGCAATTTGATGGCAAATACTTTCTTCACGTGATGTGAGCAACAACTTGACCCCCTTTGGCAAAGGACTTGCTAATCCGATATCTTTGAGATTAATCCTCTGCCACACATCGTCCAATATCACCAAACACCTTTCGTTACGCTCTGAAAATTCTTCAAATCTTCTGGAAAGAGAAGTTGCCATTAGCGTTTTATCGGTTTCGGTTAGAGGTTTGCCTGTGTCTGCTGCTATGACCTTCTGAATTTTAAACAAGTCGGGAGTATTCCCAATAACTGCAACCGAGATCCAATCAAACATCTTGTTATCATGTGTAACTTTTTTCAGTTGCTCCATCAGCGTGGTTTTCCCCACACCACCCATTCCACACAAGGCTATCACTCGAGCCGCATCATCATCATTTTGTTGAAGGAGCTTCAATGCATCATTGAACGTCTTGTCTCTTGACTTGTACAGATTTTGGGTACCTCCACCTGATGTTGATGCCAGACGTTTGGAATCGACTCTTCCGAAACCGATGTCGGCATCACTCCATTTCATTTCAGAACTCTCTTTAATAAGACGATCGATATCCTTTATATGCCTCGAAGCATTTCTTCCCGCTAGATACTTCTTTTTTATATTGAAGCATCCAACGTTGTTAGTAGGAATCTTGTCAGCATCTTCCGTGATCTTTTCAACTTCTTCCAACGACTCTGGCACACGATCAGGTATCTCTCGATTGTTTTCACTGTTTCTTCTCGGCTCCTTTTTTAAATCGAAGCATCCATCGTTTTCGACATCTTCCTTGATCTTTTTAACATCTTCCAACCACCCCGTTACACGAGCAGGTATCTCTTTATTGTTTTCACGGTTTCTTCTCAAATGATTTTCGTTATCAATACTTTGACTGTCTAAAACCTTCATTTTTTCTTTCATTTCCTTCACACGATCGGCGGAGGAAGTGAGGTTTCTCAACTTTTGCGTAATATGACCCGTCAAAACACTGGCTACAGGACCAAGGATTGCAGGTACATGCTCCATTTTCCTGAGACATAAGAAACCATGTAAACAAAACTAGGGGTGGCAATTCCCGAAATGATAGGAAAATAAACAAGTTAAGCTTGGGTCTAAACAGGGTTAGTTCACATGGTTGGTTTATTGTGATCAAAACGCTACTGAACTACCAAAAAAGTGGATGAGAATCTTATTACAGTATTCATACTTTTGGATTGCTTATTATTTTCTGCTTATAAACAAGTACTTATAATTAAGCTACTTAAAAATAAGCACTCGGGTTATGAAAGTAACAATTTGTTTCAAAATTTCATTCAAATATGAAAGTAAAAAACATAGCTAATATTAATTTATATCAAATAAATAAGCATGCATATCAAAAACTTGTTTATTTAAACTAAAAAAATAAATAAGCAATACCATACACCAACTTAATCTATAACACCATAAATAAGCAGATCTATTTCTCCTTAGATTAGTAAAGTTACATAACTCGTAAACTAAGAAAAGTACAAATATATGGTGTCTGCAATCAGGAACTTATGTAGAAGATATATGCTTAATATGTTAAAAATACCTTATACAGATTCCAGAGATTCACCAGCTAGCTCTCAACGATCAAATGTTTACCGAACAAAAACAAGTTTGGTTGAAAATTTCAAATTTCAGGAGTGTGAAATGAAGCAGGTATTGAGTGTGGTAGATTAAGGGGAGTAAATTATGAGAGAGATAAAATTGTAGCTAACTTTCTGCATGAATAGACTCTTCATAGCAGACCATGCTTTATTGACTTTAAACAGTACCGTATTTACTCACGTGAAATATACGTAGTACTTCATTAGTCGTTACATGGGTACAATTATTTGAAAAGTTTTGTTCGATTTATATATAAGTTGTATTTGAATTTCAATATTAGGGGATTGCATATATCCTTTAAAAATACTCAAAATATATACGACTTAAACTTATTTTTTATATAATAAAGAATAATCAATTCATTCCTTATTAAAGAATAATTTAATTATTTTAATATATTTTTTAATAAAAAAACCTAAATACTTTCTAGTTTAGCAAATTTTTTATTAATATTTTTTTTTCTGATCAAATATATAAACAAATAAAAGATAAATGTACTTTTTGACTCTTGATTTATACTTTTGGACCTAAAAGAAAATCAAAAAGAAAAAAAACACCTTTTGCCTTTTACACCATATCTACAGTGAAGAAAAAACATTCCCGTGTCCATCTCATATATCTCCATACCTTAAGAAACCACCACAGATGGCCACGATTCTACTTAATTAGCACCCATTCACGGGAAATCGTTAACTTAAGAAGCATTCCCAAGCTCCCAGATCAAGTCACGATCTGCTTCTTCTTCTTAGTTTCAATTCACCAAAACTCTAAAATCGAGGATATAGTTTACGATTCGGGTATATTTCAGATTTGTGTTTGTTTAATTGAGGAGTCTTGACTTGGATAAGCTTACTTTAAAACCTAACTCATGATTGTAGGTTTAACTTGTTGGTTGTTTCAACTCTGTTCCCGTTTGGTGTAGATAATCATTGAGTACCGGATATCACTTGAAATCGTGTTATCACTTCCAATAGAGACTATTCGACCCTAATGCCTAGGTTACATGAATATCTTTACGGGATAAGATCAAGTGTTGTTCTTGTTTTAGGTACCAAGCAATAACATGTTCGCTTTCAAGTGTTTTTGTTTCGTGTGTTTTCCAATGCACATGTGTTTCCCATTTATAGGAATTGATTTACTCTTAGTCAATGGAATTATGAGAATTAATCGGCCAATTAATCTCATCATAATGCTCCTCCATTATATCAATAGTAGTTACAAGACTAAATCATTATAGCCTTAAATGTGAGTTTGAAATTACCCATTAATAGGTCAAAGCAGTTACAAACTAATTCCAGCAAAGGTGTGGTTCACCCATCGGAAATACTCATCAGTATGTTCAATAACCTACTAATGATTTCAGTCTCTGATTGATACCACTTGCTAATGAGCATTCACTCTTTGAGGAGAATTGCTCTCTGATGAGATAACTCACTGAAGGATTGAACCTTCTGGTGAGTTACTCCCTGATTAGAACATCAGACCTTAACTTACTGATGAGACCATCAGAAACATAAAACCACTAAGAGAGTTAGGGTAATTAGGGACTTAATACCGTACCTCAAAGCCCATTTCTAAGTATGATCATATCCCTTAATTGAACTAAAATTCCAACATAACCAACAAGTATGGGCTTTTAGAGCCTAAGTTATGATTATAAAGAATATTTAATTAATTTATTGATTACAGGTGAAAAAATTGAAAGCTTTGTTGGAGATTAAGATCATATTATTATAAGATTAAAAATTAGTAATTAATTGTTCTAACAATGTTTCTGGAATATCTATAATTGATTACATTATAAAATCAATGACTTATAAATTTAAGATTTACGGAGTCTTTGACATAATAATTATATGATTATTTTGATTTTTATGTTTTATTGTTTTGGGTATATAGACAAACTAGTAGTTGTATGTTGGGATTTGCTTATTAGATATGCTTATGTTTTATGTAATAAAAAGAGGCACTTGATTTCATATTGTGATGTTAAATGTGATGCAGGTGATTCTAGGATGGTTGTCGACAAACATTATTACGTCAACAAAACCGTGTTGACATTAGGTTTTTCATCTGTTTGTTTCAAACTAAAACCGTATATAGAGGACAAAGAAAGTTGTGGTAGGTGGTAGCAGGTGCTTGAACCACCAAAGAAGAGCTAAAACGTCACATACTGAAGGTATATAGATGCACAACTTGATTTACTTCAAACGTATCTTCCCTAGGTGATTTACTATTTTTAAGCTGAGTAACTTCAAGGTTACATGATGATGATGATGATGATGATGATGATGATGATAATGATGTACTATTCTATATTAAATCATGTTAAGTTTAGGTTATGTGATTATGAAAATGGATGTGAATGTTGAGAGAGCCCAAGATGTTATTATTAATAAGAATTGTGCAGGGTAGAAAAGGGTGCTAATAGTTTGTGTCTAGAGTTTAGATATACATGGTTATTGCTTTGGTGTTTTGTAAGTTATTAGAACTAAAACTTATCGATCGTGAATTGGCTGCAATGTATATTGTCATCCAAATTTTGTAAGCTCTTAATATGAAGGAGTGTTTGGGTAAGGTTATTAGATATGTGATTATTGATAAAATGGTTTTTGAATAAGCCAAAAGTTGAACCGTCAAACCGTGCCAATAAAAAGGTGAAAAGGGACTTCATATTGGTGTTTAAGTCCGCGTTTAGGATCTGTCTATTTCATCTTTAAGTAACTCTTTTTTTGTTTTAGGCCGAGGTTGTGTGTCAATGTTTCAAGTCGCATTGTGATACTTGTAATGAATCTACGTGTTCTCAATCGATAATCGAATATAATGACCTTTTGTAATGTGTCTTTTTTTATGATGATGGAGAGATTTAATAAAGGATTTTTTTCAAGGAGCCAAGGGATTTTTATGTGATACTCTTGGATTGGAAAAATGTTACCTAAAGAAAGCCTTTTATAGATTAGACGGTCCAAATTTTGGAACCAGTGTGATTGTGAGCAACTACATACATGCCATACCCCTGACTTGATCAAGGGTCTTAAAGTATATACCAATGCTCGCAACATAATTTTGCTCTTTCAAGAAGACAAAGTCAGCGATCTCCAACTTCGTAAGGACTGTAATGGGATGTTACACAGTTCCACCCATGAGGCATTCCATTGTCATCAATCTTAGTGACCAAATTGAGGTAATCATTCATCAACCATAGACCATGTAAAGAAAAGAAAAAAGGTGATTTAAGTTATTATTTAACTTAAGTTTTTATTTTATATGTTTAGTTGTTTACTTGATAAGAGGACGGAAGTGTATTATCGTGTAAAATGGAATTCAAATATTTAGTGCAAATTCAGGATGATGAAGGTGAAACAAGATGAGTAGATGAGGTAATCTAATCTTTATATAATTAAAAACTTGAACCTATCTTAACTATATATAAAAGCAAAATGGTCAAAGTGAAAAATGTTGAAATGTTGAAAATGAATGTTGAAACTTTTGTAAAGCATTAAAATGAAAATGTTGAAAATGAATAGTTATTATCGAAATGTATACATTGTATTCATTGCACAATACTAATGTAATTGAAAACTTGAAACTAAAACAAATTGACTTTGGAAATACTAAGGCAACAAAGCAACACATATTTACACACATAAAAAACAAACATTATTATCTTTTCTCTGTCAAATAACGAACCATCTTCTCTAGCAACACCGTCCGCTCCTCCTCAACCGTCACCACCCCGTCCTCCGCTGCCAGAACCATTGCTTTTGCCGCAACCCCCAACACCACCGTCAACCCTACCACTGAGACCCCCACACCACCGTCACCATCGAATTCTCCATGTTTTGATGATTTTGGTAAAGGTTTTTATTATTTTTTTAGATCTGTATATTTCATTTTATGAATATGTGTTTTTAATTATTATTGACAAGTTTGTTTCAGATAATGCATTTTTGCCTCGTCGGTATCTTCTATGTCATCACGGGAATCTGTTGTTGCCTCTGAAAATGTATAAAGCTTGATGTGTAAGGTTCTTTTTATTTATATTATTTTTTAATAGATCCATATAATTTTATACATATCTGAGTTTTATAATATTCTTGATGATTTTTTTATTCAGATCTGTTGCTGCCGACGCCGCCTTCGCCGAATCCGCATTACGCGGATGCCGGAAATGTTACTTTGTTACTTTTGTGTAATTTTTTGATGATTTTTTTATTGAGATTTGTTTTCAATTTCTTTTTGTATTTTTATTAGTTTGTTAGTTTTGTGTATATTGGTAGAATATAAACATTTTTGAGTATGCTGATAAGTTATGTAAATTGTGTTGATACTTTTGTAAATTTTGATGATGTAAATTGTTATATGGGACAAGTTATCCCACCCCAAAAAAAAAAAAGAAAAAAGAAAAAAAGAAACCGCCCCTCTATTTTTTTCAATTTTTCAATTTTTATTTTATTTTTGATTTTTATAATTTTGTTTATATCAAAAAACTATAAACCTGAAAGTAAGGAACAGAAAATATAAAGTTTAATAAGTCAAACGCTTAAAACTATAAATCTGAAAGTAAGGAACAAAAAATATAAAGTTTATCAGTTTCTATTCTTTATAATGGAACTCGGTATCTAACCTTGTACTGGATAAAGTGTAGGCGACGTTGTGATAGGTGTGGTTCTACCTTGTGGAAGAACCCGGTGTCTAGCCTTATACCGGATAAAGAGTAGGCGACGTTGTGAAGGCTTCTCCGCCATAGGGAGTTGGTGTCGTGTAGTGATTACGAACTCTCGAGTAGGTGACTCGGGGAGTGGAGTAGGGCAAGGAAGGTGTCCTTGTAGCCGAACCACTATAAACACTCGTGTCGTGGTTATGTGTTTCTTACTCTTCATCTTTCCATTACACATTTACATATCTATCTATCAACGTCCAACATACACATCCAAATATTGACATAAGTCGATCTAAATATTTTAAAACAAAGTTTTTAATTAGTAAAACTATTCAACCCCCTTCTAGTTTTCCATACACGCGAATTAGTGATGATGGTCTCAAATTCAGCAAGTTGGATCGTTTCTTTGTAACATCTGAGTTCATGGCAAATTGGGATAATTTATCAGCGGTGACTTTGTTTAGGAAGAGATCAGACCATTATCCCATTGTCCTCAAGGACATGGATCTTGACTTCGGTCCAAAACCATTTAGGGCGTTCGATTTTTGGCTCGAAGATGGAGAGATTGAAAATGTGTTTAAAATGGCGTGGGAAAAGCCTGTGAGGGGCTCTAGGCCTGATTGCTTGGTTCGTGATAGATTTAAAAATGTAAAAGATGCTTTATAAGTTTGGAGTAGGGAAAAGTTTGGTGATACTAAACAACATATAGAGTCATGTAAGAATGCGGCTATGAGATGGGAACTAGAGGCTGAATCAAGAAGTTTAAATGAGGAAGAGGTGAAGGTTTGGATGGAAGCAAGAAAGGCATGGTTTGATAAGGAGAATGAACAGAGTAGTATTTTAAAGCAAAAGGAAAAGTTAAAGTGGGATTTCGAGGGTGACGAGAACTCAAGGTTCTTTCATAATATGGTGAAAAGAATATGCGACAAAAATAATATCTGTGGCCTCATGATCGATGGAGTTTGGTGCGAAGATCCTGGGAGAATAAAAAATGAGATATTTGACTTTTACAAAAGTATTTTATGTGCTAATCGTAACAAGAGTCCGAGATTCTCAAATGACCGAGTTCCTAAGCTTTCAAATGAGTATGCTTGTAGCTTGGAAGAACCGTTTTCAAAAAGTGAAGTCTGGAACGCGGTTTGTGGGTGTGGGAGTGATAAAGCGCTAGGACCAGACGGCTTCAACTTTAAATACATTAAGTGGTTTTGGGGTATCATCAAGGAAGATGTTATAAAGGCGGTGTGTTGGTTTTGGGAAAAAGATGAATTTTCAAATGGGTGTAATTCTTCTTTTGTAACTCTTATCCCGAAGGTGGTAGATCCGTTAGGTCTTGGCGACTTTAGACCTATTAGTCTGATTGGAAGTATTTATTTGATTATAGCAAAAATTCTAGCAGAAAGGGTCAAAAAAGTGATTGGTATGATTATTGGTGAAGTTCATAATGCTTTTATTGAGGGGCGATATATCCTAAATGGTGTGCTTATTGCAAATGAGACTATGGAATTCTTGAAATGAAAGAAGATGAAAGGTCTCATTCTTAAGGTGGATTTCGAAAAATCTTACGATAGTATTGAGTGGACTTATCTTGTGGAGATTATGGAGCGGATGGGTTTTGGTAGTAGGTGGCGCAAGTGGGGGATAGCTTATCTTAGGTCGGCATCAATTTCAATTCTTGTCAATGGATCTCCGACAAATGAGTTCTATATGGGTCGCGAGGTGCGGCAAGGTGATCCCCTATCTTCATTCTTGTTTATTCTTGCGGCGGAAGGGCTTAATGCATTATTGGTAGAAGCGGTTGATAAAAATATTTTTAAAGGGATACGTGTAGGTGAGGATGAGGTAATGGTATCACATCTCCAATATGCCGATGACATGATTGTTTTCGGAGAAGGAAGTAGGGAAAATGCTTGTAATCTTATGATTGTTCTCAAATGCTTTGAAGAGGTGGCAGGATTGAAAATTAATCTTCGTAAAAAAGTGTACGGTGTTGGTGTGGATGGAGTAGAGCTAGATACAATGGCCGGTTCGTGAGGTGCGAGGTGGGGAGTTCCCATTTACTTATTTGGGGCTACCTATTAGGGTTAATATGAGGAGAATTTCAGCGTGGAATGGGGTGATTGATAGATTCGAATCTAGGCTCTTCGAGTGGAAGGCAAGAGCAATGTCGTTCGGGGGAAGACTAACGTTGGTGAAATCCGTACTTAGTAGTTTACCACTATATTATTTCTCTATGTTCCGCATCCCGTCGAGTGTTATTTTGGCCCTTGAGAGAGTGAGAAAAAATTTCTTTTGGGGTGGGGTAGGGGAACAAAAAATATGCGTGGGTTAAATGGGATAGGGTTATATCTTCTTATGGGGATTGGGGCTCAACATTTGGTCATTAAAAGTAAAAAAAATTAGCGCTTTTAGGAAAATGGTGGTGGAGTTTTAGAACCGAGAGTGATAATCTATGGTGTAGAGTTATTAGAAGCATTTACGGTAGTGATGGTGGGTGGGGAAGAATGGGGGGATCTCGGGTTGGGGGTGGTGGTGTGGGGGTCGATATTATCAACGTAGGTAAGAATTTAGATAATATGGAAGGGGGGTTTTCTAATCATTTCGTCAAAGAAGTGGGGGATGGACTTTAAACATATTTTTGGTTGGAAAGTTGGGCCGATGACATGCCTCTATGCAGTCGCTTCTTAAGATTGTTTCACTTAGAAAGAAATAAAGATGTTATGGTGGGTTGTAGGGGTAGATAGGTAGATGGAGTGTGGGAGTGGGTGTAGGATTGGATAAGACCTCCTAGGGGTAGGGCGGTTGGAGATTTAGATAACCTCATAGAGCTGCTAGAAAATGTTAGGTTTACTCAACATTGGGTGGATAGATGGAAATGGAGGATTGACCCAAATGGGGTGTTCTCGGTTAGATCTTTGGCTCGTTGGATTGAGGAAAGCGGAGTTAATAGTTTGCCTAGGGTATTTAAGACGGGGTGGAATAAGATCGTTCCAATAAAAACTAATGTGTTCGTATGGAGGGCGGTCCTTAGAAGGCTCCCGGTTCAGGTGGAACTTGACAATAAAGGTATTGATCTTGATTCTATTTTATGTCCAAGCTGTGATAATGTAGTGGAATCAGTAGATCACTGCTTGGTGTTGTGTGAAAAATCCTTGAACGTGTGGGATATGATTTTTTCTTGGTGGGGAGTCGGTCCAGTGAATGCCTTTACGCTAAAAGATATGCTATGTCCTAGAGGGGGTATCATAATGGAAAAAGAGGTGAGAGTTCTTTGGCAAGCTGTGTTATTAGTTGCTGCATATTATATATGGAAAAGTAGGAATATGAGAATTTTCAAAGCGAAGAATGAGAAGCAGCAAAAGTCTTCGGGGCGTACAAATTAAGGCGTTCAGTGGATCACCAGAGAGATCCAAAAGCACAAGTTTCCTTGGGAAAAATGGATTGTGAGACCTGCACTATGTGGGACACCTGATGTGTAGGGCCTCTAATGTTGTTGCGTCAAGTTATTTTGTTTTTTTTCCCTTGGTGGTGGGCTTGTTGGTTTAGCTTTTAGTGTCGGGGTCGAGCCTTGTGTTTTAGTTTTGTTTCATGTGCCTACATTCTCATATCTCATGCGTTTGTAGTATGTGAGGAGTCTTAGTGTTTGTGTTTGGCTTTGTTTTTTGATGAGGTTTTGTTGTGTGCTGTTGTTTATTGTGTTTGCCTCTTGGGACATGTCCCAAAGGTTTTGTTCTTAGTTGTGCTTTGTTTTCTTAGTTTTAATAAAGTGCCTTTCAAAAAAAAAGAGAACAAAGTAGTACTGCACTTCGCATATGTGTCTCTGAGGAGACAAACAGACGGGAAAACCTAGAGATCCTGGACTGCGATCCAAGTTGTGGTCGTGATTATGGATATAATTGACGAAAACATGGGTAGAAAGTTGTGAAAGGAAGTGAACATCCAAGAAGCTATTACAGCTGTACGCATCCCAGTTGTGAGGTGAAAAGATTTTTTAACGCTCTTATACTAGACGAATAACAGAGATTGTATATAAAGGCACACATGATCATCCCAAAACTCAACCTAGCCATCGATTTAGTGCTGGTGCTCTTATGTCATCACATGAGGAAAATCCTAATAAACTTTAGAGATGGCATTTTCACCCATTATGTCTAGGTCATTTTGGATTTATGTTTTATCTCAGGTTGTTTTAATGGGGCCAAATGAATGAAATTAGCTTTAATGGGATGGATCAATTGGGTAATCGGGTTAAAACATTGTTAAAATTTTAATTTTGGCCAAAAAGACTTTTTGTGTGAGCCTAGCAGGGCCTCCAAGCGTGATTTGACATGTGACATGAGCCTGGCGGACCATCTTGCGACCTTTAATTCCTATGTTTGTTTAACTAATCACTTTTATCTTTTAATCTTTATTTGGTTTGTACTTGATTATTGTTGAAGACATCTGTGCAAGTAATGGCCAAAATTCTAACTTAGATGTGAGTAGAACCTCTTTTTAATATCCTAGACAAGCAAATCAAGATGGTACAGATGATGTTGACGATGATGACGACTCATATTCGAAAAAGAGGTGATTAAGTTTGATGTAAGTTTGTATTTGGTACTATTAGTACGTTAAAATGCTAATCTTTTAATTATGATCATGTGAACGGAATTTGGAACCCTTGATATTACTCAAGTGGTCAAGCCTATCCGAGAGTCGTGTGTGGTTGTCCAAACAACCGAGGTTGATTCTGGATGATTGATATCGTTGGCGTATGTACAGCCAGAAAGTTGTGCGTGGCAATCCTAATCCTAGGCATGTATTCACTTAATATTCAAATAAAGATTGTTAGAAAGTATCATATGTGATAAACATATCAATCTATCTATTGCTAATGGCTCTCAAGATGTGTCTTATTGTAGGCTTAATGGGGGTCATTCATGGTCAAATCATAAGTTGTCTCAAGGCTAAGAAAGTTTTCTTTGGTCTTGCTTATATCAGAAGAGTTGAGGGGGTCTTTGTGTATCTTATTCTCCTACATAATCCACCCCTAATCTAGGGTTAGCAACACAACTGTGTGTACAGTCATTGTCTTACACTCTCTCAATATTGATCATTGTACTGATCTTCTTTCTTCTTTGTAACTTGATGCGGTTATTGTCTCATTGATAATAACCCGACCTTGTAAACTTTGAGTATTATTGTTTGGCTCAATCTATGCCAACTATTGAGGTTTTGGTTTGAATAAAAGTATTGTTGTGATTACTTTGTTGCGATACTTTCTCACATGGTATTAGAGCGTCGGGCTCATAATCACGATTGATTCACTATCCTAGGGTTTCTTCCTAGAAACTTGGGAATATCTCTTCGATCTTTCGGCAATAATCAAAAGTAATTCTATGTTTCAAAAGGTGGTCAATCTCGATTACCTTGCTGTATTGGGTGCTAATTGAAAAAATTAGGGTTTTCTCCAAAAACCCTAATTTTTGAGGTTTGGGTTGTTACTATTGGCATAATCGCTAGTTACCTCCATTTACAATTAGCCCTAGACTAAGTGAATCTAGGGTAATTGTGATTTGTTCTTTTCGCTGCATATTACTCTGTAAGTCTACTTTCACTCTCAAACAAAAGTACTTAAGTCTTTGTGGGTGCAAACGGGTAGACTAACATCTTGATTTGCCACCTCACGAGTGGTGTGAATACCTTTCTGGTTTACCCCAATCCACTGGCTTGGTACTTGTTGTTTCTTAAAGTTACTTATTTTACTGTCTCTTATTGGTATCTCTGTTTTTAGCTATTGCTTTTTTGTTCTGCTCTTATCTGTGTTATTTGCTTTCCTCATTGTTTGTATTATGGCATTTGGTGATGATAATCTGGTGGTGGTTCTTCCACTGAAATAAGCTTGTCTTTTGGTGATGCTTTATACTTACATCCTAATAACACTAATGGTACTCCTATTGTGTCCATCAAACTTACTGGAACAGAAAATTATAAAATATGGAATATGGCCATGACCTTTGCCTTAAGGAATCATAATAAGTTAGAATTTATTGATGGTACTTGCTTAAGAGATGACTCCAACCCTGTTCTTGCCAATCAATGAGATACCATAACTCTGTTTGTGGTCACTTGGATTCTTAACTCTCTTAGTCTGAATTGTTTCTTTGGTGCTATCTATGCTAAAACTGCTTATGAAATGTGGAATGATCTTAAAGATACTTATGATAAGGTTGATGTGATAACATCAAATAGTCCTGAATATTAAGTGTCAATTTCCCCCGATAATGCTCGTTATTTATATCATTTATATGGATTTACGCTTGTTTTCCACTGTTTTCCACTTTCAGGTAAATTACAAGCATTGGAGCTAAAGAAGCAGAATATGGAAACATAACTAAAGATTTATCACAGTATGCCTATTTTGAAGAAGTTACAGCGTAACTCCTCTCTCACATTACGCCGTAACTATTGCGTGACCCGAATACCAACTTATCAAGAGGTTGGTAACTCTTCCCAAAGGTTACGGCGTAACTCCATTAGGTCAAAAGAGGTTCCCTTTGCCGGCCGATACTGCCTATACTGCATCACTTACGACGTAACGAGTTTATTGAAGACTACTGGTAGTAACCACTAATAAGTTACGCCAACTACAGAGATCTAGTGCATTTACGAAGAAATAGAAGGTTACGTAACTCTATATTGGTTACGCGTAACCCGGACTGGCCTATAAATACCCCACGAATTCCAGCATTTCTAATCATCCCATTCCACACAAAACACTCTGAGAACATGGGAAAAGCTCAAGGCGGTCTAGGGAGCATACAGTGTTTCCAGAGAAAGTCACTCCATTACTATAAGCTTTAGGCGTTTATATTTCTTTTACATTCAATTCATGTATTTCGTACCTTTGAATATTGAATTGATGTGCATGATTAATATGGCGGCTAAGCACCCTTTGGTGCTAGCCTAGTTATGATTCCTTAATTGTTTTGTTTGCGTTTACCTTTACTTCCGTACAATTATTTCTAAGTGTATGCATGCATAGTTCTTTGGTAGTCACCCCTTGTTCGGTAATTTTGAATTGCGAGAGCCAATTGCCTAGGAGATATGACCAACGACCTAGGTGAAGCGGAAGAGGCGGGAAGGGTAAGATATAACCAGCTGACCCTTTCTACTTGTGCATTTGACCAATGATCACCTATCGTTTGGATGAACTTAAGAATTGGGGGTGTAGTGTCTAAGTTCCTAATGGCCGGGCACTATATTTGGAATCTAGCATGTAGCGGTACTTAATGACTTGGCTTAGGGGACCAGGAACATTAGGACTTATGACGGTCTTTGATTTCTCCTGTGGTGGCATCTTTCTTTGATGGTTGGGAGAATTGACCAAATCTTTGTCCTCTCAATTTGACCCCGAAGTAATTGGAAGTAGGTAGACGTAGACATAAATAGCTAGGAGGATTGACTAGGTTAGCACCACTATTCCTCTATTGATTTCCCTTTATACATTTATCTGCTTTTTATTACGCATTAGTAGTTTAATTAATTATATCCCTATTAAACCATTTTATTCGTGACAATTAGACTTAGTAATAATCCAACACACGTAGCTCTTGGGACGACCTCGGCTTTACCATTTACTACACTACCGCGACGGGTACACTGCCCGTTAGTGCACTAGGGTAGAACATCCGGTGTAGCGAGACACTATAAATATTAAGACACGGTCATTAAAACACGCATCAAGTTTTTGGAGCCGCTGGCAGGGAGTGATTTTAGATTTCATATTAAGTCTGTTTTCAATTTTCTTTTCGATAATGTCCAATTTTCTTTTACGATAATGTCGGGATACAAGACTTCAGCTCGAAGCCTTTTAAAGCTACCCCATTTGCTGACCGGAGAAGAAATTTGAAGAAGGAAAATCTATTCTCCGGTTCCTATTCACAACATCTTCTCATTTTACGAGTTAGACCATTGGATCACCGGAGTCATCAATGAAAATAATATCGATGACCTAACTATGGAGCAGGATCTGCGGCGGAAGTGAAGCGCTAGCGAAGCTTTACTCAAGATTCTCACACGAAAAATACTCTATTCGGATCATATTATTCGGAGTTACATGAACTTGAGTTTTAAGGAAACGAAGATGAGGGCGTCAAGAACCACGTAGAAGAAGTTCTCCACTTGTCCTCTCTTTTCAGCGTCGAGTTACTCCAAGCTATTAGTCACTGCAAGGATTTTTCTATGACTCTTTTAAGGGAAGCGAAAAGATGGTATAACAAATTCCCTCACGATTGTAAAGGAGCATGGGATAAACTTAGAAAAGAATTCGTCTTGCAATTTTGCCCTCCTTAAAAAATGGCCAAGCTTCTTGGGAAAATCTATCAATTCGTTCAGGTTGGAAAACGCTTTACAAGCATGGGAAAGATTTAATGAGCTTCTCTATCGATGCCCTACTAATGATTTGAACAAACATCAGATCGTTATACGTCTTCTATGTGGGATTAATGCTTGAACACGAGAACTTCTCGATTCACCAAGACCTATTCCTAGCATGACTCGATCGAGGCCTTGGAATGTATTGGCCATTTGAACATTGCTACAAGTGGCACATGGATCGAGTGCGGACCGAGAGATAATTTCGATCATAAGGTAATGAAGCGATACGAAGAAAGAATACAATTACGGGGAAATTTTAGAAAAACGAAGGTTGGAAAGAAAATTTGAAGCATGCAAAGTTGAAAAGGTTAAGCGTGTTTGGGACCAAAACCGGGAGCAATCTTGAAAAATTCTCGACCACATCGAGAGAATCTAAGGAGCGAGATGATAAGATTGAAAAATTGATGAGGAAGAGATAATACAATCTCTTCTCTCAAAATTCACGATGATAGGATTAAAAGATTGGAAAAGAGTGTTAGTTCATGTTCAGAAGCTATCTCTACGATTATTTAGCGACCAAGGAGGAAGAAGTTGTCCACACGTAGAAACTATCCTAAACCTTTGACCTTTTCTGAAAAAGTTAAGCGACGAATCGGCATGGAAGAACAATCACCGGACCAAACTTTCTTTGGTAAATCCTCCTACTAATGATTCGATAATACTAATCGTCATGATATTGTCAGAATTAAGTTATGATGAGACTATTCCCCTCGAAAGATGCTGCGGTTTTGAGGAACGAGCTACCACAAAAAGGAAAAAGATCCAGGATGCTTTACTCTCCCTTGCTTTATCGAGTCTAAACATGTAATGCTGTGAATCTTGGAGCTAGTATTAGCATAATGCCTCGTTCGATGTTTTTGCGTATAGGAATTGGTAACTTAAAGCCGGCCAAGATGAAAATTGAAATGGCTTATCGATCCATGCAATCGCCATTAGGAATTGTTGAAAATGTGTTGGTAAAGATTAAGAGATTCCTTTTTCTAGTAGATTTTGTGATTCTTGACATTCAGGAAGAAACAGGGATACCTGTCATTTTAGGAAGACCCATGCTTACCACTGCTCACACTAAGGTGGATGTCTTTGCCGTAAAATTGACTCTTGAAGCTAATGGAGAAATTGCCACATTCGGACCTAATGAACATTTGTCTACCAGGAAGGTATGTGCAATTGACCCAGTAGAAAATTTTGGTGAAGCTTTATAAAAATTTCATAGTGACCCCGGATCAGGGAGAGATAGATTCGGAAATATTTTGATGTTTTTGTCAACTTTGAAGAAAACTTGGGAATTAGTTCCGCAGATTTCTCAAGTGACATCGAGATGACTCATTGGCAAGATAACTCTGAAAAACATTTTTGCAATGGACCAACCACAATTTTATGAGATGGGGCGCGAATCCATCATAGGAATCCCTATTATCTGAAGATTTCATGCAAAATTGGGTTCATTGGTTTTCACCCATTTATAAACCTGATTCCCTAGTTAACATTATCTCTAAGGAATGCTACAACGGGTTATGGAAAAGGAGCTTAAATACAAAGAAACAACTTCCTGGGATTGCAACAAACATACGTGTTTTTGTAGGGACTCACTCGTTTCTAGTTGACTTTGTGGTTTTGGATGATGTTAGAGTTCGTGTCGAATGGGTTAAGCGGGGTGATTTTCGGAAAACCCTTTAAAGAAATATCTGGGCTTGATAAAAATGAGAAGGAAGGACTGGTTTGGTTAAAGATTGGCGATGATAAAGCTGTGTTCAAAATGCCAGGACTGTCAAGAATTTTAAAAATTGGACTAAAAAAGCAGGTTAAGTTATGTTAGGCATTTGCTTGGTATTACTAACGAAGATAAGGCCAAAGGTTTTGATCACCCCTTCCAAAAGATCAAAATTTTTTACTTAGGGTGTTTAGAACTTGGAGATGGATACAAACGGGATGAGAATTTGATCAGTGGCTTCAACATGTAGATGCCAAGTCCACGAGATGACGAACAAGCACTTCCCAGCGGCTCGAGTCTAACAAAGACTCGTTAATAAAGAAATGCTCTTTGGGAGACAACCGAATAATCCATTCTTTTGTTTTATTTCCTTTTGTTGGGTTTTGTGTTTCTAACCATTTTGCGAGGAAACGAGGAACTAATTGCTGCTGCGTTCTTGTCTGAACAGAGTACGGCTAACTCATCTTGGTGATTACGCCGTAACCAACATTTAGCAGCGAATTCTTGACGCATTACCAAATACGGTAATACCATCTCAGTGGTTCGCCGTAACTACTCGCTTGCAGCTCATACCGGGTTTTGCCGATTCTGGTAACTCCCTCTTAGTAGTTACGACGTAACTTTCCTCTGCTTTAATCATTTCATTTTAAAACACAGTAACCTTGTATTAGTTTTTAAATGAACTTTGTGGGTGTGTTCCCTGTAAACCTCACGAGACTTCACTCGTCCACTTGGGACACCAAGTGGTTTAAAAAACTTGTTGCATTAAGCTAAATGCAACCGTGATTCTGAGTGAGTTAGATTTGTTTTCATTTCTTTCATTTTCTTTTAGAATTATGCTTGTCGGTATTGTGATTTCGGGTTGAAGTTTGCTCATGACACTTAAACGAAGGCAGGTTCTTTTTAGTGGGCCTTCTTCTTTTTGGAGCAAATTTCGGGGAAGTTCTCGCTCTAATTCTACCTTTCTCTTTACCTTTATTTTAATGCCTAGTACAAAAGGGACTTTGTACAATTCAAGTGGGGGGACGAGAGTAGAATTATCTCTTGAACTTTATTTAGCCCTCATTTTTCTAGTTTATTTTGAAAAATTATGCCATTTTAAAATTTTGACATGTTTTTCCGAACCTAACTAGATTAGACCTTAGCGGCACATACAACCCTTGACATTACATGGTGAGATTTGCCTTATCTGTTTCCAATATTTTACCCCAAATCCACCAAATTATGAGTGTGCAGGTAGCTTGTAAACTTTAGAACTTGGCCTTTGCATCATTTCGAGACCATAGGCGAGGTATGTTGAGTTAGCTCGATGTATTTGGACTTTTCAGTTTTAGAAGGCAATATTATAGGATTATCACCAAAACAGCCTACCATTGTGAGTCTATCGATTAGTCACCTCGACTTTTCGACCCCTCATGTGAAACCTTTTGTTTACTTACCTTTAGTGCAAGATACCAAGATACACCTTATAAGCCATTCCTTTCATTTTTCAACCCAATATGTTGTTTCGTTACACCCATACACCTTAGCCTACCCTGTAGTCTTTATTTGTGATCGGGAAGTCATAATTTTCCTAAGTTCAAGGTTCAAGTGGAAAGTTTTGGAAATTTCACTTTCATCGACGACATTTATGAAGATCATTGAAGACCCCCCGAATTCCCATTGTTCATCTCAAGTGGGGGGATGTTATGTTATGTTGAAAAAAGAAAAAAAAAGGTTGATTGAGTTATGATATTGTAAAGTGCGATGTTATAAGCACTATTGTATGAGCTTTATTGATTAGTATCGAGGAGGCCACCTTAGACATTGGGTTGGTAGTTATGCCAGCAGAAGAAGAAAAAGGTAGTGTGCCCATCACGACGTCCTCTAATGACACATCTACCTTGCATTTCATGATCTGGTTTCTTGACTTCAAAGCTTGAACTTTGGGGGGACGGTAAGTGGTGATGACTTGGTTATAGATTTAGACTACCTGCTTGTTTTCATTTTACACCAATTATATATCCCATGTCTTATCCTACCTTTAGTCATGAAGCGTGTCTAGGTGATGCAGTGAGCAATCTTTGGTGTCTTGGCCATGGATTTGGTCATGTATCATTGATTTTTTCCACTTCGCCATGACATATTAGTAATGACGAGTCACCTTGACCTATCGTGTCTACCCATATTGCCTTCTAGAATTGTTTAGCCCTTAACTCTAGTGGTGGAGATTTGTGTAACCGCCAAACTTATGATAGAATACATGCTATGGTACTGCGATTGAGTGATCACCCGAAATTGACACTTAGAATAGTTGAGAGATTTGAGTGTTTGTTCCCCTTTAGTGAGGTGTTCGGCTTTGTTTTATTCTAGCATAAGGGATTTATAAACTCATATTTTCGGGTTTTGGAAGATATCTTTTAGGAATCTATCTAATAAGGTCTACTTGAGGGCAAGTAGAGTTCAAGTGGGGATATTTGATAACATCAAATAGTCCTGAATATTAAGTGTCAATTTCTTCCGATAATGCTCGTTATTTATATCATTTATATGGATTTACGCTTGTTTTCCACTTTCGGGTAAATTACGAGCATTGGAGCTAAAGAGACGCGAATATGGAAACATAACTAAAGATTTATCACATTATGCCTATTTTGAAGAATTCTGCGGTAACTCCTCTCTCACATTAGCAGTAACTATTGCGTGACCTAGAATACCAACTTATCAAGAGTTCGCGTAACTCTTCCAAAGGTTCTGACGTAACTCCATTAGGTCAAAAAAGGTTCCCGCCCGTGATGCAGCCGTAACTCTGCATCACTACGGCGTAACGAGTTTATTGAAGACTACGGCGTAACCACTTATATAAGGTTACGCCGTAACTAGCGAATCTAGAGCATTCTGAAGAAATAGAAGGTTACGGTGTAACTCTTATATTGGTTCTGCCGTAACCGGACACAACCTATAAATACCCCGAATTCCAGCATTTCTAATTATCCCATTCCACATACAACACTCGAGAGCGTGGGAAAAGCTCAAGGAAGCAGGTCTAGGGGAGCATACAATTTGTATCCAGGAGAAGTCACTCCATTACGATAAGCTTTAGCGTTTTATATTTCTTTTACTTTCAATTCATGTATTTTGTACCTTTGAATATTTAATTGATTTGCATGATTAATATGAGCGGCTAAGCACCTTTGGTGCTAGCCTAGTTATGATTCCTTAATTGTTTTGTTTGCGTTTACCTTTACTTTTATACAATTATTTCTAAGTATGCGCATGCATAGTTCTTTGGTAGTCACCTTGATTGGTAGTTTTGAATGGCGGTAGAGGCCAATTGCCTAGGAGATATGACCAACTGACCTAAGTGAAGCGGTGAGACGGGAAGGGTAAGATATGACCAGCTGCGACCCTTTCTACTTGTCGATTTGACCATGACCCTAGGTGGCGACTTGAGATGGGAAGGTAAAGATATGACCAACTGACGACCCTTTCTACTTGTGCGATTTGACCAACTGATCACTTATCGTTTGGATGAACTTAAGAATTGGGGGTTGTAGTGTCTAAGTTCCTATGGCGGGCACTCACTATTTTGAATCTAGCTTGTAGCGGTACTTAATGACTTGGCTTAGGGGACCAGGAACAACATGACTTATGATGCTTTGATTCTCTGTGGTGGCATCTTTCTTTGATAGGTTAGGGCGAATTGACCAAATGTTTGTCCTCTCGAATTTGACCCACGAAGTAATGGAAGTAGGTAGCCGTGACATAAATAGCTAGGAAGATTGACTAGGTTAGCACCACTATTCCTCTATTGATTTCCTTTATCCATTTATCTGCTTTTATTTTATTCTGCATTAATAGTTTAATTAATTATATCCCTATTAAAACCATTTTTATACGTGACAATTAGACTTAGTAATAATCCAACACACATAGCTCTTGGGGCGACCTCGGCTTTACCATTTACTACACTACACGCGACCGGGTACACTTCCCGTTAGTGCACTAGGGTAGACCATAGGTATAGCGAGACACTATAAAAATATAAGACATGGTCGATAAAACACGCATCATGATGGTTCAGCTATCTTTAATTTGCATAAAAATATAAACTCTTTTAGTCAAAGTGGGTCCTCATTCTTTGATTATTACAACAACCTTAATTCTTTATGGAAACAATTTGATTCTATGATTAGCTTACCTCATTGTACGCAGAAACATTTTGAAAAACACAATCAAGCTAATCAAATTAATGCAATTTCTTACGGGCCTTGATGTGACTATGTGCCTATTAGAAGTAATATTCTGACCAGAGGCCCTTTGCCTAATGTCAAAACTGCTTTCTCTGTTGTCTCTGGAGAAGAATCCCACAAAAATGTTTCATCTGTGAATAGCTCTGTTAAACCTAATGCTACTGCTTTTAGTGCAAAAACTTTTGATGGTGGAAATTTTTTTGATAACAAAAAAGGGTTTAACAACAACAACAATTTCAACAAACGTTCTGGTTTTAATGCCGGCAACAGTTCAAACAACAAAGGACCAAACATGAATCTCAAATGTACTAATTTCAAAAAACTTGGTCACACTGTTGATAGGTGTTATGACCTTGTTGGTTACCCTGCTGGGTATGTTAAAAGGAACTTTAATGCTAAACCTGTCACTAGTAATAATGTTTCTACTGATGCTAATCATGTCACTGATAATAGAGCTAGCAACTCTCCTGTCTTTTTGTCTAATGAACAGCATTCGGACTTATGAGTCTTCTTAATGACAACAATGTGTCACTTTCAATGCCAACATGGCGGTAAAATCTTCAGGAACTTTCTTTAATGGAAGTGTCAAGTTCAATATAAACTTTAACAAATTTTTCAATAACAACACAAAATCTTTATCTGGAAACATCAGTCTTGGTTGGATTGTTGACTCTGTGCAAATCACACATATTTGTATCTGCAAATTTTTTAATCAATGTTGTAGATATTTCAAATCTTGGTCTAACTATTTGGACATCCCAATGGTACTTTCGATTTTAAATTACAAAATTGGTGATTTAAAAGTCAATAATGACCTAACTTTTTTTGATGTTCTAGTTGTTCCTGAGTACAATGTCAGGTCTGCTTTGTTTGTTCACCAGAAAAATAAGATGTTTGTTGGCTTTAATGAATCTAATTGCTATATGAGGATTTACATCAAAAAGGATTGTGGGGATTGGTAAACAATGCAATGGGTTATATATGTTTGATATTGATTCTACATATAAGATTACTTCTAATAAGCGCATATCTGTTTGTCATGTTTCTAGAAATCTTTGGCATCAAAGACTTGGTCCAAGTCCTGCATATACTTACCACTCTTAAACTTGATAGTTCAATTTGAATGTGATCATCTTTGTGATACTTGCAATAAAGCTAAACAAACCAGGGAACCATTCCCTCTGAGTGAACACAAATCTACTAAAATTTGTCAACTTGTTCATCTGTATGGGGACCATATAAAGTCAATACAGATATATGGTTACAAATATTTTTTAACTATTGTTGACTATTCAAGGCATGCGGGTTTATATGCTTAAGGGAAAGGATGATGTTTATGTTTCCAGTGTCAAGTTTACTCATATGTTATCCAATCAATTTGAACACAATGCAAAGATATTCAAAAGTGATAATGAGATAGAATTTGTTAATAACAAACTTCAACACTTCTTTCATGACAAAGGAATTTTACATCAAACTTCTTGTGTTTACACACCACAACAAAATGGTATTGACAGAAAGGAAAACATAGGCATCTTCTTAATGTGGGCTAGATCCTTTATGTTTCAGGGAATTACCTCTATATCTCGGCCTGATGTGTTCTAACTGCACTTATATTATAAACAGGTTGCCTTCTTTTGTGTTGTCTGCAAGTCCCCTTCTCCCTTGTGTATGGGCATGAACCTTCACTCTCTCACCTTAGAGTCTTTGGCTGCTTATGCTATGCCACCATTCTCAACATCTTTGACAAATTTGGTAGTAGGTTAAGAAAAAAGTGTTTTTATTGGTTATTCTAATGAAGAAAAAGGTTATAAGCTTTTAAGTTTGGAAACAAAAAATACTTTTCACTCCAGAGATGTCAAATTTTATGAAACTATTTTTCCCTTCAAAATGAAAAATGCTTTGTCAAAACCTTTTGTTGAAACTTATGTGCCTAAAGATTTAAGTCACAAAAAAATTTTTGACTCACAAATAAGTCCTAATGATGAAGGGAAGTGACTTCTTATGATGATGTACAGTGTTGGGTCATCTAATAGGGATGATGAACTGTTGCAACTTCCATAGATGAAAATACACCACTGAGAACCTTTGTATCATGAATCACATCCTGTGATACATCTTCTAATTACGATCAGAATCCTGAGTAAGAAGAAGGCTTGACAGCCATTCTTGCTAGAAGGTCAACCAGAGTTTCAAAATTGCCCAGAAATCTTAATGACTTTATTATTGAAGGTAAAGTTAAATATGGTGTTGAAAAAGTTGTTAATTACTCGAACCGAATAAAGATAATTCTTTGCTTTGCCTCTAGTCTAAATAAAAGCATTGAACCTACTTGTTATGAAGACGCCATTCTTGACAGTAATTGGGTTGATCTTTATGAATACTGCGAGACCTTAAATGATAATCATGCTTGGGATATAACTGATCGCCACAATAGAACTCCCAGTTTACAAATGGATCTTTAAAATCAAATATAAAGCTAATGGTGAAATTATAGATAAGGCTAGATTAGTTGCCAAGGTTATAACAAAAGGAAGGATAGACTATGATGAAACCTTCTCACCTGTTGTGAAAATGTCTATTGTTAGATGTCTTATTGCCTTATCTGTGAAAAACAAATGGCCTCTTTTCCAACTTGATGTTAATAATGCTTTTTTGTATGGAGACCTTGATGAAGATGTCTATATGACCATTCCTAAGGGTTTCTGTGATGAGAACAATAAAAATAAAGTCTGTAAACTTGTCAAGTCTCTGTATGGCTTAAAACAAGCTCCCAGAAAATGGAATGAAAACTTTGTTGGTGTATTAAAAATAACTTTATTCGAGTCTTGATGATCATTCTCTATTTGCCAAACACCTAATAACAAGTTTATTTAACTCTTAGCATTTTATGTGGATGACATTGTTCTCACTTTAAACTGCATTGATGGTAATCAGTTCAAAGATTTTCTAAAATCTAAATTTCATATCAAAAAGACTTGGGGACTTAAAATATTTTCTTGGCATTGAAGTTTTAAAAGCTGGTAATGACATCTGTCTCACTCAAAAGAAAATATGTCTTGAACTCCTCAAGAATTTGGGCTTCTTGGGTGCAAACCTGTGTCACTCTATGGAACCCAATATGTTACGCCATACATTCCCACTTGATGATGATCCTTACTTGTAAACATGGCGGTTATCGAGTTACTTGGGAAGCTTATCATCTCACCCATCCATTAGGATTTAGTAAATCCAGTTATTAAAGTGTCGGTCACCTCAAGTATATGTAATCGTTCGTAGTCGTAGTTATTTAATGTTAGGTAGTATTTAGTTAAGTAACACCATGGAGGACGGAGGGTCTTTACCTTATGCACGATCCACGGCCGTAGGTGCGTTTTTGTAAGATACTATAAATACCCTCTACCTCCCAAGGTAGAGGGTTGGAGCTCATAATAATACTTTTACTTTCTCTCACTAAGTTCCCAAACCTCTAACTCTTTCTCTCTCTAAAAACCTTATAGTATACGCCTACTTGTGATCATGGTTTGATGTGTTTGTGAAATCAAATATGTTACAAATGGTATCAGAGCCATGGTTTGATCATCTCTCTTACATGTTCTTGGATTTCTAGTGGTTTTATATGGTTTTTGGGTTTGAAAAGGTTTATTGGTTTTTGCATCATTTGGATAATTTCTTATGTTAAAGTTTGAATTTTGAGTGTACTTTTGTGTATAGAATCATTGTAAGTGCTTGGGTTTTGATTTAGAAAGCTTGAATCACTGTGGTTGGGTTAGTTTTGGATTGAAAAGTGTTGTGTTTGAATTTTTCTTGGTAGCGACTTGAGTCTCGGATTAGTTTTCTTGGTAGCGACTTGCTTCTATAATTGCTTGAGTTGTAGTAGTGGTGGTAGCGACTTGTCTATTGAGACAAAGCGACAAATAGTATAAAGTAGTTAATTTGTACCACTTGACTAGCGACTTGTTCAACGTAGCGACTTGTCTTACTATTTTCACGAGCTTTGTTGTGACTAGCGAGTTGATCTTTAGCGACTTGGCCTCTTAGCGAATTCTTATGGCATAACTTAGCGAGTTGTTCTTTAGCGACACATCCACAGCGAGTTGTTCTTTGCGACTTGTCAACTTAGCGAGTTATTGCTTTAGCGACTTGTGTCTAGCGACTTGTTTCATAGCGACTTGTGCTTCTAGCGAGTTGTTACTTAGCGACTTGGTTACTTAGCGACTTGTTCTGGGTCTTTAGTGACTTGGTTGATTATTGTTTCTGATACGGTTTCTCTTGATTTAGTAAAATCCCGTGAAAGAATCTATTTCCCGGTTTAATCAATGAGTTATAAAATCCGTGAAATCGTAAACATGTCTACCAACGTGCCTACAATCATCTCTTCATGGTGAGGGCGTTCAAGGAGGTCGGTCTGACGTCCACCCATGCTTGACAGAACTGACTATGACTCATGGGCTCAACGAATTAGGTTGTACTATTTGGGAAAAGAAAATGGGGTCAACATTCTCAAGTCAATTGATGAAGGACCTTATCAGATTGAGACTACAAAAGACACACTTGAAGCATTTGCAGGATGGAACAGTGATCTTAGGTTTGGACGGACCAAGGCGTATGATGAGCTCAGTGATAAGGAGAAAAGAGATCTTGTCTCGAGGGCTTCAAACATTATACTTCAAGGTCTTCCAAAAGATATCTACAAGCTTATCAATCACAACACTGAAGCCAAGGCTTGGGATAATGTCAAGATGCTTCTCTCGGGTTCGAATTAACTAGGAAGACAAGAATCACAACGTATGATGAATTTGAGCACTTTAAGATGAAACCAGGAGAAAGTGTCTATGAATATTACGTGAGATTCCACAAGCTTGTGAATGACATGAGGAATATCAAGATGACCATGCCAAATATTCAGCTGAACTCAAAGTTTGTGAACAACATGAATCCCGAATGGCACAAATTTGTCACCTTTGTTAAGCTAACCAAAGGATTGAAGAACACCAACTATGAGCAACTGTATGCCTTCCTTCTTAGAATGAGACATGCTATGTTTGAACAAATGATTCTTGAGCAGTTCAAATCTAAATAGGGAGATGCAAGCTCGTCAAATGATTCCACGACTTTTTACACCAATGTAGGGATTACCACCAAAGCTTCACAAGTCATACCTACTGGAAATGGTAATCACAAACTCATTCGATCGAGGTTCAAGCAACGATCTCGTCTGATCATGGAACACTTCATCAATCAACTGGCTCTTATGTTTAAACAAAACTTGACCCTTACTCACATACTAACATCTTCACACAAACAATGAAATGAGCTGCATCCAATCTACACAATCATTACTGTCAGAGATGGAAAGGTTATAGTGCAACAGTTCAAGAAAGGCGTGTATGAGGGGAAGAGGTGGAGTTGGTGGAGGGTATGTGGCTAATCAGAATCATGGAAGGAATGCAAATCAAGGACAAGCAAAGCCAATCAAGTGCTACAACTTTGGTGGTGATGGACATTGCAAGGAACGCACATCTCCAAAGCGCCCTCAAATCTGCGAGTACCAGGGACAAGATCTTGTTGCTACAAGCTCAGGATAATGGGCGGTTTTGAATGAAGAAGAGTTGTTGTTTCTTCTTGGGGTAATGCAAAACCTATGATGCTGATGTGGATGAGCGCCAATCGGAAATAGGTCACAATCATCAAAATGCCTTTCAAGTTGTTGACGTGATGCATTTGACTCGATGTCGATGATGAACCTCTTGCCCAGACAATCTTCATGGCTAGCATTTCACCTGGTCTCCAAAGGTCTCATCACCACAATTTGGTCCATCCAAAGAATCAATCATCTCAAAGGTATTAAAACTATACGATGAGGTGGATGAGCAAAAGATACATAACAAAGTACAATCTCTTGAAACTTATGAATCAGATATTGATAATGAGGGTAATAGTAATATTGTCCCATATGATCAATATGTGACACAATGTGAAAGTGAGATTGTACCAAGTAATGTATCTTCGCAATCAATGATGACTATGTTTTTATGAATACTTGCATGTGCTGATGATTATCTACGAGGCTGAATGCCTATAAAGAACAAGTTGCTATTTATGAACAACGTGCTAAGTTTGAGTTAACTAGCCGTGAGCAGGAAATGGATGACCAAATGCGTACAATTATTAGAAAAGTAATTTTAGAGAAGAAGTGTTAAAACAAGAGTTAAACTCCTTACAAGAAAAGCTTTCTAAAATTGTTAAGCAAAAGCAAGAACTTCAAGATAATGTTAAAGTGCTTAAACAAGAATTTAATGCTAAGGAATCAAAACTTTTGAATGATTTTCCAATCTAAAAACTTTGAAAAACAAGCTTGAAAATAAGTTGTACGTATAAGGGAATACCATTAACTTGCTCACATGATCACTAAGCATAGAGTTTTAGCGATAAGCATAGTATTCCCCTTGTTGAGAAACCCAATCTAGTATGGTAAAATAGCTAGAGAGGCTCAGAAGGTAATCTATGATGGCATTGAAATCCTTAAACCTAGAAAGAAACCTAGTTGTATTGAGTGCAGGGAAGATATGAAATTAGAATGCCTCTAGGAGAAAATGGATAAGAAGCTAAAGATCCTGTGTAAAAGGAAAAACATAACGATCAAACCCCATGATTACACTAAAGAAAATTGGATCTCCCTGAACATGTTTAAGCCTCAAACTCAATTAACCCCTGAACAAATTTTTTGGAAGAAAGATATGGATAAGCAAAAAGCTAAAGAACTTGTTGAAACAAACACTCCCATTAGGAAAATGCCTGCAGCTACTGTGTATCCTCCAAATACACCAATGCATTTAGTTCCTAGAACTATTTCCACTAAGATCAAGACCTTAATCAGCTGTATATTTGTTTATCAACTATTTGTTGATTTTGAGACATGTAAGAAGAGAATCACACCTCTGAGGGATAACTGAAGGGGAAAAGGGTTTTGAGCAAACTAAAGAATGTTATTTAACTAAGGTCATGCCTTTCTTTAAACAATTAAAATGTCAATTTGAGAGTCTTCAAAAAGGGATAGACTCGGATATTAAAGAAATGGAAAAGGAATTTGATGCAATGATTGTTGAGGTCAATGATTATGAGCGGGAACTCAAATATAATGAAATTGAAAGAAAGAATCGCATATCTTAAATGAGAACTTAGTATTGAGTTGTGTGGCTCAAGATGTGTTTTATACTGTTACTAAGCATTCTATTACTGCTTCTCAATTTCATGAATTAACTATTGCCTTGAAAGTTTCCCATGATCGTGTCATTGAGCTTGAAAACAAAAACTCGAACTAAATGAGAAAATTGATCAGGATGATCACGATAATTTGGTAAAACATCTTTCTAAAATAGAAGTTGAACATTTTGATTTGCAACTAAAATATCAACATCTCAAAAAAAATGTCAAAACCTCAAACATAAAGACATCCTCAAATGTTCGAGTTTGATGCTTTTTGAAATAAACAAGCGTGACGAACAGATTCAAGCTCATTGTACACCGATCGAGAAAGTTGAAAGCCCAAATTTCACAATTAAAGGGTGAAAAGAACAATGTGAATGGCTCCCAAATGCCTCCTCCTTTAGATTCTCAGTGTTCTCAAACTTTTCATCTTCAAAACTTGGTTAATATTTTACAAAAGGAAAATGAGAGTTTTCTAGAAGAAAATGAAAAAGTTAAACGACACTTTAAAGAGTTATATGATTCAATGAAAGTCACTCGTGACAAGAACAACGAAAAAATAACGTCTTTACAAAAGGAAATTGAGAATATGAAGAGTCAGGTAAAAGGGAAAATGCCACTTGTCTTTAATGAGAATGTTGCATCAAAGTCATCTGAGACTCTAAATATCTGTGACTTTAAATACATTCCTCCTCATCTTAGAAATAATGAACTTGTGTTTCATAACTATTTCGCTCACCTTAAGGATAGTCTAGGATGTCTCCGTGAGATTGTAGAAGAGGATTTCATAAATAAGCCACTTGATAAAGAAATTAGGTTTGCATCAAAGCCAAGCGATCTCAGGAGCTTGTTAGAATGTTTAAGAGCAACATGCCCTAAATCCTTATGTGAGAAAGATAAAACTATGATGCCTTGTTCTATGCCTAGTGCTAAGTATGCAACCATTCTATGCCCGTATTAAGAAAGTGAACTCTATAGTGCCTTCAAGTAGTTCAGATCCCTGCACTTCTAGTTCAGGAATGCAAAGGTAGCCCAACCAACTAATGTTCCCATAATTCCCTCTAAGGGTAATCGTGACACAAAAGCAAGCGGTCAAAGCCTACAGGCAATACAAGCAAGATAGGACCTCACAAGCTAAGAATGTGCAATGAAAGAGAGTAGAAGACCACCTTAGGAACTTTAAGTTTGAGTTGAATAAAACGAATCGTGTTGATTCTAGTATTAGCTATAAGCATATTGTAATTAATTCAATTTACTATCTGCAAAACATGTAATGATGATTGCTTGGTTTCTTTTACTAATCATGAATGTGGTGTGAATGATTTGATTAATGATGTTAAATGCCCAGTTAAAATTGTTAATGCAAAAAATCAAGCTAAGAAGGCTAAAAAGCAATGGCGAAAGAAGGTTAGAAAACATTGGAAACCCACAGGAAGGAAATTTAGTAATATATGTTATCAATGGATACCTCTTGGCATAAATTTAATCTTAATGAGTTGTGCCCTAAATTTTCCAAGTCAATGCTCATTAGAAAATGGATGCCTACTGGTAGAACTATTCCTTTAAGAAGTGAACATACTTTGAATAGGGTAAATACGGACACTAGCCTTTGCATCTATCTGATGATTCCATTGTTTCTACTTCGATGTGGGTGTTCCAATCCTTTGTTACTAACCAAATGGAACCCATTCTTGCATGGGGATCCCAATTATCGAGTTATCCATTCTTGTATGTGTTTTCACTGGTCGTTCAAATCGTTACGTGGTACGGACTCGGCGTTCCAAGCATATGATGGAAATGCTCGCGGCTCATGAACTTGTGAGTAAATTCATGGGGTGTTAGATCGGGAACGACCATTTTAGGCAATTATGGGTTATGGAGACTATGTTGTTGGTGAAAGTGTATCTCGAGGGTATATTATGTTGAAGGTCTTGGTCATAACTTGTTCTCTGTTGGTCAATTCTGTGACTTCGATCTAGAAGTGGCTTTTAGAAAACATACTTGTTTCGTTAGAGAACTTGATGGTGTGGAATTTTAAAGAACTCGTGGTTCAAATCTATACACTATCTCTCTCGAAGACATGATGAAGTCTTCTCCAATATGCTTGCTATCAAAGGCTTCATAAACAAAGTCATGGTTATGGCATTGTCGTCTCAATCACTTGAACTTCGGCACCATTAATAATCTTTCTAGAAAGGATATTGTAAGAGGCTTACAGTTAAAGTATGAAAAAGATCATCTTTGTTCAGCATGCCAATTGGGAAAAAGCAAGAAATATGCCCACAAACCCAAACCCACAAACTCAGTAATGGAAGTTCTTCATACCATTCATATGGATTTGTGGACCAATGAGTGCAAACGATAAATGGGAAGAAATATATTTTAGTCGTTGTTGATGACTACTCTCGATTTATTTAGGTAAGCTGGGTTCGACTTAACAATACTTTGTTAGGTATTCGAGCAGAGACAATGGACGAGTTTGTTAACAAAGACTTAAGTCAATTTTATGAAAGTGTTGGAATCAGTCATCAAAGTGTTCCGAACTCCTCAACGAACGGTGTAGTTGAAAGACGAAATCGAACTCTTGTGGAAGCCGCAAGAACAATGCTAATTTATTCAAAGGTTCCAATGTTTCTTTGGGATGAAGCCATTGCCACGCACTACACCCAAAATCGTTCCCTATACACACCTCTCATGGAAAAACTCCATATGAACTTGTCCATCAACGAAAACCGATCTCTCCTACCTTCGTGTGTTTGGTGCTTTGTGCTATCCAACGAATGACGGTCAAGATTTAGGTAAATTAAGAGCTAAAGCGGACATTGGAGTTTTTGTAGGTTATGCACCAAACAAGAAGGTTACCGAATCTACAACAAAAGAACTCGAGATATCATGGAAACTATTTACATCACGTTCGATGAGTGTCAGGAAATGGCTCCAGGACAATCAAGTTCACGGACCCGCATCACAACTTCATTAAGTAGTCCCATTAGTTCTTCTCTTGTACAACATCTCTCACCAGCAACTCCTTATGTACCTCCTTCTGAAGATGATTTGAAGAAATTATTTGATCCAATGTTTGATGAACACTATGAGCCAATTGCTAATGATCAGTCAAATCCATCAACAGAGGCTGCTCTATCCCTGTCAATGAAGTTAACCCTTCAGTTTCAATGTCATTAAGTCAAGAAGCGCTGCTGTGATCACTCTGTCTCATCAACAAATCCTCAATCATCAGTGTACATCATGGAATTGTTTCGGCACCTATGATGGAGATAATCCCTTTGCTACTCTGAAGATGCTCCTTTGAAAACATATTTTCTCCTGAATCATCATCAGAACCATCTTCATCAGGAGAAAACGACTCGCTACCGGTTCCTCAACAACAACCACATGAACACCTTAGAAAATGGACACATGATCATCCATTGGACAACATCATTGGAAACCCCTCTCGTCTAGTATCCACACGTAAACAACTTGCAAACGATGCCTTATGGTGCTTCTTCAACTCCGTACTCTCTAAGGTCGAACCAAAAGACGTTAAAACTGCCATGAATGAAGACAGCGGTTCAATGCCATGCAAGAAGAAATTCATGAGTTTGATCGACTAGACGAATGGGAATTAGTACCTCTCTCGACATTGCTATGATCATTGCTCTAAAGTGGATCTTCAAAGTAAAACTTGATGAGCATGGTGATGTATTAAAGAACAAGGCTCGATTGGTTGCAAAAGGATACCGTCAAACGGAGGGTATTGACTTTGAAGAATCATTTGCTCCATTGCCGTCGAGGCAATCGAATCTTCTTTAATCTTTGCAAGTAAGAACATGGTAGTCTATCAAATGGATGTAAAGACGGCTTTTCTTAATGGAGATCTTAAAGAAGTCGTATCACGTCGGCCAACTGAAGGTTTTGTGAATTCCGAGCATCCTACTCATGTCTATCGCTTGAAGAAGGCTCTTTACGGTTTGAAGCAAGCTCCAAGGGCATGGTATGATACGCTATCAAAGTTTCTTCTATCTCCTGGATTCAGCAAAGGAGCAGTTGATCCGACATTGTTCACCAGAAAGTCGGGCAAACATTTAATTCACGTTCAAATCTATGTTGATGATATTATTTTTGCCTCGACTGACCCCAATGAATGTGACCGTTTTCTAAGGAGATGGGCTCCAAATTTCAAATGTCAATGATGGGACAAATGTCATTTTCTTGGGATTACAAATTTCACAAAGTCCGGAGGCATTTTTATAAATCAATCTAAATATGCAAATGAGATTTTAAAGAAATTTGGATTTGATTCTTGTGACCTGTTGACACTCCCATGATAGAGCGTACTAAACCGGATGAGGACCACTCAGGGATCATGGTAGATCAAACGAAATATCGTAGTATGATTGGATACCTGATGTACCTCACGCGTGAACTGATATTCATTCGTTGTATGCATGTGTGCTAGATACCAGGCTAAGCCTACCAAAAAGCACCTTGAAGCGGTTAAACGGGTCTTCGGTATCTCCAAGGAACCATCAATATGGGACTTTGGTACCCGAAGGACACTGGTATATCACTAACGGCCTATATAGATCTCTGATCATGCGAGGATGTCAAGATACCGCGTCGAAGCACGTCAGGAGGTGTTCAGTTTTTGGGTGATAAGCTTGTGAGCTGGTCTTCAAAGAAACAAATGAGTACTTCTATATCCTCTACAGAGGTGAATACATAGCCATGTCATCTTGTTGTGCTCAAATCCTATGGATGAGATCCCAATTATCCGACTATGGCTTTGAATTCAACAAAATCCCTCTGTATTGTGATAACAAAAGTGCCATTGCTCTCTCATGCAACAACGTTCAACATTCAAGAGCAAAGCATATCGACATTCGACATCATTTCATCGAGGAGCAAGTGGAGAACGGTGTGGTGGAACTTTATTTTGTGAGGTGAATACGGTTAGCAGACATCTTCACCAAAGCTCTTCCTAGAGAGCGTTTTGAGTTTATCCTTCCACGACTTGGTCTAAAGAGTCTACAACCGGAAACACTCAAGCGTCTTCAAGAGGAAGACGAGGAGTAAGTTTTTCTTCATCCATCTCTTGTAAATATTTATTCAAAAAAGCAAAATACAAAATTACAAAACCAACAAAAAGCAAATAGAAAAATATAAAACTTTCAAAAATCCATAAAAATTTGAAAATCTCGAAAAATTTCAAAAATATTGTCATTTTGTCATGTTTTTCTTGATTCGATAATATCTACGGTCTTTGTGTTGTCATTCAAATAGTGACACGGGTCTTTAGATGTTGTTCGAATGTACAAAAAAAAATTTATAAAAAAAATGTTTGAGAGAAAAGTGAAACAAAGGCTTATAGTCATTTAGGTCTATAACCCGTTTTATAAGAAAGAAACGAGCCATGCTTTCTTATTTTTCAAATCTCATGCTCTGATTCTAAAAACAAATGTTTGTCACCAAAAAGACAAATGTTTCTTTCACAAATATTTTTCCTTCTATAAATTCTTTTGAAAAATATTTGTTATCTAAGGAAAACTAATAAACCAAAATAACTTCGGACTCAATTTTTGAAAATCATCCGGACTTGACATTTGTCAAAATCTCTATCTCTCAATCAACAACTTATGTCATTGATTGAAGAATGATTTCATTTAAATCAAAAGGTTATTTGTCATACAATTGGTTCAGACCAAGGTTTATGTCATGTTTTCAAAAGATATTCAAGCATGTTTAATCTTTGGAGTTTAAAGTCTCATATTTGATCCTTATCGGTTAAATGTTTTCATAAGCAAGTCACAATTCTCCTCAAAAGCTTTTAAAATCAATTTAAATCTATAGAGATCACAAATCTCAAATGATTTGAAAATTGTGATCGGGGAGAATTTGTGATTTAAATTGGATTTAAACTGATAATTCGATAAATGGTTTTATAAGTGATTAACAAGCTCTCCTCCATACATGTGCCAAACGATTTCAAATTTTCCATGCACATGTTAAGGGGGAGAATTTATATCAAACCAAAAGAGGATGAAACGTGATTGATTTGTCTCAAAGTGCAAGTTCCCTCTAATATGTGCAAAACTCTTTCGAATCTCGATGCACATATTGAGGGGAAGCAACTTTTGAAAACACATCCTTTCAAAAATATCTTAACAAAGTATGAAAATACTAATTTTGATCAGGAAAGTGATGTTGATATCTTTTAGAAAATGATAATCAAAGTAATGAATCCTTCCTCTTGCCTCCGTGTGCCAAACAATTTCAAATACATGATGCACATGTTGAGGGGGAGCTCTTTTTCTAAAATATCAAAAACAATTCAAGTACAAAATGCTTTGATAATATATCACAAGTATCTGGATTGATTTTCAAATGGTTTTCAATTGGTTCCAATGGCTGATGAACAATACCAAAAAGACCGACCAAATTTACTTTATGTATGGTGATATAAGGATGGTTAGGTTTTCGTTCCCACGATCCCTGAGAGGGAGGGATCTACCCAGGACAATCCACTAGATAGTGTAGAAGTCCTTAGGTATGATGAAAAAAGGAGAAAAGTGAGATAAGGGAAGAGTGCGACTGAGATTGAGCTAGAACTGGAATAAACCCAACAAGGTTCTAGTTATGAAGTCTCGGTAAGAATTGAAGGGCTTGAAGAATGAAAAAGAATTGAATGTGAAAAGGGTGAAAAGAAATAGCCCTCCATTAATTCAACCTTAGGGCAGAAAACGGGTTCAATTCATATGCTACTGTTGGTTACCAAGGTAACATCGGTATTGAAGACAAGACGTCATGGACCCAGTGACGTACTACACTACAACTTCCCAAGCTACTCAAGTTCCTCTTAAAAGGACTTGTTTCATTCTCACGGAGAACCAACATTATCTATCGACTTTCTCTTAGAGATTGTTGATATTGAACAAGGAGACCCTCTCCCTAGTCTCCGGCATAGGAACCAAATGTGCACTATTGAGTCTAGAGCCACGAGATCATCAATAAATCTCTTTAGGACACAATCAATGAAGACTCACTATTTCACATAATGTGGAAAGTGAGAATATATCTTATGAGTCCTAAGCATTATCCTTGTGGTATTGCCAGAATCCAGTGATATGTAACATATTCACAATGAAGATGGAAAGCCTTCTAGAGCCAACATCAAACAAGCTCTTGGTAGGTGGCATGTGAGATCTATCCAATAGATCAACCATGTGACAACTGAACAGAAATAATGGGGCGATTCAAAATTATGAATCAATCCTTGTTCAGGTTATGGATTGACGGATACCTTTGAAAAACCGGTCATTGTGCTTAAAACTGTTTTCTCTAGCACATATTGTGTACTAATATTTCAAAATTAAAAGGTGTTTATGATTGATAATTGATTTTTCTCAAAACCTTCGTTGTATTGCAAAAACACTTTATTGAGCGATACGATTGTTTTTCAAATCTCCTTTCATCAATCAGTGAATCTCATTTCGCTGGTTCACTCACTCCATGTTGTCTTCTTTGAGACGTTCTGGTTTGAGAACGGCTAGAGCAGTGCGAAACCTATCAAGGAATTCTTGAATTATACCTGATCACAGGCAGTACTTGTACTGATCAACGAGGAACCGTGGGCCGTGTACCTCAATTCAACGAAAGTGATCAAAGACACTTTCGTGCGCTTTATTGCTAACTGTTGTATGCAGGTACGCCCGACGTTTGCAGCTGATCAGAATGGAGAGGTCAATCCATAGCCGCATGCTCACACAACACATTCATTTCTAAAGAAATCATGATAAGTGCATCAATGACTCTGATATTTTCACTCCATGCTTCTGCTACGCTGCTGCAAATATCATGAATCAACTAAAGCTTCCGCTACTCTGATGAGAAGATATCATGATCCAGAATGTGAGCATGTCGGTCCAAAAGTCACAACATCACATAATGTCAACACTACAAAGGAAGAGTCAGAGATTTATGGTAGCTGATGATCTCAAAGCTGGCTCAAAACTCATTATCACGTGGATCATTTAAAGACCTCCACTTGGATTAACCAAACATGCAAAACATGAAGAATCAAAGACTACGAGCTCTGAGCTAAGAACTTTAACAAGAATCCAAGAACAATCTTAATGTAATATCTTTTGTATTCATATGTGAATTTGACCTCCCTTAGGGGAGATTGTTAGGATTTAGTAAATCCAGTTATTAAAGTGTCGGTCACCTCAAGTATATGTAATCGTTAGAAAGCTCGTAGTCGTAGTTATTTAATGTTAGGTAGTATTTAGTTAAGTAACACCGTGGAGGACGTACGGGTCTTTACCACTGTATGCCGATCCACGGCCCGTAGGTGGCGTTTTTGTAAGATACTATAAATACCCTCTACCTCCCAGGTAGAGGTTGGAGCTCATAATAATATTTTTATTTGCTCACTAAGTTCCCAAACCTCTAACTCTTTCTCTCTATAAAAACCTTATAGTATACGCCTACTTTTGATCATGGTTTGATGTGTTTATGAAATCCAATATGTTACAATGATAATTAGTTGGTGTACTAATCTATTGTTCTTACAAGTTAAACCTTCGTCAAGATTTTAGTTTATAAAAACAAGCATTAAGTTTAACCAATCAATTCAAGTTTCATAAGTTTACTTTCATAAACTTAAACACAAAAACATCCATTTGCTTTATCAAATTTGCTTAAGAAATGGTCAATACAAAAGGTAACCGATCATAGACAAAAGGTTACAATTGATTGTAAACAACTAATCTTACGACCTTTTAGATGTTTCCAATCAATCCAACTTGATAATCAAAAAGCGTCCTTATTACAACCACACTTGAGTTACTTTGATTAACCAAGAATAATGGGTAAAAACAATCATCCATAGACAAAATGATTATAACTAATTGAATAACAATAAGTTCTTTCGACCTCTACGATTATTATCAACTAGTCAAACTTGATTAACAAATGCCACTATGAAACTTAAGCACAATTGGATCTTAGAATCAACTTGAAATTGAATTAAAACATGTTAACACAATCATAAACTAATCATACGATAATCAACATCATTTAAGCAAGTGCATAAAGAAACTAGCCACTCATAGTAAACATAAACATAAACTCAGAACTTTGAACATTAGAAAACATGATTAAGAGTCTTACAATGCTTGGAATAAGATTACAAATGATGAAGTAATGAATCCCAAAGTATTAGGGTAGACTCCTTGGGAGTTTGGCCTCCAAATGTTGGACTTCTGGAACTCCAAACTTTCTTGGAACTTTATGGACGAATTTT